>CM049426.1:135034391-135051891 GCA_026929855.1 Poa annua
ATGTTTATTATATTTTTCTGATATAAAAACATATAAAGTTTATTTAATTTGGAGTTATAAATTAAAAGTTATGCAGTTTATAAGTGTAGGGGTGGTTCTGTAAAACCCGAGGACTTATCCGTGAAAGAAAACTAGCAGAGGAGGTCCTCTGTGCAAAAACAGAAAGGAAGGGGCTTCGGTGCAAAAAGACAAAGCCCCGGACTTTTCTCACCGCAGCGGGGGCATACCCAGCCACTGCCAGGCGGGGCCAGTGCCAGCGTGGCGCTCACTGGACTGCGCCGGCCTGGCCGGTCGCTGACCGGTGGGCCAGGCTTGTCAGTGGGCGGCGCAAAAATGGGGCATTTTCCACTGCGCCCTGGAGTTTCGAACTCGCGACGCGCGGGGGGGGAATAGCGCAGCGCTGTTAGCCGGTAGGGTTAGGTTAGTGATCTTGTTAGATCTAGGTTAGGTTAGGTTTTTAGCTAATTAAAAGGCTAGCTATTTCTGACGAAACTGAAGGTGTCATTTTTCTCTGACGAACTGACGAAGACACAGCGCGCGGCGGCGGCAGAAACTCGCCGGCGGCGACATTCCCAGCGGCGCTAGGCGCGTGCGTGAGGCGGGGTGCGTGCGGTGAAGGGTGCTCTTTCTGCTCCCGTGCTCAACAGAGAAGGGGGTGCCTCGAGGCCTCGCGTTCTTGCTCGACACGGCTCGGGGGCGCTCGGTCCGCGACGGCAACACTCCGGCGCCGGCCAGAATACGGCGAGCGGATGCGAGAATGCAGGGGGAAAGGAGGGGAAACGGTGGCGCAGCTCACCAGGAGGCGGATGGCGAACGGCAGGGAGTCGAGGTGGTCGGAGACGAGCATCCGGTGCTCGGGAAGGCGCGGCGGAGCTCGGGGCCGCGCGGACGTCGTGGAAGAAGAAGAAGGAGTTGCTGCCTCCCGTCCGTCCTGCGCGCGTCGAGGGTGAAGAGGAGGTCAGGGGGGCGCTGCTGGCGCGAGGAGGAAGGAGATGGAGGCCTGAGTCACGCCGGCGACGAACGGAGCCCCTCGGTTTCCATGGCGACGGCGGAAGCTAGGAAGCGAGCGGCGGCGGGGGGAGGAGGAAGAAAGGTCTAGGGTTAGGGTTTCGCTCCGGCTGCGCGGTTTAAAGAGAAGGGGAGAGGGGGCCGGGCAAAGGGCGTGGGGGCGAGCTGCAGAGGCTCCACGCCATGGCCTCTCTGCTCCTCCACGCTGTAAAGGTGTACGGAGGAAGAGGAAGAAGAAAACGGGCCGGGCTGGGGGTTTGCTGGGCCAGGGAGTGGCCCAGTTCGGCCTGGAGCTCCCTCCCCACATTTTTTTTTTCTGGTTTTTGAATTTCCTTTTTAAAAACTTTTCTGTTTTTGTATTTTTCCAAGCAAAACAGAAAGGAACCTCATAAAAACTTTTGAGCAATTTTTGCTAGTTTCAAATTAGACATATTAATATCTAGTTTGGTTAATTATAATTAATTTGAAACTTCAAATGAATTTATTTGAAAGCATTTGAATTCAAAATAAGAATTTTTAAATTTAGAAAACATTTGGGAGCCATATTTAATTAAATGCAACCAATTATGGAATGATGACATGATTCAACAATTTTATTGCACACCAAAAGGAAAGATACAGTAGGGCTGTTACAACACTCCCCCCCTCAAAGGAATCACGCCCCGAGATTCTTCATGGAGCAACAAAGAGGTTGGGGTATTCGGCACGGAGATGGTCTTCACGTTCCCATGTGGCTTCCTCGTCAGAATAATTAGACCATTGAACCTTGTAGAACTTGACAGTGTTGTTACGGGTGCGACGTTCAGCTTCGTCAAGAATGCGAATCGGTTGTTCCACATAAGAGAGATCTTCTCGAAGTTCAATTGATCCATGATCAACTGCACGACCTGGATCTTTGAAGCACTTCTTGATTTGTGACACGTGGAAGACATCGTGCACTTTGGAGAGGTTTGGAGGAAGTTCCAGACGGTAAGCCAAATCACCACGCCTTGAAAGAACGTTGAAAGGCCCAACATAACGCGGAGCGAGTTTGCCTTTGATGCCAAAGCGTTGCGTGCCTCTCAGAGGAGTGACCCGAAGGTAAGCTTGATCACCCGGTGCATAGACCATGTCCCTGTGCTTGCTATCATAATAGCTTTTCTGCCGGGACTGGGCAATCTTCAGATTGTCACGAATGATGCGAACCTTTTCTTCAGCCTCCTGGATAATATCCGGCCCAAAGAATGGACGTTCACCAGCTTGAGACCAATTGAGAGGAGTTCTACATTTGCGGCCATAGAGAGCTTCAAACGGAGCCATGCCTAGACTTGCTTGGAAGCTGTTGTTGTAGGAGAACTCAGCATACGGAAGGCAATCCTCCCATTTCATGCCAAAGGAGATAACACAAGCTCTGAGCATATCTTCCAAAATCTGGTTTACTCTTTCAACCTGTCCACTTGTCTGCGGATGGTAAGCTGTGCTGAACAGAAGTTTGGTACCCAAGGCTTTCTGAAAGCTATCCCAAAATCGAGAAGTGAAGATACTTCCACGATCTGAGCTTATTGCCAAAGGAACACCATGTAAAGGCACCAGTCTTGTCATATAGAGTTCTGCCAACTGACTAGCTGATACTGTCTCTTTGACTGGGAAGAAGTGAGCCACTTTGGAGAGACGATCAATGACAACAAAGATTGCATCGTTGCCTTTCTTGGACTTTGGAAACCCAGTAACGAAGTCCATCTCGATCTTGTCCCATTTCCAATCAGGAATTTGCAGTGGTTGAAGAAGTCCAGGTGGTCTCTGATGAACTGCCTTGACACGACAGCAAACATCACAATGAGACACATAGCGAGCAATTTCACGCTTCATCCTGGTCCACCAATAGATTGACTTGAGATCCTGGTACATCTTTGTGCTGCCAGGGTGAATAGAAAGCGGAGTATCATGAGCCTCCTTGAGAATGAGTTCTCTTAAGCTGTCAAGTTTAGGCACTACAATGCGTTCTTCAAACAGCAAGGTACCCTTGTCATCGAGAGAGAAACTCTTGTACTTGTCCTTGCCAATGTTGTCTTTGATATTCTTGACACCAGAATCACGCAACTGTGCGGCACGGATCTTATCCTCAAGTGTAGGAGTGGCAACCAAGTTTGCAAGGTAACCAGAGGGAACCACTTGAAGGTTGAGTTTCTTGAATTCTTCATGAATAGGAGGTTGGATGTCCTCAACCATGAGGTTGTTGCAATAGGATTTGCGACTGAGAGCATCAGCCATTACATTAGCTTTGCCTGGAGTGTAAGAGATGGTAAGCTCGTAATCTGAGAGCTTCTCAAGCCACCTGGTTTGCCTGAGGTTCAAGTCTGGTTGAGTGAAGAGATATTTGAGACTCTTGTGATCAGTGAAGATCTCACAGCTGTGCCCCAACAAATAAGGTCTCCAAGCCTTGAGGGCATACATGATTGCTGCAAGTTCAAGATCATGTGTAGGATAGTTGAGCTCATGAGGCTGCAACTGGCGAGATGCATAAGCCACAACTTTGCGTTCTTGCATGAGGACTGCGCCTAGTCCTTGAAGAGATGCATCGCAGAATATTTGGAAAGGTTTGGAAGTGTTTGGACCAACTAGAACAGGAGTAGAAGTGAGTTTAGCTTTCAAGAGATTGAAACTCTCATCACACTTTGGAGTCCAAAGAAACTTTCTATCCTTCCTTGTAAGATCGGTGAGAGGCTTAGCGATTTTGGAGAAGTTCTCAACAAATCGACGGCAATAGCTAGCCATTCCAAGGAAACTCCTGACTTGTTTCACCGATGTAGGAGGCAACCATTCAACAATGGCCTTCACTTTTTCTGGATCCACAGAAATGCCTTCAGAAGAGATGACATGACCAAGGTAGGATACTTTAGGAAGCCAGAATTCACACTTGGAGAACTTGGCGTAGAGACGGTGTTCTCGGAGTTTCGACAAGATAAGACGTAGATGTTCTCCATGTTCTTCCTCGGTTTTGGAATAGATAAGAATGTCATCGAGATAGACTACCACGAACTTATCGAGGTATTCCATGAAAACGAAGTTCATGAGACGTGAGAATGTCGCCGGAGCATTTGTGAGACCGAAAGACATGACAGTGTATTCGTAGAGACCATAACGAGTGGTGAAAGCTGTCTTTGGAATGTCTTCTTTGCGGATCTTGATTTGGTGATAACCTGACCTCAAGTCCAACTTGGAGAAAACCTTAGCACCAGCCAGTTGATCGAACAGATCGTTGATGCGAGGTAGAGGATACTTGTTCTTGATGGTTTTCTTGTTCAGAGGACGGTAGTCAACAACCAGTCGCTCAGTCGTGTCCCTCTTTTTGACAAATAGAGTAGGACAACCCCAAGGAGAAGTACTAGGTTGAATATGACCTTTCCTTTCCAACTCCTCTAGCTGTTTCTTAAGCTCAGCCAGTTCTTTGGGGCCCATCTTGTAAGGACGTTTGGAGATAGGAGCAGTGCCCGGTTCTAGTTCAATAACGAACTCGACGGCTCTGTCAGGTGGCATACCTGGTAATTCTTCAGGAAAGACGTCAGGAAAGTCTCGGACCACCGGAATAGCTTCTATGGAGGGAAGAGGATCAACATTGAGAGCGAAAAGCTGAGCTGAAGAGGTTTGGTTTGGAGAATAGACTATCTGTCCAGAAGGATGAGAAAGAGTTACAGTCTTTGTGGAACAGTCTATCTTAGCTTGATTGGCCTTCAACCAATCCATGCCCAGAATGACATCAATATCAGAATTGCCGAGAATTATTAGAGATGCCAAGAAGATATGGCCTCCAATTTGGATTTCATTGTCGAGGCTTATCTTGGACGAAGTCATTTGCACGCCGGGGGAAGTGACAGTGAGATTGCTCGAGAGGGGTTCGTGAGGTAAACTATGAGTTACAGCAAACTTAGTTGAAACGAAAGAATGAGATGCTCCTGTATCAAACAACACTCTAGAAGAGATAGAGTTGACAGGAAGTGTACCAAGAACAACTTCTGGAGCTTCTTCTGCTTCCTCAGCCGTGATGTGGTTCACCCGCGCAGCACGTGCCGGAGGCCTGGTGTTGGGGACGAAAGGCCTAGCCGGGGCAGGTGCGCGGACCATCGCCTGAGTTGGAGAAGGGCGATGTGGTGGAGGAAGTGTACGGGTCTCCGGGCAGTTGTTGGAGTAGTGGCCCGGTTTCCCGCACTGGTAGCAGGTCACGTTGGGGCGAGCGCCTGTTGGCCTTGGCGGTCCTCCGAAACCCCTCATAGCAAGAGCCGGGTTCGGTGGGCGAGGCGCGAGTCCTGGAGGTCCTGGCACGTAGGTAGCTCTTGCGAAGGCGCTGTTAGGCACCCAGAGCCGACGCTTCTGAGCAGGAGTGGCGGCGATTGACGACGAAGAAGAGTTGGTCTCACGAGAGTGCTTGCGCGACTCCTCGAAGACCTTGCGCCCATGCTCCTCATTGAGCGCGATGTTGACGAGGTCCTCGAAGTTGTCGGCCTTGACGAGGTTCAGCTTGTACTTGAGCGCGGGGTTGAAACCCTTGCGGAACTTGGCCATCTTCTTGGCCTCAGTGTTCACCTCATCTCCAGCGTAACGAGCAAGGCGATTGAACTCGCCATTGTACCCCATCACGTCCATCTTGCCTTGCGACAGCGAGTTAAACTGCTCGCGCATCCTGTCCATGAGACCTTCCGGGATGTGGTGGCGCAGGAAGGCTGCCCTGAAATCCCCCCAAGTGGTAACCACCCCGGGAGCTCTCATAGCCTGGAAGTTTTCCCACCATGAGGCAGACTTGCCCCTAAGCAGGTAGGACACGTAAGGCACCTTGTCATGCTCAGCGACGTGGGCGATAGCAAGGGTCCTTTCCATCTCGCGAAGCCAATCATCAGCTTCTAGCGGCTCAATGGGGGAAGCGAAGTTCCTTGGGCCCAGACCGAGGAAGTCCTTGATGGTCACACGTGCATTGCCTTCATTGCGATGCCCGTTGTTGTTCTGAGACACTTGGTTCTCGGCCATTTGAGCCAGAACTTGGGTCATCTGACCAAGCAATTCCGTGATTGGAGGCGGTGGTGGTGCATCCTCCGCATTGCGGTTGTTCCTGGTGTTCGTCATCCTGGAGACATTGGATATTAGAACCGCGACAAGATACACAAAGCCAGGGAAAACTTGGAAGGTCGAATTCTTGCTTAGAAAAAAAACAGTTGCCAACTGTAGGATAACAAGGATAAGCTTCTCATAACAAAGATTCATAACCATATACTTAGTTAGCCATTAGTACAACCACCAAGGTTTCAGTACTACAAGGACAGCTATTAGTACAAAGTTAACCATCCGTACAACCAACACGGTTTCGGTACAAAGGATAGCTACTACAACAAGGAAAAGATACAACTCGAAGACTAGCTCTCGCTTCCCTCAGAAGACGAAACTAGGCTGCTGCGATGGGTGTAGCGACGATCGCAGTACAAGCGGTGGTCTCGCACAATGTGTCGCAACTGAACGGAGTAGGCATCTGGCGTCTGTGTCCCGTACAGTAGTGGTCCAACGTGGTCTGGATCAGTAGTGATCAGAGGACCCCGCTCTGGAATGTATCCACCCACAGCAGACAGACGACTCGGAAAAGCGAGCTGGAACCTCGGGAAAGCGTCTGGTGTGACGTTCCCCCTGTCATACTGCCCCAGGTGAGAGAGTGCCCGGTGCAGCTGCTGACGGAGTGCTGCTATCTCCAAGCGTAGAGTCCCAGCAACTGAGTCTGAAGACTGGCCAAACTGAGCGGTCATGTCCAGAGCCACGAGCTCGTACTGAGAGTCCGTGTAGGGGTAGTATGGAACGTAGCAGAATGGATGGTCGTTGAAGCAGTAGTATTCCCTGCGCAGAGCCAGCGCTGCATCGTAAGCTGCCAAGTGTACTGCCATGTCCACAGTGGAAGCCTCAGCAACGTGCTTGTGCGCAGTATCACCATCATCTCCGCTGATCCAAACAGTAGCTCTGTAGAAGGTCTGTCCGTAATCTCTGGGGACCTCAGACACCTGGTACTCCGGGAGGTAGCTGAAACCGACATAGTCAACCATGCTCGTGAGAAGCTTCGGGTAACCGGTAGTCTGCTCACAGTGGGTCTTACGCACCACCTGATAGTGCGCCATCTACATAGCAGTTTGAAGTAGAAGTTAGCCTTCGGAAACCAAAGGATTGATTGCACAGAACAAATTGTACAATGACCAGGAGATGAAAACCAGAGAAGGTAGAACAACAACTGATTGATTCGAGATTGACAGTGAACATAGCCGAAGAAGTTGATAACCACCAAAACGACACAACCCACCTGCAACTATGGTACTACGGAAAACCCAGAACACGTGATGTCCTAAATTTTTAAAAATTAAGGTGAGAAGGGAATTATCGTAACACTTCCTTACCAGAAGAACAGGGAGGGTGGGTGGGGAAAGAAGTAAAAGAACAGAATTCCTACTCTCACGTTTAAGATTTCCTGATAACTACAAAAATATTTTTCTAGACTCAAACAACGACCAGTAGAAGGGAACCTGCGGGCGTTTAAGCTCTGATACCAACTTTGTGACGCCCTAGAATCGGTACTATGTTGATTTAAGCGTTCCCGCCGAAATCCGCATAATAACGATTTTAGGTCGCCCACCAGACATAATGTGCACGCCGAAACATGCGCATTATGTGGGTGGAATTGTGATAACATTACAATAGTTCCGATACATCCACAAATACAAAAAAAGATATAATATACAACAACGACTCGAAAGAGTCAAGATACAAAAGATACAGTACAAAGATACAAATGACAGCGGAAGCAAAAATAGTATCCATCTAAGGACAAGATGCAAACTGGACTAAGAGTTCTGAAGATAAGCGATGGCGCCATATCCCTGCCCAGCCAAGCCGGAGGGATTCCCAAGCTAACGTCGTCAGACTTCAAACCTGTTAACTGCACATAAAGCATAACCCAAAAGAGGGTCAGGGCACTCCCTGGCAAGCAAAACCGACTTGCCTACTTTCTACACCATCTCCCAAAATATAGGGGAGGTGGACTTAGCGGCAGCAGCACTAGCAACCTAAAGAGACACGCTACAACTTCCGTCTAAACAGAGAGGGATAAGAGAGCGCATAAAGTAGCCAACTACTACTAACACCAAACATAACCCATTCTCGAATTAACCCCCTCAACCAAATATGAGGAAGCAATTCGGGAAACTCACACGTTAAACAGTTTTAATTATAATTTATTGTGAAAGTAATTCTATATTACTAGTCAAATTAATTAACTTTAATTAGGTGCAAGTTGTCTAGATCTTGTTATCCAGCATCATCACCAAAGTCGTCCATAACCGTGGACACTGCTCATCGATAAAATTATACCCTGCAGGGGTGCACTACCGTACCCATACTCGCATGATCAACCCGCTAAGGCCTCTCAACAAGACTCGTTCCTTCACTACAGCAAGTCCAAGTGCCACCCATATGAGTTGTTACCCGCGTCAGGAGTCCGGCCGAATCTCAATTGCGGACTCATTAGTTTGTGACTACGCCCCCATGCGGCTCAAACCACAGTAGGAACTGTCCGCTACGCGACGTACCACCCCTGTATGACCCCCCGTATCCAGTAACCTCTCATCATCACCATCATCATCATGCACATGCATATGAGCAAATGGAAAACCCGAACTACTTGCGGCACATGGACGAGCTGCGGATCCGTTCAAAGTCGAGGGGGGCTCCATTGGGCCACCCACAAGTGGTTAGTGCGCTCAAAATTGGATCCGAGGACAAAATCTCAGTTCCTAGGTCGACACTGAGCAGAACAAAGCACCTCGCAAGGCCTTCCGCCTGGTGCCTTATCTTTTAATTATAGAACCCCAAAATAAGACAGCAGTTTATTATAGTAGAACAATATATCATACTAAACATATGAGATAAAGACAAAGGAACGACTCGCTCAACCAATCCTAAGCATGCACTACGACTCGCAAAGGCCAACAGATAAACATGCAAGGGGTTATGGGTTGTGGGGATATAGCTGTATAGGCTGCAGGATAAACATGTGATGGGATCACAATTCAAGCACCGATAACTAGGATAGCATAGATCAAAAAGGCAGGAATGAAAACCCGACAATCGTGTAACCGGTTAGCAAAAGCTTGCCTGGCAGCTCGTAGCCTGGCACGATAGCTGGAACCTCGGTGTCGTAGGTACTCGCAGCAGACACGTCGTCGTCTACCCAAAGAGAGCCAAACACAAACAATAGGAAACAATAATCAATACAGAGAAATGCGCACACAAATGAAGATGCGACATGGTATGCGATGATTAGGTCATATTAAAGCGGGGATGAAATCCCGGCAAAAGATTAGGGTGCAAGTTATTTTGTGTATCCAACAATTTAAATGTTACTTCATATATAGCAGGTGTGGTGATCAAATTAATTTAAATGGAATAGGCATTAATTGCTCAACACCTTCCATATTTAGTATTTTAAATGCAAGTGATTTATTCTTAACTCAAATTAAATATTTAAGCATGGCAAGATATGGTATAAAAGGGATGAGCATATTAAATGGAATCTTGGGCATTATATAAATATTACCCTCATACCCCATATTTAATTAATTAATTGCATTTGTTAATTTAAAATAAGCATTTAAAATAAATGATGCAAAAAGACATAAGAAATAAGATATTAATGTTTATTATATTTTTCTGATATAAAAACATATAAAGTTTATTTAATTTGGAGTTATAAATTAAAAGTTATGCAGTTTATAAGTGTAGGGGTGGTTCTGTAAAACCCGAGGACTTATCCGTGAAAGAAAACTAGCAGAGGAGGTCCTCTGTGCAAAAACAGAAAGGAAGGGGCTTCGGTGCAAAAAGACAAAGCCCCGGACTTTTCTCACCGCAGCGGGGGCATACCCAGCCACTGCCAGGCGGGGCCAGTGCCAGCGTGGCGCTCACTGAAATGCGCCGGCCTGGCCGGTCGCTGACCGGTGGGCCAGGCTTGTCAGTGGGCGGCGCAAAAATGGGGCATTTTCCACTGCGCCCTGGAGTTTCGAACCCGCGACGCGCGGGGGGGGAATAGCGCAGCGCTGTTAGCCGGTAGGGTTAGGTTAGTGATCTTGTTAGATCTAGGTTAGGTTAGGTTTTTAGCTAATTAAAAGGCTAGCTATTTCTGACGAAACTGAAGGTGTCATTTTTCTCTGACGAACTGACGAAGACACAGCGCGCGGCGGCGGCAGAAACTCGCCGGCGGCGACATTCCCAGCGGCGCTAGGCGCGTGCGTGAGGCGGGGTGCGTGCGGTGAAGGGTGCTCTTTCTGCTCCCGTGCTCGACAGAGAAGGGGGTGCCTCGAGGCCTCGCGTTGTTGCTCGACACGGCTCGGGGGCGCTCGGTCCGCGACGGCAACACTCCGGCGCCGGCCAGAATACGGCGAGCGGATGCGAGAATGCAGGGGGAAAGGAGGGGAAACGGTGGCGCAGCTCACCAGGAGGCGGATGGCGAACGGCAGGGAGTCGAGGTGGTCGGAGACGAGCAGCCGGTGCTCGGGAAGGCGCGGCGGAGCTCGGGGCCGCGCGGACGTCGTGGAAGAAGAAGAAGGAGTTGCTGCCTCCCGTCCGTCCTGCGCGCGTCGAGGGTGAAGAGGAGGTCAGGGGGGCGCTGCTGGCGCGAGGAGGAAGGAGATGGAGGCCTGAGTCACGCCGGCGACGAACGGAGCCCCTCGGTTTCCATGGCGACGGCGGAAGCTAGGAAGCAAGCGGCGGCGGGGGGAGGAGGAAGAAAGGTCTAGGGTTAGGGTTTCGCTCCGGCTGCGCGGTTTAAAGAGAAGGGGAGAGGGGGCCGGGCAAAGGGCGTGGGGGCGAGCTGCAGAGGCTCCACGCCATGGCCTCTCTGCTCCTCCACGCTGTAAAGGTGTACGGAGGAAGAGGAAGAAGAAAACGGGCCGGGCTGGGGGTTTGCTGGGCCAGGGAGTGGCCCAGTTCGGCCTGGAGCTCCCTCCCCACATTTTTTTTTTCTGGTTTTTGAATTTCCTTTTTAAAAACTTTTCTGTTTTTACATTTTTCCAAGCAAAACAGAAAGGAACCTCATAAAAACTTTTGAGCAATTTTTGCTAGTTTCAAATTAGACATATTAATATCTAGTTTGGTTAATTATAATTAATTTGAAACTTCAAATGAATTTATTTGAAAGCATTTGAATTCAAAATAAGAATTTTTAAATTTAGAAAACATTTGGGAGCCATATTTAATTAAATGCAACCAATTATGGAATGATGACATGATTCAACAATTTTATTGCACACCAAAAGGAAAGATACAGTAGGGCTGTTACACCGGTGAAGTGTTCGGATCGTGGCGACTGAGGCGGTTTGCTGAACCCGACGTCGCGAGAAGTCCATTGAACCTTATCATTTAGAGGAAGGAGAAGTCGTAACAAGGTTTCCGTAGGTGAACCTGCGGAAGGATCATTGTCGGGACCCTGACCAAAATAGACTGTGAAAGCGTCATCTAGCCCGCCAGCAGCAGCCCTATCGTAGCTTGGCCAAAGTCCTCGAGAACACTGTGCCTTACTCGGGGTGTGGCTGGCTTTGCTAGCTGTGCCCTGTGTTGCAATGCTATATAATCAATATGACTCTCGGCAACGGATATCTCGGCTCTCGCATCGACGAAGAACGTAGCGAAATGCGATACCTGGTGTGAATAGCAGAATCCCATGAACCATCGAGTCTTTGAACGCAAGTTGCGCCTGCCGCCACTTGGCCAAGGGCACGCCTGCTTGGGCGTCACGCCAAACACGCTCCCACCACTCATTGGGAAGTGGGATGTGGCATGTGGCCTCCCGTTTTACATGGTGCGGTAGGCCTAAGATGTGGCTGCCGGCCTATCGTGCCGTACACAGCGCGTGGTGGGCGATCTTGCTTTACTTACCGTAGTGCGTACGGACCGTAGCCGATGTTATGGCCTAAAGGACCCAAAGAACGGTGTGCTTTACGCTTCGACCGCGACCCCAAGTCAGGCGGGATATCTTTGGCCGATGTTATGGATATCTTTAAAAAACTTAACAATTCATTGATGGTAAAGTATAACAGCTATTCAAAAAGGACATTGGTTAAGGCCTTCGGATATCTTTGCTGGTTTACAATCTCACCAACTTGATAGCATGTCTTGAACTTATGCTTATCTCACTTGTGCGACGGACGGTCCTGGCAATGAATGGTTAGAACCAGAAGCAGACTCTGGACACATGGTTTTACGGGCGAAAACGTGGACGGACGTCGTGAATTGAAAGAACGGAGTTCCGGAACGTTTTCCGACGGAAGTCGGCTAGACGTGCCCCGTGTGTATGATAGGCTGGGCGCTGCACGGAATATGGTTTTCTGGGTGAAAACGTGGACGAACGTCGTGAATTGAAAGAACGAAGTTCCGGAACGTTTTCCGACGGAAGTCGGCTAGACGTGCCCCGTGTGTATGATAGGCTGGGCGCTGCACAGAACATGGTTTTCTGGGCGAAAACGTTGACGGACGTCGTGAGGTGAAAGAACGGAGTTCCGGAACGTTTTCTGACGGAAGTCGGCTAGACGTGCACCGTGTGTACGATAGGCCGGGCGCTACACGGAACATGGTTTTCAGGGCGAAAACGTGGACGGACGTCGTGAAGTGAAAGAATGGAGTTCCCGAACATTTTCCGACGGAAGTCGGCAAGACGTGCCCCGTGTCTACCCTACTGATGAGCTGGGTTTAGACCGTTGTGAGACAAGTTAGTTTTACCCTACTGTTGACAGTGTCGCGATAGTAATTCAACCTCGTACGAGAGGAACCGTTGATTCACACAATTGGTCATCGCGCTTGGTTGAAAAGCCAGTGGCGCGAAGCTACCGTGTGCCGGATTATGACTGAACTCCTCTAAGTCAGAATCCAAGCTAGCAAGCGACGCCTGCGCCTGCTGCCCGCCCGACCCATGTTAGGAGCGCTTGCGCCCCCAAGGGCCCGTGCCATTGGCCAAGCCGGTCCGACCGAAGTGTTGTGGCTGGCCGCCTCGAAGCTCCTTTCCCAACGGGCGGTGGGCTGAATCCTTTGCAGATGACTTAAATACGCGACGGGGCATTGTAAGTGGCAGAGTGGCCTTGCTGCCACGATCCACTGAGATCCAGCCCCACGTCGCACGGATTTGTCCCTCCCCCAAAATAGTGTAAAGCAAAAAAGGTTCCACCGCGTTGCGTGTTAATTGGTGTTTATCCATAGTGTGCTAAGTGTGGGCGTGAAAGCACCAAGTCGTGGAGAAAGCTTAGACAAGTTACCTGAATGCACTTGGAAAACTTGGAACTCATTTTGTGTTTACAGCAAATGACTTGTACAGTTTTAAAAAATTAACAGTTCATTGATGGTAAAGTATAACAGCAATTCCGAAAGGACATTGGTTAAGGCCTTCAGATATCTTTCCTGGTTTACAATCTCACCAACTTGATAGCATGTCTTGAACTTATGCTTATATCACTTGTGCGAGGAACGGTCCTGGCAATGAACGGTTAGAACCAGAAGCAGACTCTGGACACATGGTTTTACGGGCGAAAACGTGGACGGACGTCGTTAATTGAAAGAACGGAGTTTCGGAACGTTTTCCGACGGAAGTCGGCTAGACGTGCCCTGTGTGTATGATAGGCTGGGCGCTGCACGGAACATGGTTTTCTGGGTGAAAACGTGGACGGACGTCGTGAATTGAAAGAACAGAGTTCCGGAACGTTTTCCGACAGAAGTCGGCTAGACGTGCCCTGTGTGTACGATAGGCTGGGCGCTGCGAAGAACATGGCTTTCTGGGCGAAAACGTTGACGGACGTTGTGAGGTGAAAGAACGGAGTTCCGAAACGTTTTCTGACGCAAGTCGGCTAGACGTGCCCCGTGTGTACGATAGGCCGGGCGCTGCATGGAACATGGTTTTCAGGGCGAAAACGTGGACATACGTCGTGAAGTGAAAGAACGGAGTTCCCGAACATTTTCCGACGGAAGTCGGCTAGACGTGCCCCGTGTCTACGATAGGCTTGGCGATGCACGGAACATGGTTTTCTGGGCGAAAACGTGGACGGATGTCGTGAAGTGAAAGCACGGAGCTCCGGAACGTTTTCCGACGGAAGTCAGCTAGAGGTGCCCCGTGTCTACGATAGGCTGGGCGCTGCACGGAACATGGTTTTCTGGGCGAAGCGTGAACGGACGTGTGAACTGAAAGAACGGAGTTCCGGAACGTTTTCCGATGGAACTCTGCTAGACGTTGACGAACGTCGTTAAGTGAAACAACGGAGTTCCGAAACGTTTTCCGGCGGAAGTCGGCTAGACGTGCCCCGTATGTCCGATAGGCTGGGCGCTGCACGGAACATGATTTTCTGGGCGAAAACGTGGACGGACGTCGTGAATTGAAAGAACGGAGTTCCAGAACGTTTTCCGACGGAAGTCGGCTAGACGTGCCCTGTGTGTATGATAGGCTGGGCGCTGCATGGAACTTGGTTTTACAGGCGAAATCGTGGACGGACGTCGTGAATTGAAAGAACGGAGTTCCGGAACGTTTTCCGACGGAAGTCGGCTAGACGTGCCCCGTGTGTACGATAGGCTGGGCGCTGCACAGAACATGGTTTTCTGGGCGAAAACGTTGACGGACGTCGTGAGGTGAAATAACGGAGTTCCGAAACGTTTTCTGACGCAAGTCGGCTAGACGTGCCCCGTGTGTACGATAGGCCGGGCGCTGCATGGAACATGGTTTTCAGGGCGAAAACGTGGACAGACGTCGTGAAGTGAAAGAACGGAGTTCCCGAAACTTTTCCGACAGAAGTCGGCTAGACGTTCCCCGTGTCTACGATAGGCTGGGCGATGCACGGAACATGGTTTTCTGGGCGAAAACGTGGACGGATGTCGTGAAGTGAAAGCACGGAGCTCCGGAACGTTTTCCGATGGAAGTCGGCTAGAGGTGCCCCGTGTCTACGATAGGCTGGGCGCTGCACGGATCATGGTTTTCTGGGCGAAACGTGAACGGACGTGTGAACTGAAAGAACGGAGTTCCGGAACGTTTTCCGACGGAACTCTGCTAGACGTTGACGGACGTCGTAAAGTGAAATAACGGAGTTCCGAAACGTTTTCCGGCGGAAGTCGGCTAGACGTGCCCCGTATGTCCGATAGGCTGGGCGCTGCACGGAACATGATTTTCTGGGCGAAAACGTGGACGGACGTCGTGAATTGAAAGAACGGAGTTCCAGAACGTTTTCCGACGGAAGTCGGCTAGACGTGCCCTGTGTGTATGATAGGCTGGGCGCTGCATGGAACATGGTTTTACAGGCGAAATCGTGGACGGACGTCGTGAATTGAAAGAACGGAGTTCCGGAACGTTTTCCGACGGAAGTCGGCTAGACGTGCCCCGTGTGTACGATAGGCTGGGCGCTGCACAGAACATGGTTTTCTGGGCGAAAACGTTGACGGACGTCGTGAGGTGAAATAACGGAGTTCCGAAACGTTTTCTGACGCAAGTCGGCTAGACGTGCCCCGTGTGTACGATAGGCCGGGCGCTGCATGGAACATGGTTTTCAGGGCGAAAACGTGGACAGACGTCGTGAAGTGAAAGAACGGAGTTCCCGAAACTTTTCCGACAGAAGTCGGCTAGACGTTCCCCGTGTCTACGATAGGCTGGGCGATGCACGGAACATGGTTTTCTGGGCGAAAACGTGGACGGATGTCGTGAAGTGAAAGCACGGAGCTCCGGAACGTTTTCCGACGGAAGTCGGCTAGAGGTGCCCCGTGTCTACGATAGGCTGGGCGCTGCACGGATCATGGTTTTCTGGGCGAAACGTGAACGGACGTGTGAACTGAAAGAACGGAGTTCCGGAACGTTTTCCGACGGAACTCTGCTAGACGTTGACGGACGTCGTAAAGTGAAATAACGGAGTTCCGAAACGTTTTCCGGCGGAAGTCGGCTAGACGTGCCCCGTATGTCCGATAGGCTGGGCGCTGCACGGAACATGATTTTCTGGGCGAAAACGTTGACGGACGTCGTGAATTGAAAGAACGGAGTTCCGGAACGTTTTCCGACGGAAGTCGGCTAGACATGCCCCGTGTGTATGATAGGCTGGGCGCTGCACGGAACATGGTTTTCTAGGCGAAAACGTTGACGGGCGTCGTGAGGTGAAAGAACGGAGTTCCGGAACGTTTTCTGACGGAAGTCGGCTAGACGTGCCCCGTGTCTACGATAGGCTGGGCGCTGCACGGAACATGGTTTTCTGGGCGAAAACGTGGACGGACGTCGTGAAGTGAATGAACGGAGTTCTGAAACGTTTTCTGACGGAAGTCCGCTAGACGTGCCCCGTGTGACCGATAGACTGGGCGCTGCACGGAACATGGTTTTCTGGGCGAAAACGTTGACGGACGTCGTGAAGTGAAAGAACAGAGTTCTGGAAACGTTTTCCGACGGAAGTCGGCTAGACGTGCCCCGTGTGTACGATAGGCTGGGCGCTGCATGGAAAATGGTTTTCTGGGCGAAAACGCTGACGGACGTCCTGAGGTGAAAGAACGGAGTTCCGGAACGTTTTCTGACGGAAGTCGGCTAGACGTGCCCCGTGTGTACGAATGGCTGGGCGCTGCACGGAACATGGTTTTCTGGGCGAAAACGTGGACGGACGTCGTGAAGTGAAAGAACAGAGTTCCCGAACATTTTTCGACGGAAGTCGGCTAGACGTGCACCGTGTCTATGATAGGCTCGGCGATGCACGAAACATGGTTTTCTGGGCGAAAACATGGACGGACGTCGTGAAGTGAAAGAACAGAGCTCCGGAACGTTTTCCGGAAGTCGGCTAGAGGTGCCCCGTGTCTACGATAGGCTGGGCGCTGCATGGAACATGGATTTCTGGGCGAAATGTGAACGGACGTGTGAACTGAAAAAACGGAGTTCCGGAACGTTTTCCGACGGAACTCTGCTAGACATTGACAGACGTCGTGAAGTGAAATAACGGAGTTCCGAAACGTTTTGCGACGGAAGTCGGCTAGACGTGCCTCGTATGTCCGATTGGCTGGGCGCTGCACGGAACATGATTTTCTGGGCGAAAACGTGGACGGACGTCGTGAATTGAAAGAACGGAGTTCCGGAACATTTTCCGACGGAAGTCGGCTAGACGTGCCCCGTGTGTACGATAGGCTGGGCGCTGCACGGAACATGGTTTCCTAGGCGAAAACGTTGACGGACGTCGTGAGGTGAAAGAACGGAGTTCCGGAACGTTTTCTGAAGGAAGTCGGCTAGACGTGCCCCGTGTCTACGATAGGCTGGGCGCTGCATGGAACTTGATTTTCTGGGCGAAAACGTGGACGGACGTCGTGAATTGGAAGAACGAAGTTCCGGAACGTTTTCCGACAGATGTCGGCTAGACATGCCCCGTGTGTATGATAGGCTGGGCGCTGCACGGAACATGGTTTTCTTGGCGAAAACGTTGACGGACGTCGTGAGGTGAAAGAACGGAGTTCCGGAACG
>CM049426.1:135059391-135084391 GCA_026929855.1 Poa annua
AGACGTGCCCCGTGTGTACGAATGGCTGGGCGCTGCACGGAACATGGTTTTCTGGGCGAAAACGTGGACGGACGTCGTGAAGTGAAAGAACAGAGTTCCCGAACATTTTCCGACGGAAGTCGGCTAGACGTGCCCCGTGTCTATGATAGGCTCGGCGATGCACGGAACATGGTTTTCTGGGTGAAAACGTGGACGGACGTCGTGAAGTGAAAGAACGGAGCTCCGGAACGTTTTCCGACGGAAGTCGGCTAGAGGTGCCCCGTGTCTACGATAGGCTGGGCGCTGCACGGAACATAGTTTTTTGGGCGAAACGTGAACGGACGTGTGAACTGAAAGAACGGAGTTCCGGAACGTTTTCCGACGGAACTCTGCTAGATGTTGACGGACGTCGTGAAGTGAAATAACGGAGTTCCGAAACGTTTTCCGAAGGAAGTCGGCTAGACGTGCCCCGTATGTCCGATTGGCTGGGCGCTACACGGAACATGATTTTCTGGGCGAAAACGTGGACGGACGTCGTGAATTGAAAGAACGGAGTTCCAGAACGTATTCCGATGGAAGTCGGCTAGACGTGCCCCGTGTGTACGATAGGCTGGGCGCTGCACGGAACATGATTTTCTGGGCGAAATCGTGGACGGACATCGTGAATTGAAAGAACGGAGTTCCGGAACGTTTTCCGACGGAAGTCGGCTAGACGTGCCCCGTGTGTACGATAGGCTGGGTGCTGCACGGAACATGGTTTTCTAGGCGAAAACGTTGACGGACGTCGTGAGGTGAAAGAACGGAGTTCCGGAACGTTTTCTGACGGAAGTCGGCTAGACGTGCCCCGTGTCTACGATAGGCTGGGCGCTGCACGGAACATGGTTTTACGGGCGAAAACGTGGACGGACGTCGTGAAGTGAAATAACGGAGCTCCGAAACGATTTCCGGCGGAAGTTGGCTAGACGTGCCCCGTATGTCCGATTGGCTGGGCGCTACACGGAACATGATTTTCTGGGCGAAAACGTGGACGGACGTCGTGAATTGAAAGAATGGAGTTCCGGAACGTTTTCCGACGGAAGTCGGCTAGACGTGCCCCGTGTGTACGATAGGCTGGGCGCTGCACGGAACATGGTGTTCTAGGCCAAAACGTTGACGGACGTCGTGAGGTGAAAGAACGGAGTTCCGGAACGTTTTCTGACGGAAGTCGGCTAGACGTGCCCCGTGTCTACGATAGGCTGGGCGCTGCACGGAACATGGTTTTACGGGCGAAAACGTGGACGGACGTCGTGAAGTGAAAGAACGGAGCTCCAGAACGTTTTCTGACGGAAGTCGGCTAGAGGTGCCCCGTGTATACGATAGGGTGTGCGCTGCACGGAACATAGTTTTATGGGCAAAACGTGAACGGACGTGTGAACTGAAAGAACGGAGTTCTGGAACGTTTTCTGACGGAAGTCGTCTAGACGTGCCCCGTGTCTACGATAGGCTGGGCGCTGCACGGAACATGGTTTTCTTGGCAAACGTGGACGGACGTGTGAACTAAAAGAACGGAGTTACGGAACATTTTCCGACGGAAGTCTGCTAGACGTAGACGGACCTCGTGCAGTGAAAGAACGGAGTTCCGGGACGTTTTCCGACGGAAGTCGTCTAGACGTGCCCCGTGTGTACGATAGGATGGGCGTTGCACGGAACATGGTTTTCTAGGCGAAAACGTTGACGGACGTCGTGAGGTGAAAGAACGGAGTTCCGGAACGTTTTCTGACGGAAGTCGGCTGGACGTGCCCCGTGTCTACGATAGGCTGGGCGCTGCACGGAACATGGTTTTCTGGGCCAAAACGTGGACGGACGTCGTGAAGTGAATGAACGAAGTTCTGAAACGTTTTCCGATGGAAGTCGGGTAGACGTGCCCCGTTTGTACGAATGGCTGGGCGCTGCACGGAACATGGTTTTCTGGGCGAAATCATGGACGGACGTCGTGAAGTGAAAGAACAGAGTTCCCGAACATTTTCCGACGGATGTCGGCTAGAGGTTCCCCGTGTCTATGATAGGCTGGGCGATGCACGGAACATGGTTTTCTGGGCGAAACGTGAACGGACGTGTGAACTGAAAGAACGGATTTCCGGAACGTTTTCCGACGGAAGTCGGCTAGACGTTGACGGACGTCGTGAAGTGAAATAACGGAGGTCCGAAATGTTTTCCGGCGGAAGTCGGCTAGACGTGCCCCGTATGTCCGATAGGCTGGGCGCTGCACGGAACATGATTTTCTGGGCGAAAACGTGGACGGACGTCGTGAATTGAAAGAACGGAGTTCTGGAACGTTTTCCGACGGAAGTCGGCTAGACATGCCCCGTGTGAACGATAGGCTGGGCGCTGCACGGAACATGGTTTTCTAGGCGAAAACGTTGATGGACGTCGTGAGGTGAAAGAACGGAGTTCCAGAACGTTTTCTGACGGAAGTCGGCTAGACGTGCCCCATATCTATGATAGGCTGGGCGCTGCACGGAACATGGTTTTCTGGGCGAAAACGTGGACGGACGTCGTGAAGTGAATGAACGGAGTTCTGAAACGTTTTCCGACGGAAGTCCGCAAGACTTGCCCCGTGTGTCCGATAGGCTGGGCGCAGCATGGAACATGGTTTTCTGGGCGAAAACGTTGACGTACGTCGTGAAGTGAAAGAACAGAGTTCTGGAACGTTTTCCGACGGAAGTCGGCTAGACGTGCCCAGTGTGTACGATAGGCTGGGCGCTGCACGGAAAATGGTTTTCTGGGCGAAAACGTTGATGGACGTCGTGAGGTAAAAGAACGGAGTTCCGGAACGTTTTCTAATGGAAGTCGGCTAGACGTGCCCCGTGCGTACGAATGGCTGGGCGCTGCACGGAACATGGATTTCTGGGCGAAAACGTGGACGGACGTCGTGAAGTGAAAGAACAGAGTTCCCGAACATTTTCTGACGGAAGTCGGCTAGAGGTGCCCCGTGTCTATGATAGGCTGGGCGATGCACGGAACATGGTTTTCTGGGCGAAAACATGGACGGACGTCGTGAAGTGAAAGAACGGAGCTCCGGAACGTTTTCCGACGGAAGTCGGCTAGGCGTTGACGGACGTCGTGAAGTGAAATAACGGAGTTCCGAAACGTTTTCCGGCGGAAGTCGGCTAGACGTTCCCCGTATGTTCGATATGCTGGGCGCTGCACGGAACATGATTTTCTGGGCGAAAACGTGGACGGACGTCGTGAATTGAAAGAACGGAGTTCTGGAACGTTTTCCGACGGAAGTCGGCTAGACATGCCCCGTTTGTACGATAGGCTGGGCGCTGCACGGAACATGGTTTTCTAGGCGAAAACGTTGACGGACGTCGTGAGGTGAAAGAACGGAGTTCCGGAACGTTTTCTGATGGAAGTCGGCTAGACGTGCCCCGTGTGTACGAATGGCTGGGCGCTGCACGGAACATGGTTTTCTGGGCGAAAACGTGGACGGACGTCGTGAAGTGAAAGAACAGAGTTCCCGAACATTTTCCGACGGAAGTCGGCTAGACGTGCCCCGTGTCTATGATAGGCTGGGCGATGCATGGAACATGGTTTTCTGGGCGAAAACGTGGACGGACGTCGTGAAGTGAAAGAACGGAGCTCCGGAACGTTTTCCGACGGAAGTCGGCTAGAGGTGCCCCGTCTCTACGATAGGCTGGGCGCTGCACGGAACATGGTTTTTTGGGCGGAACGTGAACGGACGTGTGAACTGAAAGAACGGAGTTCCGGAACGTTTTCCGACGGAACTCTGCTAGATGTTGACGGACGTCGTGAAGTGAAATAATGGAGTTCCGAAACGTTTTCCGAAGAAAGTCGGCTAGACGTGCCCCGTATGTCCGATTGGCTGGGCGCTACACGGAACATGATTTTCTGGGCGAAAACGTGGACGGACGTCGTGAATTGAAAGAACGGAGTTCCAGAACGTTTTCCGACGGAAGTCGGCTAGACGTGCCCCGTGTGTACGATAGGCTGGGCGCCGCATGGAACAAGGTTTTCTAGGCGAAAACGTTGACGGACGTCGTGAGGTGAAAGAACGGAGTTCCGGAACGTTTTCTGACGGAAGTCGGCTAGACGTGCCCCGTGTCTACGATAGGCTGGGCGCTGCACGGAACATGGTTTTACGGGCGAAAACGTGGACGGACGTCGTGAAGTGAAATAACGGAGCTCCGAAACGATTTCCGGCGGAAGTTGGCTAGACGTGCCCCGTATGTCCGATTGGCTGGGCGCTACACGGAACATGATTTTCTGGGCGAAAACGTGGACGGACGTCGTGAATTGAAAGAATGGAGTTCCGGAACGTTTTCCGACGGAAGTCGGCTAGACGTGCCCCGTGTGTACGATAGGCTGGGCGCTGCACGGAACATGGTGTTCTAGGCCAAAACGTTGACGGACGTCGTGAGGTGAAAGAACGGAGTTCCGGAACGTTTTCTGACGGAAGTCGGCTAGACGTGCCCCGTGTCTACGATAGGCTGGGCGCTGCACGGAACATGGTTTTACGGGCGAAAACGTGGACGGACGTCGTGAAGTGAAAGAACGGAGCTCCAGAACGTTTTCTGACGGAAGTCGGCTAGAGGTGCCCCGTGTATACGATAGGGTGTGCGCTGCACGGAACATAGTTTTATGGGCAAAACGTGAACGGACGTGTGAACTGAAAGAACGGAGTTCTGGAACGTTTTCCGACGGAAGTCGTCTAGACGTGCCCCGTGTCTACGATAGGCTGGGCGCTGCACGGAACATGGTTTTCTTGGCAAACGTGGACGGACGTGTGAACTAAAAGAACGGAGTTACGGAACATTTTCCGACGGAAGTCTGCTAGACGTAGACGGACCTCGTGCAGTGAAAGAACGGAGTTCCGGGACGTTTTCCGACGGAAGTCGTCTAGACGTGCCCCGTGTGTACGATAGGATGGGCGTTGCACGGAACATGGTTTTCTAGGCGAAAACGTTGACGGACGTCGTGAGGTGAAAGAACGGAGTTCCGGAACGTTTTCTGACGGAAGTCGGCTGGACGTGCCCCGTGTCTACGATAGGCTGGGCGCTGCACGGAACATGGTTTTCTGGGCCAAAACGTGGACGGACGTCGTGAAGTGAATGAACGAAGTTCTGAAACGTTTTCCGATGGAAGTCGGGTAGACGTGCCCCGTTTGTACGAATGGCTGGGCGCTGCACGGAACATGGTTTTCTGGGCGAAATCATGGACGGACGTCGTGAAGTGGAAGAACAGAGTTCCCGAACATTTTCCGACGGATGTCGGCTAGAGGTTCCCCGTGTCTATGATAGGCTGGGCGATGCACGGAACATGGTTTTCTGGGCGAAACGTGAACGGACGTGTGAACTGAAAGAACGGATTTCCGGAACGTTTTCCGACGGAAGTCGGCTAGACGTTGACGGACGTCGTGAAGTGAAATAACGGAGGTCCGAAATGTTTTCCGGCGGAAGTCGGCTAGACGTGCCCCGTATGTCCGATAGGCTGGGCGCTGCACGGAACATGATTTTCTGGGCGAAAACGTGGACGGACGTCGTGAATTGAAAGAACGGAGTTCTGGAACGTTTTCCGACGGAAGTCGGCTAGACATGCCCCGTGTGAACGATAGGCTGGGCGCTGCACGGAACATGGTTTTCTAGGCGAAAACGTTGACGGACGTCGTGAGGTGAAAGAACGGAGTTCCAGAACGTTTTCTGACGGAAGTCGGCTAGACGTGCCCCATATCTATGATAGGCTGGGCGCTGCACGGAACATGGTTTTCTGGGCGAAAACGTGGACGGACGTCGTGAAGTGAATGAACGGAGTTCTGAAACGTTTTCCGACGGAAGTCCGCAAGACTTGCCCCGTGTGTCCGATAGGCTGGGCGCAGCATGGAACATGGTTTTCTGGGCGAAAACGTTGACGTACGTCGTGAAGTGAAAGAACAGAGTTCTGGAACGTTTTCCGACGGAAGTCGGCTAGACGTGCCCAGTGTGTACGATAGGCTGGGCGCTGCACGGAAAGTGGTTTTCTGGGCGAAAACGTTGATGGACGTCGTGAGGTAAAAGAACGGAGTTCCGGAACGTTTTCTAATGGAAGTCGGCTAGACGTGCCCCGTGCGTACGAATGGCTGGGCGCTGCACGGAACATGGATTTCTGGGCGAAAACGTGGACGGACGTCGTGAAGTGAAACAACAGAGTTCCCGAACATTTTCTGACGGAAGTCGGCTAGAGGTGCCCCGTGTCTATGATAGGCTGGGCGATGCACGGAACATGGTTTTCTGGGCGAAAACATGGACGGACGTCGTGAAGTGAAAGAACGGAGCTCCGGAACGTTTTCCGACGGAAGTCGGCTAGGCGTTGACGGACGTCGTGAAGTGAAATAACGGAGTTCCGAAACGTTTTCCGGCGGAAGTCGGCTAGACGTTCCCCGTATGTTCGATATGCTGGGCGCTGCACGGAACATGATTTTCTGGGCGAAAACGTGGACGGACGTCGTGAATTGAAAGAACGGAGTTCTGGAACGTTTTCCGACGGAAGTCGGCTAGACATGCCCCGTTTGTACGATAGGCTGGGCGCTGCACGGAACATGGTTTTCTAGGCGAAAACGTTGACGGACGTCGTGAGGTGAAAGAACGGAGTTCCGGAACGTTTTCTGATGGAAGTCGGCTAGACGTGCCCCGTGTGTACGAATGGCTGGGCGCTGCACGGAACATGGTTTTCTGGGCGAAAACGTGGACGGACGTCGTGAAGTGAAAGAACAGAGTTCCCGAACATTTTCCGACGGAAGTCGGCTAGACGTGCCCCGTGTCTATGATAGGCTGGGCGATGCATGGAACATGGTTTTCTGGGCGAAAACGTGGACGGACGTCGTGAAGTGAAAGAACGGAGCTCCGGAACGTTTTCCGACGGAAGTCGGCTAGAGGTGCCCCGTCTCTACGATAGGCTGGGCGCTGCACGGAACATGGTTTTTTGGGCGGAACGTGAACGGACGTGTGAACTGAAAGAACGGAGTTCCGGAACGTTTTCCGACGGAACTCTGCTAGATGTTGACGGACGTCGTGAAGTGAAATAATGGAGTTCCGAAACGTTTTCCGAAGAAAGTCGGCTAGACGTGCCCCGTATGTCCGATTGGCTGGGCGCTACACGGAACATGATTTTCTGGGCGAAAACGTGGACGGACGTCGTGAATTGAAAGAACGGAGTTCCAGAACGTTTTCCGACGGAAGTCGGCTAGACGTGCCCCGTGTGTACGATAGGCTGGGCGCCGCATGGAACAAGGTTTTCTAGGCGAAAACGTTGACGGACGTCGTGAGGTGAAAGAACGGAGTTCCGGAACGTTTTCTGACGGAAGTCGGCTAGACGTGCCCCGTGTCTACGATATGCTGGGCGCTGCACGGAACATGGTTTTACGGGCAAAAACGTGGACGGACGTCGTGAAGTGAAAGAACGGAGCTCCAGAACATATTCAGACGGAAGTCGGCTAGAGGTGCCCCGTGTATACGATAGGGTGTGCGCTGCACGGAACATGGTTTTCTGGGCAAAACGTGAACGGACGTGTGAACTGAAAGAACGGAGTTCTGGAACGTTTTCCGACGGAAGTCGTCTAGACGTGCCCCGTGTCTACGATAGGCTGGGCGCTGCACGGAACATGGTTTTCTTGGCAAACGTGGACGGACGTGTGAACTAAAAGAACGGAGTTACGGAACATTTTCCGACGGAAGTCTGCTAGACGTAGACGGACCTCGTGCAGTGAAAGAACGGAGTTCCGGGACGTTTTCCGACGGAAGTCGTCTAGACGTGCCCCGTGTGTACGATAGGATGGGCGCTGCACGGAACATGGTTTTCTAGGCGAAAACGTTGACGGACGTCGTGAGGTGAAAGAACGGAGTTCCGGAACGTTTTCTGATGGAAGTCGGCTGGACGTGCCCCGTGTCTACGATAGGCTGGGCGCTGCACGGAACATGGTTTTCTGGGCGAAAACGTGGACGGACGTCGTGAAGTGAATGAACGAAGTTCTGAAACGTTTTCCGATGGAAGTTGGCTAGACGTGCCCCGTGTGTACGAATGGCTGGGCGCTGCACGGAACATGGTTTTCTGGGCGAAAACATGGACGCACGTCGTGAAGTGAAAGAACAGAGTTCCCGAACATTTTCTGACGGAAGTCGGCTAGAGGTGCCCCGTGTCTATGATAGGCTGGGCGATGCACGGAACATGGTTTTCTGGGCGAAACGTGAACGGACGTGTGAACTGAAAGAACGGATTTCCGGAACGTTTTCCGACGGAAGTCGGCTAGACGTTGACGGACGTCGTGAAGTGAAATAACGAAGTTCCGAAACGTTTTCCGGCGGAAGTCGGCTAGACGTGCCCCGTATGTCCGATAGGCTGGGCGCTGCATGGAACATGATTTTCTGGGCGAAAACGTGGAAGGACGTCGTGAATTGAAAGAACGGAGTTCTGGAACGTTTTTCGATGGAAGTCGGCTAGACATGCCCCGTGTGAACGATAGGCTGGGCGCTGCACGGAACATGGTTTTCTAGGCGAAAACGTTGATGGACGTCGTGAGGTGAAAGAACGGAGTTACAAAACGTTTTCTGACGGAAGTCGGCTAGACGTGCCCCGTGTCTACGATAGGCTGGGCGCTGCACGGAACATGGTTTTCTGGGCGAAAACGTGGACGGACGTCGTGAAGTGAATGAACGGAGTTCTGAAACGTTTTCCGACGGAAGTCCGCTAGACTTGCCCCATGTGTCCGATAGGCTGGGCGCTGCATGGAACATGGTTTTCTGTGCGAAAACGTTGACGGACGTCGTGAAGTGAAAGAACGGAGTTCTGGAACGTTTTCCGACGGAAGTCGGCTAGACGTGCCCCGTGTGTACGATAGGCTGGGCGCTGCACGGAAAATGGTTTTCTGGGCGAAAACGTTGACGGACGTCGTGAGGTGAAAGAACGGAGTTCCGGAATGTTTTCTGATGGAAGTCGGCTAGACGTGCCCCGTGTGTACGAATGGCTGGGAGCTGCACGGAACATGGTTTTCTGGGCGAAAACGTGGACGGACGTCGTGAAGTGAAAGAACAGAGTTCCCGAACATTTTCCGACGGAAGTCGGCTAGACGTGCCCCGTGTCTATGATAGGCTGGGCGATGCACGGAACATGGTTTTCTGGGCGAAAACGTGGACAGACGTCGTGAAGTGAAAGAACGGAGCTCCGGAACGTTTTCCGACGGAAGTCGGCTAGAGGTGCCCCGTGTCTATGATAGGCTGGGCGCTGCACGGAACATGGTCTTTTGGGCGAAACGTGAACGGACGTGTGAACTGAAAGAACGGAGTTCCGGAACGTTTTTCGACGGAACTCTGCTAGACGTTGACGGACGTCGTGAAGTGAAATAACGGAGTTCCAAAACGTTTTCTGAAGGAAGTCGGCTAGACGTGCCCCGTATGTCCGATTGGCTGGGCGCTACACGGAACATGATTTTCTGGGCGAAAACGTGGACGGACGTTGTGAATTGAAAGAACGGAGTTCCAGAACGTTTTCCGACGGAAGTCGGCTAGACGTGCCCCGTGTGTACGATAGGCTGGGCGCTGCACGGAACATGGTTTTCTAGGCGAAAACGTTGACGAACGTCGTGAGGTGAAAGAACGGAGTTCCGGAACATTTTCTGACGGAAGTCGGCTAGACGTGCCCCGTGTCTACGATAGGCTGGGCGCTGCACGGAACATGGTTTTCTGGGCGAAAACGTGGACGGACGTCGTGAAGTGAAAGAACAGAGTTCCCGAACATTTTCCGACGGAAGTCGGCTAGACGTGCCCCGTGTCTATGATAGGCTGGGCGATGCACGGAACATGGTTTTCTGGGCGAAAACGTGGACAGACGTCGTGAAGTGAAAGAACGGAGGTCCGGAACGTTTTCCGACGGAAGTCGGCTAGAGGTGCCCCGTGTCTATGATAGGCTGGGCGCTGCACGGAACATGGTCTTTTGGGCGAAACGTGAACGGACGTGTGAACTGAAAGAACGGAGTTCCGGAACGTTTTTCGACGGAACGCTGCTAGACGTTGACGGACGTCGTGAAGTGAAATAACGGAGTTCCGAAACGTTTTCCGAAGGAAGTCGGCTAGACGTGCCCCGTATGTCCGATTGGCTGGGCGCTACACGGAACATGATTTTCTGGGCGAAAACGTGGACGGACGTCGTGAATTGAAAGAACGGAGTTCCAGAACGTTTTCCGACGGAAGTCGGCTAGACGTGCCCCGTGTGTACGATAGGCTGGGCGCTGCACGGAACATGGTTTTCTAGGCGAAAACGTTGACGGACGTCGTGAGGTGAAAGAACGGAGTTCCGGAACATTTTCTGACGGAAGTCGGCTAGACGTGCCCCGTGTCTACGATAGGCTGGGCGCTGCACGGAACATGGTTTTACGGGCGAAACCGTTGACGGACGTCATGAAGTGAAAGAATTGAGCTCCAGAACGGCCCCGTGTATACGATAGGGTGTGCGCTGCACGGAACATGGTTTTCTGGGCGAAACGTGAACGGACGTGTGAACTGAAAGAACGGAGTTCTGGAACATTTTCCGACGGAAGTCGTCTAGACGTGCCCCGTGTCTACGATAGGCTGGGCGCTGCACGGAACATGGTTTTCTTGGCAAACGTGGACGGACGTGTGAACTAAAAGAACGGAGTTACGGAACATTTTCCGACGGAAGTCTGCTAGACGTAGACGGACCTCGTGCAGTGAAAGAACGGAGTTCCGGGACGTTTTCCGACGGAAGTCGTCTAGACGTGCCCCGTGTGTACGATAGGATGGGCGCTGCACGGAACATGGTTTTCTAGGCGAAAACGTTGACGGACGTCGTGAGGTGAAAGAACGGAGTTCCGGAACGTTTTCTGACGGAAGTCGGTTGGACGTGCCCCGTGTCTACGATAGACTGGGCGCTGCACGGAACATGGTTTTCTGGGTGAAAACGTGGACGGACGTCGTGAAGTGAATGAACGAAGTTCTGAAACGTTTTCCGATGGAAGTCGGCTAGACGTGCCCCGTGTGTACGAATGGCTGGGCGCTGCACGGAACATGGTTTTCTGGGCGAAAACATGGACGGACGTCGTGAAGTGAAAGAACAGAGTTCCCGAACATTTTCCGACGGAAGTCGGCTAGAGGTGCCCCGTGTCTATGATAGGCTGGGCGATGCACGGAACATGGTTTTCTGGGCGAAAACATGGACGGACGTCGTGAAGTGAATGAACGGAGTTCTGAAACGTTTTCCGACGGAAGTCCGCTAGACTTGCCCCATGTGTCCGATAGGCTGGGCGCTGCATGGAACATGGTTTTCTGGGCGAAAACGTTGACGGACGTCGTGAAGTGAAAGAACGGAGTTCTGGAACGTTTTCCGACGGAAGTCGGCTAGACGTGCCCCGTGTGTACGATAGGCTGGGCGCTGCACGGAAAATGGTTTTCTGGGCGAAAACATTGACGGACGTCGTGAGGTGAAAGAACGGAGTTCCGGAACGTTTTCTGATGGAAGTCGGCTAGACGTGCCCCGTGTGTACGAATGGCTGGGAGCTGCACGGAACATGGTTTTCTGGGCGAAAACGTGGACGGACGTCGTGAAGTGAAAGAACAGAGTTCCCGAACATTTTCCGACGGAAGTCGGCTAGACGTGCCCCGTGTCTATGAAAGGCTGGGCGATGCACGGAACATGGTTTTCTGGGCGAAAACGTGGACGGACTTCATGAAGTGAAAGAACGGAGCTCCGGAACGTTTTCCGACGGAAGTCGGCTAGAGGTGCCCCGTGTCTACGATAGGCTGGGCGCTGCACGGAACATGGTCTTTTGGGCAAAACGGGAACGGACGTGTGAACTGAAAGAACGGAGTTCCGGAACGTTTTCCGACGGAACTCTGCTAGACGTTGACGGACGTCGTGAAGTGAAATAACGGAGTTCCGAAACGTTTTCCGAAGGAAGTCGGCTAGACATGCCCCGTATGTCCGATTGGCTGGGCGCTACACGGAACATGATTTTCTGGGCGAAAACATGGACGGACGTCGTGAATTGAAAGAACGGAGTTCCAGAACGTTTTCCGACAGAAGTCGGCTAGACGTGCCCCGTGTGTACGATAGGCTGGGCGCTGCACGGGACATGGTTTTCTAGGCGAAAACGTTGACGGACGTCGTGACGTGAAAGAACGGAGTTCCGGAACGTTTTCTGACGGAAGTCGGCTAGACGTGCCCCGTGTCTACGATAGGCTGGGCGCTGCACGGAACATGGTTTTACGGGCGAAAACGTGGACGGACGTCGTGAAGTGAAAGAACGGAGCTCCAGAACGTTTTCCGACGGAAGTCGGCTAGAGGTGCCCCGTGTATATGATAGGGTGTGCGCTGCACGGAACATGGTTTTCTGGGCGAAACGTGAACGTACGTGTGAACTGAAAGAACGGAATTCTGGAACGTTTTCCGACGGAAGTCGTCTAGACGTACCCCGTGTCTACGATAGGCTGGGCGCTGCACGGAACATTGTTTTCTTGGCAAACGTGGACGGACGTGTGAACTAAAAGAACGGAGTTACGGAACATTTTCCGACGGAAGTCTGCTAGACGTAGACGGACCTCGTGCAGTGAAAGAACGGAGTTCCGGGACGTTTTCCGACGGAAGTCGTCTAGACGTGCCCCGTGTGTACGATAGGCTGGGCGATGCACGGAACATGGTTTTCTGGGCGAAACGTGAACGGACGTGTGAACTGAAAGAACGGATTTCCGGAACGTTTTCCGACGGAAGTCGGCTAGACGTTGACGGACGTCGTGAAGTGAAATAACGGAGTTCCGAAACGTTTTCCGGCGGAAGTCGGCTAGACGTGCCCCGTATGTCCGATAGGCTGGGCGCTGCATGGAACATGATTTTCTGGGCGAAAACGTGGAAGGACGTCGTGAATTGAAAGAACGGAGTTCTGGAACGTTTTTCGATGGAAGTCGGCTAGACATGCCCCGTGTGAACGATAGGCTGGGCGCTGCACGGAACATGGTTTTCTAGGCGAAAACGTTGATGGACGTCGTGAGGTGAAAGAACGGAGTTACAAAACGTTTTCTGACGGAAGTCGGCTAGACGCGCCCCGTGTCTACGATAGGCTGGGCGCTGCACGGAACATGGTTTTCTGGGCGAAAACGTGGACGGACGTCGTGAAGTGAATGAACGGAGTTCTGAAACGTTTTCCGACGGAAGTCCGCTAGACTTGCCCCATGTGTCCGATAGGCTGGGCGCTGCATGGAACATGGTTTTCTGGGCGAAAACGTTGACGGACGTCGTGAAGTGAAAGAACGGAGTTCTGGAACGTTTTCCGACGGAAGTCGGCTAGACGTGCCCCGTGTGTACGATAGGCTGGGCGCTGCACGGAAAATGGTTTTCTGGGCGAAAACATTGACGGACGTCGTGAGGTGAAAGAACGGAGTTCCGGAACGTTTTCTGATGGAAGTCGGCTAGACGTGCCCCGTGTGTACGAATGGCTGGGAGCTGCACGGAACATGGTTTTCTGGGCGAAAACGTGGACGGACGTCGTGAAGTGAAAGAACAGAGTTCCCGAACATTTTCCGACGGAAGTCGGCTAGACGTGCCCCGTGTCTATGATAGGCTGGGCGATGCACGGAACATGGTTTTCTGGGCGAAAACGTGGACAGACGTCGTGAAGTGAAAGAACGGAGCTCCGGAACGTTTTCCGACGGAAGTCGGCTAGAGGTGCCCCGTGTCTATGATAGGCTGGGCGCTGCACGGAACATGGTCTTTTGGGCGAAACGTGAACGGACGTGTGAACTGAAAGAACGGAGTTCTGGAACGTTTTTCGACGGAACTCCGCTAGACGTTGACGGACGTCGTGAAGTGAAATAACGGAGTTCCAAAACGTTTTCCGAAGGAAGTCGGCTAGACGTGCCCCGTATGTCCGATTGGCTGGGCGCTACACGGAACATGATTTTCTGGGCGAAAACGTGGACGGACGTCGTGAATTGAAAGAACGGAGTTCCAGAACGTTTTCCGACGGAAGTCGGCTAGATGTGCCCCGTGTGTACGATAGGCTGGGCGCTGCACGGAACATGGTTTTCTAGGCGAAAACGTTGACGAACGTCGTGAGGTGAAAGAACGGAGTTCCGGAACATTTTCTGACGGAAGTCGGCTAGACGTGCCCCGTGTCTACGATAGGCTGGGCGCTGCACGGAACATGGTTTTCTGGGCGAAAACGTGGACGGACGTCGTGAAGTGAAAGAACAGAGTTCCCGAACATTTTCCGACGGAAGTCGGCTAGACGTGCCCCGTGTCTATGATAGGCTGGGCGATGCACGGAACATGGTTTTCTGGGCGAAAACGTGGACAGACGTCGTGAAGTGAAAGAACGGAGCTCCGGAACGTTTTCCGACGGAAGTCGGCTAGAGGTGCCCCGTGTCTATGATAGGCTGGGCGCTGCACGGAACATGGTCTTTTGGGCGAAACGTGAACGGACGTGTGAACTGAAAGAACGGAGTTCCGGAACGTTTTTCGACGGAACTCTGCTAGACGTTGACGGACGTCGTGAAGTGAAATAACGGAGTTCCGAAACGTTTTCCGAAGGAAGTCGGCTAGACGTGCCCCGTATGTCCGATTGGCTGGGCGCTACACGGAACATGATTTTCTGGGCGAAAACGTGGACGGACGTCGTGAATTGAAAGAACGGAGTTCCAGAACATTTTCCGACGGAAGTCGGCTAGACGTGCCCCGTGTGTACGATAGGCTGAGCGCTGCACGGAACATGGTTTTCTAGGCGAAAACGTTGACGGACGTCGTGAGGTGAAAGAACGGAGTTCCGGAACATTTTCTGACGGAAGTCGGCTAGACGTGCCCCGTGTCTACGATAGGCTGGGCGCTGCACGGAACATGGTTTTACGGGCGAAACCGTTGACGGACGTCATGAAGTGAAAGAATGGAGCTCCAGAACGGCCCCGTGTATACGATAGGGTGTGCGCTGCACGGAACATGGTTTTCTGGGCGAAACGTGAACGGACGTGTGAACTGAAAGAACGGAGTTCTGGAACGTTTTCCGACGGAAGTCGTCTAGACGTGCCCCGTGTCTACGATAGGCTGGGCGCTGCACGGAACATGGTTTTCTTGGCAAACGTGGACGGACGTGTGAACTAAAAGAACGGAGTTACGGAACATTTTCCGACGGAAGTCTGCTAGACGTAGACGGACCTCGTGCAGTGAAAGAACGGAGTTCCGGGACGTTTTCCGACGGAAGTCGTCTAGACGTGCCCCGTGTGTACGATAGGATGGGCGCTGCACGGAACATGGTTTTCTAGGCGAAAACGTTGACGGACGTCGTGAGGTGAAAGAACGGAGTTCCGGAACGTTTTCTGACGGAAGTCGGTTGGACGTGCCCCGTGTCTACGATAGACTGGGCGCTGCACGGAACATGGTTTTCTGGGTGAAAACGTGGACGGACGTCGTGAAGTGAATGAACGAAGTTCTGAAACGTTTTCCGATGGAAGTCGGCTAGACGTGCCCCGTGTGTACGAATGGCTGGGCGCTGCACGGAACATGGTTTTCTGGGCGAAAACATGGACGGACGTCGTGAAGTGAAAGAACAGAGTTCCCGAACATTTTCCGACGGAAGTCGGCTAGAGGTGCCCCGTGTCTATGATAGGCTGGGCGATGCACGGAACATGGTTTTCTGGGCGAAACATGAACGGACGTGTGAACTGAAAGAACGGATTTCCGGAACGTTTTCCGACGGAAGTCGGCTAGACGTTGACGGACGTCGTGAAGTGAAATAACGGAGTTCCGAAACATTTTCCGGCGGAAGTCGGCTAGACGTGCCCCGTATGTCCGATAGGCTGGGCGCTGCACGGAACATGATTTTCTGGGCGAAAACATGGACGGACGTCGTGAATTGAAAGAACGGAGTTCTGAAACGTTTTCCGACGGAAGTCGGCTAGACATGCCCCGTGTGAACGATAGGCTGGGCGCTGCACGGAACATGGTTTTCTAGGCGAAAACGTTGACGGACGTCGTGAGGTGAAAGAACGGAGTTCCGGAACGTTTTCTGATGGAAGTCGGCTAGACGTGCCCCGTGTGTACGAATGGCTGGGAGCTGCACGGAACATGGTTTTCTGGGCGAAAACGTGGACGGACGTCGTGAAGTGAAAGAACAGAGTTCCCGAACATTTTCCGACGGAAGTCGGCTAGACGTGCCCCGTGTCTATGATAGGCTGGGCGATGCACGGAACATGGTTTTCTGGGCGAAAACGTGGACAGACGTCGTGAAGTGAAAGAACGGAGCTCCGGAACGTTTTCCGACGGAAGTCGGCTAGAGGTGCCCCGTGTCTATGATAGGCTGGGCGCTGCACGGAACATGGTCTTTTGGGCGAAACGTGAACGGACGTGTGAACTGAAAGAACGGAGTTCTGGAACGTTTTTCGACGGAACTCCGCTAGACGTTGACGGACGTCGTGAAGTGAAATAACGGAGTTCCAAAACGTTTTCCGAAGGAAGTCGGCTAGACGTGCCCCGTATGTCCGATTGGCTGGGCGCTACACGGAACATGATTTTCTGGGCGAAAACGTGGACGGACGTCGTGAATTGAAAGAACGGAGTTCCAGAACGTTTTCCGACGGAAGTCGGCTAGATGTGCCCCGTGTGTACGATAGGCTGGGCGCTGCACGGAACATGGTTTTCTAGGCGAAAACGTTGACGAACGTCGTGAGGTGAAAGAACGGAGTTCCGGAACATTTTCTGACGGAAGTCGGCTAGACGTGCCCCGTGTCTACGATAGGCTGGGCGCTGCACGGAACATGGTTTTCTGGGCGAAAACGTGGACGGACGTCGTGAAGTGAAAGAACAGAGTTCCCGAACATTTTCCGACGGAAGTCGGCTAGACGTGCCCCGTGTCTATGATAGGCTGGGCGATGCACGGAACATGGTTTTCTGGGCGAAAACGTGGACAGACGTCGTGAAGTGAAAGAACGGAGCTCCGGAACGTTTTCCGACGGAAGTCGGCTAGAGGTGCCCCGTGTCTATGATAGGCTGGGCGCTGCACGGAACATGGTCTTTTGGGCGAAACGTGAACGGACGTGTGAACTGAAAGAACGGAGTTCCGGAACGTTTTTCGACGGAACTCTGCTAGACGTTGACGGACGTCGTGAAGTGAAATAACGGAGTTCCGAAACGTTTTCCGAAGGAAGTCGGCTAGACGTGCCCCGTATGTCCGATTGGCTGGGCGCTACACGGAACATGATTTTCTGGGCGAAAACGTGGACGGACGTCGTGAATTGAAAGAACGGAGTTCCAGAACATTTTCCGACGGAAGTCGGCTAGACGTGCCCCGTGTGTACGATAGGCTGGGCGCTGCACGGAACATGGTTTTCTAGGCGAAAACGTTGACGGACGTCGTGAGGTGAAAGAACGGAGTTCCGGAACATTTTCTGACGGAAGTCGGCTAGACGTGCCCCGTGTCTACGATAGGCTGGGCGCTGCACGGAACATGGTTTTACGGGCGAAACCGTTGACGGACGTCATGAAGTGAAAGAATGGAGCTCCAGAACGGCCCCGTGTATACGATAGGGTGTGCGCTGCACGGAACATGGTTTTCTGGGCGAAACGTGAACGGACGTGTGAACTGAAAGAACGGAGTTCTGGAACGTTTTCCGACGGAAGTCGTCTAGACGTGCCCCGTGTCTACGATAGGCTGGGCGCTGCACGGAACATGGTTTTCTTGGCAAACGTGGACGGACGTGTGAACTAAAAGAACGGAGTTACGGAACATTTTCCGACGGAAGTCTGCTAGACGTAGACGGACCTCGTGCAGTGAAAGAACGGAGTTCCGGGACGTTTTCCGACGGAAGTCGTCTAGACGTGCCCCGTGTGTACGATAGGATGGGCGCTGCACGGAACATGGTTTTCTAGGCGAAAACGTTGACGGACGTCGTGAGGTGAAAGAACGGAGTTCCGGAACGTTTTCTGACGGAAGTCGGTTGGACGTGCCCCGTGTCTACGATAGACTGGGCGCTGCACGGAACATGGTTTTCTGGGTGAAAACGTGGACGGACGTCGTGAAGTGAATGAACGAAGTTCTGAAACGTTTTCCGATGGAAGTCGGCTAGACGTGCCCCGTGTGTACGAATGGCTGGGCGCTGCACGGAACATGGTTTTCTGGGCGAAAACATGGACGGACGTCGTGAAGTGAAAGAACAGAGTTCCCGAACATTTTCCGACGGAAGTCGGCTAGAGGTGCCCCGTGTCTATGATAGGCTGGGCGATGCACGGAACATGGTTTTCTGGGCGAAACATGAACGGACGTGTGAACTGAAAGAACGGATTTCCGGAACGTTTTCCGACGGAAGTCGGCTAGACGTTGACGGACGTCGTGAAGTGAAATAACGGAGTTCCGAAACATTTTCCGGCGGAAGTCGGCTAGACGTGCCCCGTATGTCCGATAGGCTGGGCGCTGCACGGAACATGATTTTCTGGGCGAAAACATGGACGGACGTCGTGAATTGAAAGAACGGAGTTCTGAAACGTTTTCCGACGGAAGTCGGCTAGACATGCCCCGTGTGAACGATAGGCTGGGCGCTGCACGGAACATGGTTTTCTAGGCGAAAACGTTGACGGACGTCGTGAGGTGAAAGAACGGAGTTACAGAACGTTTTCTGACGGAAGTCGGCTAGACGCGCCCCGTGTCTACGATAGGCTGGGCGCTGCACGGAACATGGTTTTCTGGGCGAAAACATGGACGGACGTCGTGAAGTGAATGAACGGAGTTCTGAAACGTTTTCCGACGGAAGTCCGCTAGACTTGCCCCATGTGTCCGATAGGCTGGGCGCTGCATGGAACATGGTTTTCTGGGCGAAAACGTTGACGGACGTCGTGAAGTGAAAGAACGGAGTTCTGGAACGTTTTCCGACGGAAGTCGGCTAGACGTGCCCCGTGTGTACGATAGGCTGGGCGCTGCACGGAAAATGGTTTTCTGGGCGAAAACATTGACGGACGTCGTGAGGTGAAAGAACGGAGTTCCGGAACGTTTTCTGATGGAAGTCGGCTAGACGTGCCCCGTGTGTACGAATGGCTGGGAGCTGCACGGAACATGGTTTTCTGGGCGAAAACGTGGACGGACGTCGTGAAGTGAAAGAACAGAGTTCCCGAACATTTTCCGACGGAAGTCGGCTAGACGTGCCCCGTGTCTATGATAGGCTGGGCGATGCACGGAACATGGTTTTCTGGGCGAAAACGTGGACGGACTTCATGAAGTGAAAGAACGGAGCTCCGGAACGTTTTCCGACGGAAGTCGGCTAGAGGTGCCCCGTGTCTACGATAGGCTGGGCGCTGCACGGAACATGGTCTTTTGGGCAAAACGGGAACGGACGTGTGAACTGAAAGAACGGAGTTCCGGAACGTTTTCCGACGGAACTCTGCTAGACGTTGACGGACGTCGTGAAGTGAAATAACGGAGTTCCGAAACGTTTTCCGAAGGAAGTCGGCTAGACGTGCCCCGTATGTCCGATTGGCTGGGCGCTACACGGAACATGATTTTCTGGGCGAAAACATGGACGGACGTCGTGAATTGAAAGAACGGAGTTCCAGAACGTTTTCCGACAGAAGTCGGCTAGACGTGCCCCGTGTGTACGATAGGCTGGGCGCTGCACGGGACATGGTTTTCTAGGCGAAAACGTTGACGGACGTCGTGACGTGAAAGAACGGAGTTCCGGAACGTTTTCTGACGGAAGTCGGCTAGACGTGCCCCGTGTCTACGATAGGCTGGGCGCTGCACGGAACATGGTTTTACGGGCGAAAACGTGGACGGACGTCGTGAAGTGAAAGAACGGAGCTCCAGAACGTTTTCTGACGGAAGTCGGCTAGAGGTGCCCCGTGTATATGATAGGGTGTGCGCTGCACGGAACATGGTTTTCTGGGCGAAACGTGAACGTACGTGTGAACTGAAAGAACGGAATTCTGGAACGTTTTCCGACGGAAGTCGTCTAGACGTACCCCGTGTCTACGATAGGCTGGGCGCTGCACGGAACATTGTTTTCTTGGCAAACGTGGACGGACGTGTGAACTAAAAGAACGGAGTTACGGAACATTTTCCGACGGAAGTCTGCTAGACGTAGACGGACCTCGTGCAGTGAAAGAACGGAGTTCCGGGACGTTTTCCGACGGAAGTCGTCTAGACGTGCCCCGTGTGTACGATAGGCTGGGCGATGCACGGAACATGGTTTTCTGGGCGAAACGTGAACGGACGTGTGAACTGAAAGAACGGATTTCCGGAACGTTTTCCGACGGAAGTCGGCTAGACGTTGACGGACGTCGTGAAGTGAAATAACGGAGTTCCGAAACGTTTTCCGGCGGATGTCGGCTAGACGTGCCCCGTATGTCCGAAAGGCTGGGCGCTGCACGGAACATGATTTTCTGGGCGAAAACGTGGACGGACGTCGTGAATTGAAAGAACAGAGTTCTGGAACGTTTTCCGACGGAAGTCGGCTAGACATGCCCCGTGTGAACGATAGGCTGGGCGCTGCACGGAACATGGTTTTCTAGGCGAAAACGTTGACGGACGTCGTGAGGTGAAAGAATGGAGTTATAGAACGTTTTCTGACGGAAGTGGCTAGACGTGCCCCGTGTCTACGATAGGCTGGGCGCTGCACGGAACATGGTTTTCTGGGCGAAAACGTGGACGGACGTCGTGAAGTGAATGAACGGAGTTCTGAAACGTTTTCCGACGGAAGTCCGCTAGACTTGCCCCATGTGTCCGATAGGCTGGGCGCTGCATGGAACATGGTTTTCTGGGCGAAAACGTTGACGGACGTCGTGAAGTGAAAGAACGGAGTTCTGGAACGTTTTCCGACGGAACTCGGCTAGGCGTGCCCCGTGTGTACGATAGGCTGGGCGCTGCACGGAAAATGGTTTTCTGGGCGAAAACATTGACGGACGTCGTGAGGTGAAAGAACGGAGTTCCGGAACGTTTTCTGATGGAAGTCGGCTAGACGTGCCCCGTGTGTACGAATGGCTGGGAGCTGCACGGAACATGGTTTTCTGGGCGAAAACGTGGACGGACGTCGTGAAGTGAAAGAACAGAGTTCCCGAACATTTTCCGACGGAAGTCGGCTAGACGTGCCCCGTGTCTATGATAGGCTGGGCGATGCACGGAACATGGTTTTCTGGGCGAAAACGTGGACGGACGTCGTGAAGTGAAAGAACGGAGCTCCGGAACGTTTTCCGACGGAAGTCGGCTAGAGGTGCCCCGTGTCTACGATAGGCTGGGCGCTGCACGGAACATGGTCTTTTGGGCGAAACGTGAACGGACGTGTGAACTGAAAGAACGGAGTTCCGGAACGTTTTCCGACGGAACTCTGCTAGACGTTGACGGACGTCGTGAAGTGAAATAACGGAGTTCCGAAACGTTTTCCGAAGGAAGTCGGCTAGACGTGCCCCATATGTCCGATTGGTTGGGCGCTACACGGAACATGATTTTCTGGGCGAAAACGTGGACGGACGTCGTGAATTGAAAGAATGGAGTTCCGGAACGTTTTCCGACGGAAGTCGGCTAGACGTGCCCCGTGTGTACGATAGGCTGGGCGCTGCACGGAACATGGTTTTCTAGGCGAAAACGTTGACGGACGTCGTGAGGTGAAAGAACGGAGCTCCGGAACGTTTTCCGACGGAAGTCGGCTAGAGGTGCCCCGTGTCTACGATAGGGTGGACGCTGCACGGAACATGGTTTTACGGGCGAGAACGTGGACGGACGTCGTGAAGTGAAAGAACGGAGCTCCGGAACGTTTTCTAACGGAAGTCGGCTAGAGGTGCCCCGTGTATACGATAGGGTGTGCGCTGCATGGAACATGGTTTTCTGGGCGAAACATGAACGGACGTGTGAACTGAAAGAACGGAGTTCTGGAACGTTTTCCGACGGAAGTCGTCTAGACGTGCCCCGTGTCTATGATAGGCTGGGCGCTGCATGGAACATGGTTTTCTGGGCGAAACGTGGACGGACGTGTGAACTAAAAGAACGGAGTTCCGGAACATTTTCCGACGGAAGTCTGCTAGACGTTGACGGACCTCGTGCAGTGAAAGAACGGAGTTCCGAGACGTTTTCTGACGGAAGTCATCTAGACGTGCCCCGTGTGTACGATAGGATGGGCGCTGCACAGAACCTGGTTTTCTAGGCGAAAACGTTGACGGACGTCGTGAGGTGAAAGAACGGAGTTCCGGGACGTTTTCTGACGGAAGTCGGCAGGACGTGCCCCGTGTCTACGATAGGCTGGGCGCTGCGCGGAACATGGTTTTCTGGGCGAAAACATGGACGGACGTCGTGAAGTGAATGAACGAAGTTCTGAAACGTTTTCCGACGGAAGTCCGCTAGACGTGCCCCGTGAGTCCGATAGGCTGGGCGGTGGACGGAACATGATTTTCTGGGCGAAAACGTGGACGGACGTCGTGAAGTGAAAGAACGGAGCTCCGGAACGTTTTCCGACGGAAGTCGGCTAGAGGTGCCCCGTGTCTACGATAGGGTGGACGCTGCATGGAACATGGTTTTCTGGGCGAAACGTGAACGGACGTGTGAACTGAAAGAACGGATTCCCGGAACGTTTTCCGACGGAAGTTGGCTAGACGTGCCCCATGTCTACGATAGGCTGGGCGCTGTCCGGAACATGGTTTTCTGGGCAAAACGTGGACGGACGTGTGAACTAAAAGAACGGAGTTCCGGAACATTTTCCGATGGAAGTCTGCTAGACGTGAAAGAACGGAGTTCCGGAACGTTTTCTGACGGAAGTCGGCTAGACGTGCCCCATGTCTACGATAGGCTGGGCGCTGCACGGAACATGGTTTTATGGGCGAAAACGTGGACGGACGTCGTGAAGTGAAAGAACGGAGCTCCAGAACGTTTTCTGACGGAAGTCGGCTAGAGGTGCCCCGTGTATATGATAGGGTGTGCGCTGCACGGAACATGGTTTTCTGGGCGAAACGTGAACGTACGTGTGAACTGAAAGAACGGAATTCTGGAACGTTTTCCGACGGAAGTCGTCTAGACGTACCCCGTGTCTACGATAGGCTGGGCGCTGCACGGAACATTGTTTTCTTGGCAAACGTGGACGGACGTGTGAACTAAAAGAACGGAGTTACGGAACATTTTCCGACGGAAGTCTGCTAGACGTAGACGGACCTCGTGCAGTGAAAGAACGGAGTTCCGGGACGTTTTCCGACGGAAGTCGTCTAGACGTGCCCCGTGTGTACGATAGGCTGGGCGATGCACGGAACATGGTTTTCTGGGCGAAACGTGAACGGGCGTGTGAACTGAAAGAACGGATTTCCGGAACGTTTTCCTACGGAAGTCGGCTAGACGTTGACGGACGTCGTGAAGTGAAATAACGGAGTTCCGAAACGTTTTCCGGCGGAAGTCGGCTAGACGTGCCCCGTATGTCCGATAGGCTGGGCGCTGCATGGAACATGATTTTCTGGGCGAAAACGTGGACGGACGTCGTGAATTGAAAGACCGGAGTTCTGGAACGTTTTCCGACGGAAGTCGGCTAGACATGCCCCGTGTGAACGATAGGCTGGGCGCTGCACGGAACATGGTTTTCTAGGCGAAAACGTTGACGCACGTCGTGAGGTGAAAGAACGGAGTTACAGAACGTTTTCTAACGGAAGTCGGCTAGACGTGCCCCGTGTCTACGATAGGCTGGGCGCTGCACGGAACATGGTTTTCTGGGCGAAAACGTGGACGGACGTCGTGAAGTGAATGAACGGAGTTCTGAAACGTTTTCCGACGGAAGTCCGCTAGACTTGCCCCATGTGTCCGATAGGCTGGGCGCTGCATGGAACATGGTTTTCTGGGTGAAAACGTTGACGGACGTCGTGAAGTGAAAGAACGGAGTTCTGGAACGTTTTCCGACGGAAGTCGGCTAGACGTGCCCCGTGTGTACGATAGGCTGGGCGCTGCACGGAAAATGGTTTTCTGGGCGAAAAAATTGACGGACGTCGTGAGGTGAAAGAACGGAGTTCCGGAACGTTTTCTGATGGAAGTCGGCTAGACGTGCCCCGTGTCTATGATAGGCTGGGCGATGCACGGAACATGGTTTTCTGGGCGAAAACGTGGACGGACGTCGTGAAGTGAAAGAACGGAGCTCCGGAACGTTTTCCGACGGAAGTCGGCTAGAGGTGCCCCGTGTCTACGATAGGCTGGGCGCTGCACGGAACATGGTCTTTTGGGCAAAACGTGAACGGACGTGTGAACTGAAAGAATGGAGTTCCGGAACGTTTTCCGACGGAACTCTGCTAGACGTTGACGGACGTCGTGAAGTGAAATAAGGGAGTTCCGAAACGTTTTCCGAAGGAAGTCGGCTAGACGTGCCCCATATGTCCGATTGGCTGGGCGCTACACGGAACATGATTTTCTGGGCGAAAACGTGGACGAACGTCGTGAATTGAAAGAATGGAGTTCCGGAACGTTTTCCGACGGAAGTCGGCTAGACGTGCCCCGTGTGTACGATAGGCTGGGCGCTGCACGGAACATGGTTTTCTAGGCGAAAACGTTGACGGACGTCGTGAGGTGAAAGAACGGAGTTCCGGAACGTTTTCTGACGGAAGTCGGCTAGACGTGCCCCGTGTCTACGATAGGCTGGGCGCTGCACGGAACATGGTTTTACGGGCGAAAACGTGGACGGACATCGTGAAGTGAAAGAACGGATTCCCGGAACGTTTTCCGACGGAAGTTGGCTAGACGTGCCCCATGTCTACGATAGGCTGGGCGCTGCACGGAACATGGTTTTCTGGGCAAAACGTGGACGAACGTGTGAACTAAAAGAACGGAGTTCCGGAACATTTTCCGATGGAAGTCTGCTAGACGTTGACGGACGTCGTGCAGTGAAAGAACGGAGTTCCGGGACGTTTTCCGACGGAAGTCGTCTAGACGTGCCCCGTATGTCCGATAGGCTGGGCGCTGCACGGAACATGGTTTTCTGGGCGAAAACGTGGACGGACGTCGTGAACTGAAAGAACGAAGTTCTGGAACGTTTTCCGACGGAAGTCGGCTAGACGTGCC
>CM049426.1:135094391-135099391 GCA_026929855.1 Poa annua
GATCTAGACAACTTGCACCTAATTAAAGTTAATTAATTTGACTAGTAATATAGAATCACTTTCACAATAAATTATAATTAAAACTGTATAATGTGTGAGTTTTCCCGAATTGCTTCCTCATATTTGGCTGAGGGGGGTTAATTCGAGAATGGGTTATGTTTGGTGTTAGTTGTAGATGTTTATCTTATGCGCTCTCTTATCCCTCTCTGATTAGACGGAAGTTGTAGCGTGTCTCTTTAGGTTTCTAGTGCTGCTGCCGCTAAGTCCACCTCCCCTATATTTTGGGAGATGGTGTAGAAAGTAGGCAAGTCGGTTTTGCTTGCCAGGGAGTGCCCTGACCCTCTTTTGGGATGTGCTTTATGTGCAGTCAACAGGTTTGAAGTCTGACGACGTTAGCTTGGGAATCCCTCCGGCTTGGCTGGGCAGGGATATGGCGCCATCGCTTATCTTCAGGACTCTTAGTCCAGTTTGCTTCTTATCCGTAGTCGGATACTATTATGCTTCCGCTGTCATTTGAATCTTTGTATTGTCTCATTTGTATCTTGACTCGTTCGAGTCGTTGTTGTAATTTTATCTTCTGTTGTATTTGTGGATGTATCGGAACTGTTGTAATGTTATCACAATTCCACCCACATAATGCGCATGTTTCGGCGTGCACATTATGTCTGGTGGGCGACCTAAAATCGTTATTATGCGGATTTCGGCGGGAACGCTTAAATCTACATAGTACCGATTTTAGGGCGTCACATGTCAGAAAAGTTACCACAGGGATAACTGGCTTGTGGCAGCCAAGCGTTCATAGCGATGTTGCTTTTTGATTCTTCGATGTCGGCTCTTCCTATCATTGTCAAGCAGAATTCACCAAGTGTTGGATTGTTCACCCACCAATAGGGAATGTGAGCTGGGTTTAGACCGTCGTGAGACAGGTTAGTTTTACCCTACTGATGATAGTGTCGCGATAGTAATTCAACCTAGTACGAGAGGAACCGTTGATTCACACAATTGGTCATCGCGCTTGGTTGAAAAGCTAGTGGCGCGAAGCTACTGTGTGCCGGATTATGACTGAACGCCTCTAAGTCAGAATCCAAGCTAGCAAGCGACGACTGCGCCTGCTGCCCGCCCCGACCCACGTTAGGGGCGCTTGTGCCCCCAAGGGCCCGTGCCATTGGCCAAGCCGGTCCGACCGAAGTGTTGTGGCTGGCCGCCTCGAAGCTCCTTTCCCAACGGGCGGTGGGCTGAATCCTTTGCAGATGACTTAAATACGCGACGGGGCATTGTAAGTGGCAGAGTGGCCTTGCTGCCACGATCCACTAAGATCCAGCCCCACGTCGTACGGATTTGTCCCTCCCCCAAAATAGTGTAAAGCAAAAAAGGTTCTACCGCGTTGCGTGTTAACCGGTGTTTATCTATAGTGTGCTAAGTGTGGGCGTGAAAGCACCAAGTCGTGGAGAAAGCTTAGACAAGTTACCTGAATGCACTTGGAAAACTTGGAACTCATTTTGCGTTTACAGCAAATGACTTGTACAGTTTTAAAAAACTTAACAATTCATTGATGGTAAAGTATAACAGCTATTCCAAAAGGACATTGGTTAAGGCCTTCGGATATCTTTGCTGGTTTACAATCTCACCAACTTGATAGCATGTCTTGAACTTATGATTATCTCACTTGTGCGAGGAACGGTCCTGGCAATGAACGGTTAGAACCAGAAGCAGACTCTGGACACATGGTTTTACGGGCGAAAACGTGGACGGACGTCGTGAATTGAAAGAATGGAGTTCCGGAACGTTTTCCGACGGAAGTCGGCTAGACGTGCCCCGAGTGTATGATAGGCTGGGCGCTGCACGGAACATGGTTTTCTGGGTCAAAACGTGGACGGACGTCCTGAATTGAAAGAACGGAGTTCCGAAACGTTTTCCGACGGAAGTCGGCTAGACGTGCCCCGTGTGTACGATAGGCTGGGCGCTGCCCAGAACATGGTTTTCTGGGCGAAAACGTGGACGGACGTCGTGAAGTGAAAGAACGGAGTTCCCGAACATTTTCCATCGGAAGTCGGCTAGACGTGCCCCGTGTCTACGATAGGCTGGGCGATGCACGGAACATGGTTTTCTGGGCGAAAACGTGGACGGACGTCGTGAAGTGAAAGAACGGAGCTCCGGAACGTTTTCCGACGGAAGTCGGCTAGAGGAGCCCCGTGTCTACGATAGGCTGGGCGCTGCACAGATAATGGTTTTCTGGGCGAAACATGAACGGACGTGTGAACTGAAAGAACGGAGTTCTGGAACGTTTTCCGACGGAACTCTGCTAGACGTTGACGGACATCGTGAAGTGAACTAACGGAGTTCCGAAACGTTTTCCGGCAGAAGTCGGCTAGACGTGCCCCGTATGTCCGATAGGCTGGGCGCTGCACGGAACATGATTTTCTGGGAGAAAAATTGGACGGACGTCGTGAATTGAAAAAACGGAGTTCCGGAACGTTTTCCGACGGAAGTCGGCTAGACATGCCCCGTGTGTACGATAGGCTGGGCGCTGCACGGAACATGGTTTTCTAGGCAGAAACGTTGACGGACGTCGTGAGGTGAAAGAACTGAGTTCCGGAACGTTTTCTGACGGAAGTCGGCTAGACGTGCCCCGTGTCTACGATAGGCTAGGCGCTGCACGGAACATCGTTTTCTGGGCGAAAATGTGGACGGACGTCGTGAAGTGAATGAACGGAGTTCTGAAACGTTTTCCGACGGAAGTCCGCTAGACGTGCCCCGTGTGTCCGATAGGCTGGGCGCTGCACGGAACATGATTTTCTAGGCGAAAACATTGACGGACGTCGTGAAGTGAAAGAACAGAGTTCTGGAACATTTTCCGACGGAAGTCGGCTAGACGTGCCCCGTGTGTACCATAGGCTGGCCGCTGCACGGAACATGGTTTTCTGGGCAAAAACGTTGACGGACGTCGTGAGGTGAAAGAACGGAGTTCTGGAACATTTTCTGACGGAAGTCGGCTAGACGTGCCCCGTGTGTACGAATGGCTGGGCGCTGCATGGAACATGGTTTTCTGGGCGAAAACATGGACGGACGTCGTGAAGTGAAAGAACAGAGTTCCCGAACATTTTTCGACGGAAGTCGGCTAGACGTGCCCCGTGTCTACGATAGGCTGGGCGATGCACGGAACATGGTTTTCTAGGCGAAAACGTGGACGGACGTCGTCAAGTGAAAGAACGGAGCTCCGGAACGTTTTCCGACGGAAGTCGGCTAGAGGTGCCCCGTGTCTACGATAGGCTGGGCGCTGCACGGAACATGGTTTTCTGGGTGAAACGTGAACGGACGTGTGAACTCAAAGAACGGAGTTCCGGAACGTTTTCCGACGGAACTCTGCTAGACGTTGACGGACGTCATGAAGTGAAATAACGGAGTTCCGAAACGTTTTCCGGCGGAAGTCGGCTAGACGTGCCCCGTATGTCCGATTGGCTGGGCGCTGCACGGAACATGATTTTCTGGGCGAAAACGTGGACGGACGTCGTGAATTAAAAGAACGGAGTTCTGGAACGTTTTCCGACGGAAGTCGGCTAGATGTGCCCCGTGTGTACGATAGGCTGGGCGCTGCACGGAACATGGTTTTCTAGGCGAAAACGTTGACGGACGTCGTAGGTGAAAGAACGGACTTCCGGAACATTTTCTGACGGAAGTCGGCTAGACGTGCCCCGTGTCTACGATAGGCTGGGCGCTGCACGGAACATGGTTTTCTGGGCGAAAACATGGACGGACGTCGTGAAGTGAATGAACGGAGTTCTGAAACGTTTTCCGACGGAAATCTGCTAGACGTGCCCCGTGTGTCCGATAGGCTGGGCGCTGCACGGAACATGGTTTTCTGGGCGAAAACGTGGACGGACGTCGTGAAGTGAATGAACGGAGTTCTGAAACGTTTTCCGACGGAAGTCCGCTAGACGTGCCCCGTGTGTCCGATAGGCTGGGCGCTGCACGGAACATGATTTTCTGGGCGAAAACATGGACGAACGTCGTGAAGTGAAAGGACGGAGCTCCGGAACGTTTTCCGATGGAAGTCGGCTAGAGGTGCCCCGTGTCTACGATAGGCTGGGCGCTGCACGGAACATGGTTTTCTGGGCGAAACGTGAACGGACGTGTGAACTGAAAGAACGGAGTTCCGGAACGTTTTCCGACGGAAGTCGGCTAGACGTGCCCCGTGTCCACGATAGGCTGGGCGCTGCACAGAACATGGTTTTCTGGGCGAAACGTGGACGGAGGTGTGAACTAAAAGAACGGAGTTCCGGAACATTTTTCGACGGAAGTCTGCTAGACGTTGACGGACGTCGTGCAGTGAAAGAACGGAGTTCCGGGTCGTTTTCCGACGGAAGTCGTCTAGACGTGCCCCGTATGTCCGATAGGCTGGGCGCTGCACGGAACATGGTTTTCTGGGCGAAAACGTGGACGGACGTCGTGAACTGAAAGAACGGAGTTCCGGAACATTTTCCGACGTAAGTCGGCTAGACGTGCCCCGTGTGTACGATAGGCTGGGCGCTGCACGGAACATGGTTTTCTGGCCGAAAACGTGGACGGACGTCGTGAACTGAAAGAACGGAGTTCTGGAACGTTTTCCGACGGAAGTCGGCTGGCCGGCCCCATGTGTACGATAGGCTGGAAGCTGCACGGAACATGATTTTCTGGGCGAAAACGTGGACGGACGTCGTGAAGTGAAAGAACGGAGCTCCGGAACGTTTTCCGACGGAAGTCGGCTAGAGGTGCCTCGTGTCTACGATAGGGTGGGCGCTGCACGGAACATGGTTTTCTGAGCGAAACGTGAACGAACGTGTGAACTGAAAGAACGGAGTTCCGGAACGTTTTCCGACGGAAGTCGGCTAGACGTGCCCCGTGTGTACGATAGGCTGGGCGCTGCACGGAACATGGTTTTCTGGGCGAAACGTGGACGGACGTGTGAACTAAAAGAACGGAGTTCCGGAACATTTTCCGACGGAAGTCTGCTAGACGTTGAC
>CM049426.1:135109391-135126891 GCA_026929855.1 Poa annua
ACGTCGTGAAGTGAAAGAACGGAGCTCCGGAACGTTTTCCGACGGAAGTCGGCTAGAGGTGCCCCGTGTCTACGATAGGCTGGGCGCTGCACGGTACATGGTTTTCGGGGCGAAACGTGAACGGACCTGTGAACTGAAAGAACGGAGTTCTGGAACGTTTTCCGACGGAACTCTACTAGACGTTGACGGACGTCGTGAAGTGAAATAACGGAGTTCCAAAACGTTTTCCGGCGGAAGTCGGCTAGACGTGCCCCGTATGTCCGATTGGCTGGGCGCTGCACGGAACATGATTTTCTGGGCGAAAACGTGGACGGACGTCGTGAATTGAAAGAACGGAGTTCCGGAACATTTTCCGACGGAAGTCGTCTAGACGTGCCCCGTGTGTACGATAGGCTGGGCGCTGCACGGAACATGGTTTTCTAGGCGAAAACGTTGACGGACGTCATGAGGTGAAAGAACGGAGTTCCGGAACATTTTCTGACGGAAGTCGGCTAGACGTGCCCCGTGTCTACGATAGGCTGGGCGGTGCACGGAACATGGTTTTCTGGGCGAAAACGTGGACGGACGTCGTGAAGTGAATGAACGGAGTTCTGAAACGTTTTCCGACGGAAGTCCGCTACACTAGTAGAAAACAGGCTAAAGGACCAAACTCCAAAACCCCATTTGTCCCGGTCGTACTGCAAACCGGGACAGATGGGGCATAAAACGCGCCGAGCGCTCCAGGCGACACCCATTTGTCCCGGTTCCAGCCACGAACCGGGACAAATGAGGTAGCACCCGCCGAGCGCTTCAGGCGACACCCATTTGTCCCGGTTCCAGTCACGAACCGGGACAAATGTCATGGTTTCAGTTAGGCGCGCGCGCGGAAGCCGAGGCATCGCCGCGTTTTTTCGACGCGCACGGAAGACGAGCGGAAATACGGCGCCGCCAGCGATTCCTCTGCCCTCCGGCGATTAATTCCTCTGCTCTCCGCCGGCGATTCATCTTCCTCTCCGGCGCTATAAAATGCACTGCACAGTACGACTCCTCCACACACCATTTCTCCGGCCATCTCTCCTCTCTTTTCTCCGTCCCTATGGAGCCACTCGTGCCTCGGTTCGATGAGTTTTACGACTACGAGAAGGAAGGCATGCGGTTCAAGGTGTGGGTCACCCTTCGTGCATGGCGCGTGGAGAAGTGGATCCGCGACGTGAAGAACTACTTCCTCGATGCTGCTCCGATCAAAGCCGTTGGACTCGATTGCGAGTTCACCGACCCTCGACGGAAGGATACTCCGCAGTGCGCTGCCGTCCTTCAACTCTCGGTGGCGACCGAGACTCTTGTCTTCCAAATTTGCAAAGCTGATCGGGTGCCACAGGTCCTCGTGGATTTATTAGGTGATGAGACAATCAAATTCTAGGGCGTGGCAATACATAATGACATGAAGATGCTAGCCTACTACGGAATTATTATTCGGTCCGCGGTCGACCTGCAGAGGGATCGCCGAAACCCTACCGGCAATTTTACTCCTAGTCTATATGCTCTCTCTAATGCGGTCATTGGGACAAATCTTGAGAAGAAGAAGAAATACAAGAAGAAGAAGAAGAACACGGACGACGACAAGGAAGACACGTTACAAAAAGACCTAATTTTCGGATGGGGCAACGTTCCATTGAGCTACGATCAAGTCGTATATGCTGCTTTAGACGCTCGCCTTGGCTTCGAGATTGCACGGAAGTGGGATAGTCTAGGCGGCTATAATACGGACAATGATCATCTTAATGTCGTCGATGAGTAGACTATCTATGTATTCCGTTACGCAAAAAAACTGTGTGCGCGTGTTCTCTTGTATTGACCGAAATATATCTAAAGTTTGCAAAAGTGTTTTCAAATTCCAAAGTTTGCAAAAGTTATTTAAAACAGAGAACAGAAAATGGTTTTGTATTAGTTAGTCAAATTCAAACATTTTTCATATTCAGAGTTTTTCCAAAATCCAAAGTTTGCAAAAGTTATTTAAAACAGAAAAAGAAAATAAAAAATGAAAAAACCTCCATCTGTCCCGGTTTCAGTCACAAACCGGGACAAATGGCCTCCTTGTTGTCCCGGTTTGTGACTGAAACCGGGACAAATGGGGGGGTGCTTATATATACTGATCAGCAGCCCCCTCCCAAAACCATTGGAGGCATTTTTTTTTGAAATGGAAGGAGGGGGTGTGTGCTAGTATGTTTTTTTTGTATGCATGCAAGGTGTTTGATGAAATGCCCGAGAGAGTTCACGAAATGATTTGATGTACACTTAAAGAAGTTTATTCTTCTTTTCGATCAAGGTTAATTTTTCTCTCATTTCATTTGTAATTAATTGATACCGTGCATGTTCAGTGTTTATTTGTCGATGTTCTGTAATGGTTATTGATGTAGTTCATTATATAATGCAGATGGACCGACAATGGATGTATGGTGACCGACGCACTGCCGAGTACATGACAGGTTTGAGGAAATTTCTAGAGAAAGCCTAGGCCCACAATACCAATGGTTTCATGTGTTGTCAATGTGTCAACTGTCAGAATAAGACAGATCACCCAAACGTGAGAACCCTTCGAAGTCATCTTATTCGGCATGGTTTCATGCCCAGCTATAATTGTTGGACGAAGCACGGAAAAAAAGGTGTTATGATGGAAGACAATGAATAAGAGGAAGATGATGACAACTATCCTATGTTCCCGGAGTACGGAGATTCTGCAACGGGGGAAGCTGAAGCTGAAGAGGCACCAGATGAGCCCACTGACGATCTTGGTAGGGCCATTGCTGATGCAAAGAGAGAGTGCGGAACTGAAAAAGAGAGGTTGAAGTTCGACCAGATGTTAGAGGATCACAAGAAATTGTTGTATCCAAGTTGCAAAGATGGTCAGAAAAAGCTGGGTACCACACTGGAATTACTGCAGTGGAAGGCAGAGTGTGGTGTGACTGACAAGGGATTTGGAAAGTTGCTGCAGATAATTAGGAAGATGCTTCCAAAGGTCAACGAATTGCCCGACAGCACGTACGAAGCAAAGAAGGTTGTGTGCCCTCTAGGATTAGACGTGCATAAGATACATGCCTGCCCTAATGACTGCATCCTCTACCGCGGTGAGTATGACAATTTGGATGCATGTCCAGTATGCACTGCATTGCGGTATAAGATCAGACGAGATGACCCTGGTGAAGTTGAGGGTGAGCGTCCCCGGAAGAGGGTTCCTGCCAAGGTGATGTGGTATGCTCCTATAATACCACAGTTGAAACGCCTGTTCACGAATAAAGAACATGCCAAGTTGTTGCGATGGCACAAAGAGGACCGTACGAAAGACGCGATGTGTAGACACCCCGCTGATGGGTCGCAGTGGAGAAAAATTGAGAGAGAGTTCCCAGAATTTGAAGATGACGCAAGGAACTTAAGGTTTGGTCTAAGTACAGACGGTTTCAATCCGTTTGGGGAGCAGAGCAGCAGTCAGAGCACATAGCCTGTGACTCTATGTATTTATAACCTTCCTCCTTGGTTGTGCATGAAGCGAAAGATCATTATGATGACATTGCTCATCCAAGGCCCGAAGCAACCCGGCGACGACCTTGATGTGTACCTAAGGCCATTATTTGAAGAACTTTTACAGTTGTGGCGGGAAGAAGGTGTACGGGTGTGGGATGAGCACAAACATGAGGAATTTGACCTACGAGCTCTGCTTTTTGTAACAATTAACGATTGGCCTGCTCTTGCTAACCTCTCAGGGCAGTCGACCAAGGGGTACAATGCATGCACACACTGTTTGGGTGAGACTGAATGTTTATATTTGAATAAATGTAAGAAGTGTGTGTATCTGGGGCATCGTCGATTTCTTCCAATCAGGCATACCGCAAGGAAGAAAGGCAAGCATTTTAAAGGTGAGGCTGATCACAGTAGGAGGCCTGTCAACCGTACTGGTGAAGAAATATTTGATATGGTCAAGGATCTAAAAGTAATATTTGGAAAGGGTCCTAGAGGACAACAGGTTCCGAAAGACGCTAACGGGCACGCACCCATGTGGAAGAAAAAATCTATATTTTGGGAGCTACCATATTGGAAGGTCCTAGAGGTTAGATCTGCTATCGACGTGATGCACGTGACGAAGAATGTTTGCGTGAACCTGCTAGGCTACTTGGGCGTGTACGGGAAGAAAAAAGATACAGAGGAAGCACGGGAGGACCAGAAACGTGTGAAAGAACGAGACGGCCTAAGTCCCGAACACTACGAAGGTCCTGCCAGCTATGCTCTTACCAAACAAGAGAAAGTAATATTCTTTGAATGCCTGAGCAGTATCAAGGTCACGGCTGGGTTCTCGTCGAATATAAAGAGGATAGTAAATGTGAGACTCCAAAAATTTCAGAACCTAAAGTCTCATGATTGCCACGTGATTATGACGCAATTGCTTCCGATTGCACTGAGGGGGCTACTACCGGAAAATGTTCGAGTACCCATTGTGAAGCTTTGTGCATTCCTCAATACAATATCTCAAAAGGTAATCGATCCGGCGATTCTACCAGGGTTGCAAAATGATGTGGTCCAGTGTCTTGTCAGTTTTGAGTTGGTGTTCCCTCCATCCTTCTTCGATGTTATGACGCATCTCCTGGTTCACCTAGTCGAAGAGATTCAAGTTCTCGGTCCTGTATTTCTGCACAATATGTTCCCATTTGAGAGGTTCATGGCAGTCTTAAAGAAATATGTGCATAACCGTGCTAGGCCAGAAGGAAGCATCTCCAACGGCTACGGTAACGAGGAGGTCATTGAGTTCTGTGTTGACTTTATTCATGACCTTAAGCCGATAGGTGTTTCACAATCACGACATGAGGGTAGACTTAGTGGAAAAGGCACACTAGGAAAGAAAACAAAAATTTGTATGGATGGACATTCTTTCACTGAAGCACACTATACAGTTCTACAAAGTTCTACCTTGGTGGCCCCGTATATCGATGAACACAAGAATTTTGTACGCTCTCTACACGCGGGGAAGTCTGACAACTGGATTGTACGTACACTGTGACGCCCTAAAATCGGTACTATGTAGATTTAAGCGTTCCCGCCGAAATCCGCATAATAACGATTTTAGGTCGCCCACCAGACATAATGTGCACGCCGAAACATGCGCATTATGTGGGTGGAATTGTGATAACATTACAACAGTTCCGATACATCCACAAATACAACAGAAGATAAATTACAACAACGACTCAAACGAGTCAAGATACAAATGATACAATACAAAGATACAAATGACAGCGGAAGCAGAAATAGTATCCGACTACGGATAAGAAGCAAACTGGACTAAGAGTCCTGAAGATAAGCGATGGCGCCACATCCCTGCCCAGCCAAGCCGGAGGGATTCCCAAGCTAACGTCGTCAGACTTCAAACCAGTTGACTGCACATAAAGCATATCCCAAAAGAGGGTCAGGGCACTCCCTGGAAAGCAAAACCGACTTGCCTACTTTCTACACCATCTCCCAAAATATAGGGGAGGTGGACTTAGCGGCAGCAGCACTAGCAACCTAAAGAGACACGCTACAACTTCCGTCTAATCAGAGAGGGATAAGAGAGCGCATAAAGTAAACATCTACAACTAACACCAGACATAACCCATTCTCGAATTAACCCCCTCAACCAAGTATGAGGAAGCAATCCGGGAAAACTCACACTTAACAATTTTAGTTTCCATTTAAGGTGTAAGTAATGCTATATTACTAGTCACATTAATTAACAATGATTAGGTGTAAGTTGTCTAGATCTTGTTAGCCAGCATCATCACCAAAGTCGTCCATAACCGTGGACACGGCTCATCGATAAGATTATACCCTGCAGGGGTGCACTACTGTACCCATACTCGCATGATCAACCCAAGCAAGCATCAGGGCTTCTCAACACGACTTATTCCTTCACTACAACAAGTCCAAGTGCCACCCATATGAGTTGTTACCCGCGTCAGGAGTCCGGCCGAATATCAATTGCGGACTCATTAGTTTGTGTCCACGCGCCATGCGGCTGAAACCACAGTAGGAACTGTCCGCTTTGCACGCACCACACCTATATGACCCCCCGTATCACATACCCTCTCATCATCATCATCATCATGCACATGCATATGAGCAAATGGAAAACCCGAACTAGTTTCAGCACATGGACAAGCTGTAGATCCGTTCAAAGTCGAGGGGGGCTCCATTGGGCCTCCCACAAGTGGTTAGTGCACTCAAAATTGGATCCGAGGACAAAATCTCAGTTCCTAGGTCGACACTGAGCAGAACAAAGCACCTCGCAAGGCCTTCCGCCCGGTGCCTTATCTTTTAATTATAGAACCCCAATCCAAGATATCATTTTATTAAAGTAGAACAATCTATCATACTAAGCAGATGAAACATAAGACCAACAGATGACTCGCACAAGCAACTCTAAGCATGCGCTACGACTCGCAAGGCCAACAGATAAACATGCAACGGGTATTAGGTTGTGGGGATAAAGCTGTATGGGCTGCAGGATAAACATGTGATGGGATCGCGATAAGAATCGAATACTAGGGTAGCAGAGATCAACGGCAGGAATGAAAGACAATGTATAGGTAAACAAGCAAACTTTGCTTGCCTGGAATCCCGCAAGGAAGCAGATCTTGTCGTTGCTCACACATATCAACGTCGTATCCGCAAAGAAGCAACAAACACTGGAAAGCGTAAAAGATGCACTTTACCACTACGGCAAAAGATCCAGCATGATCATGGGAGAATGATGCATGACATGGCAAGATGCATTGCGAGATGCACTTAATTCAAATTAAGCGGAACCGGGATTCCGACAATTAATATTTAGGTGCAAGTTATTTATCTACCCATCAAATTAAATGTTGATTAGCATGGCAAGACATGGCATGGGTGATATAACCAAATTAAATGGAATAGGGCATTATATATTGATTTGCCCCACACATTCCATATTTATTAATTAGGTGATTTGCTACACCCGCAAACCCCAGAGATGCAACAAATGCAATTATGATGCAAAATGCACAAGATAGATGACATTTAATAAAAATAGGTTTAGGGTTAGGGTTTGGGTCCGTACGTCGGATCGGGTGAACTAGGGCTCGAAACCGACGTCTTCGGGACGTAGAGGAAGTAGTCGTCGTCGGGGAAGTAGTCGTCGCGGAACCGGGGCATCGTCGTTTGTCGGTGTCGTGGAAGTGGTCGGGGAAGTAGTCGTACTCGGTGGTTGTTGTTCGGAGCGCCGACTTCGGGGTCGGTGGCGCACTTGTCGCATCTAGTCTTCGGGGCCACGACAACGGACTCCGGAAGGGGCGCGCGCACGCGCACGGGGCAGCACCACGAAGGGTGGACAACTCGGATAAAAAGGTGACGCCGGGGTCTTGCGGGAATTTTGTCGAACACCTTGCGGGCGGCGGCGGCGGCGTGCACGCAGCCGTGAAGAGGAGGCCGCGGAGACGGCGGCGCGGCGCGGACGAGCGCGTGTGGGGCGGCGGCGCGCTGCGGCGCGGGACGGAGCGCACGACGGCGGGAGGAGGAACACGGGGTGCGGTGCAGCGGCCGGCAGAGGGCGGCAGGGGGCGCGGTCGCGGTCGCACGGCGCGGCGCGGCCGGCGTAGGACAGCCGGAGCGCGCGGCGTGGAGGCGTCAGGCCAGAGGCGGCGGCGCGGTGACGGCCGGAGCAGGGGATCGGGCCGGCGGGAGGCGCTGGTGCGGGGCGAGCTCTGTAGGTCGCATCGGGCGGCAAGGCAGACGCAGCGCGCGGGGGAGACGGCTCGGGGGCGCGCGACGGAGGACGCCGGGGCGGCGCGGCACGGCGGCGCGTGCGAGCACGGGCGCAGCGGCGGCCAGGGGAGGCACGCGGGAGGCCGGAGGCGGCGGCGCGGCGGCGGCTCGCACGGGGGCGGCCGGAGGCGCAGGGGTCGCTCGGCTCGGGAAGAGGCCAGGGCGAGCGGCGGCCTGAGCAGGGCTGGAGGCGGCGGTGGTCGGGAGCACGGTGGCGAGGAGGCCGGGCGGCCATGGCGGCGAGCGGAGCACCGGGCGGCGGCGCGCGCGGAGAGGCGCGGACGCGCGCTGGCGTGTAGGAGCAGGGGGAGCAGGCGCCGGCGACGGGAGGAGGAAGGCCGGCGGCCAGCAGGGGAGCTCGGGCTGAGCTCTGCGTGCGATTTCTCCCGTGCGGGAAGAGAGAAGAGAAGGAAAAGAAAAAAAAAAGAAAAAAAAAGAGAAGGAGGGGGGAAAAGGAAAAAGAAGGGGTGGGAGCACTCTTTTGCAAAAACAGCAAAATGGAGGAGGGTGGCTGCAAAAGGCAGGGGGTGGGAAAAGTTTTTCAGGTAGAAAACCTAGGGTTTGGTTAGATGGGCTTTTGGGCTTTTATTTCTCTCCCCTTATTATTTTCTGTTTTATATTTTTAAAACAAAATAGAAAAAGAATTTCAACACGAAACCTTTACAAAATATTTTTAGTTTTCAATAGACAATTTAATAAACTAATTTTTAACATTTGCCAAAGATTTGAAATAACACATTTTTAATTAATTTGAAATGCATTTGAATTTAATTGTGGAAATTTAATTTAAATGCAACAAATTAAATTAATGCGATGCGATGCCATGTCGATGCAAAAAGAAAAACTCACAAATCAAAAGGGGATAAATCCCGGGGCGTTACATACACACATGGCCACGTTCGGCGGTTGGTTGCGAGCACATCTTGAAAATAAAGACAAGGTTGATGAACAGTTACACTTGTTGTCCAGGGCACCATCTACAACTATATGTACTTTCCAAGGGTACGAGATAAATGGAAATACATTTTACACGAGTGTCCAAGATAAAAAGAGCACGAACCAAAACAGTGGTGTTCGCATTGATGCAACAAACAACAATGGGCAGAAGAACACATATTATGGTTGCATAGAGGAGATATGGGAACTTAACTATGGACCTTCTTTTAAGATCCCTTTGTTTCGGTGCAAATGGGTCAATCTGAAAGGCGGGGTTGAGGTAGACAAGATGTACGGAATGACAACAGTGGATCTAAACAATCTTGCGTACAGAGACGAACCATTCGTGCTAGCCAATGATGTGGCTCAGGTTTTCTATGTGAAAGACATGTCTAGCAGACCCAAAAAAAGAAACATCCTGGGAGTGGAGGAGCCGAGGCGTCACATAGTTCTTTCAGGAAAAAGAAACATCGTGGGAGTGGAGGACAAGACAGACATGTCAGATGATTATAATAATTTTGATGAAATTCCGCCTTTCGTAGTGAACATTGACCCAATCATCAAGTTGATTGAAGAAGATGCTCCATGGTTCTGACGCAGAAGAACTGGCGGTGTTGTGTGATGGAGATGTTGGTGCGATATGTAATAATTAATATATTAAACTTTTGATATGAAGAAGATGCTCCATTTTTACCTGCATATCAAATGGATTCGTCGGCGTTGATAGAACAAAACACACGATTTCACCTGCATACAACCCCACGGTGGCTCTTGATGAGTGCCTGCATATCAAATACACCGTGGGGCGTATGCAGGGAATCCGAGTAATTTGTATATATTCCTCAGTAGATGAATTGAACTATTCTTTGGATAGAACAAAACACACGATTTCACCTGCATACAGCCCCACGGTGGCTCCTGAGTGCCTGCATATCAAATGCACCGTGGGGCGTATGCAGGGAATCCGAGTGATTTGTATACCACACACCACCCGGCTAGGCACTAGAAGGAGGAAACACTGAGTGCTCGCCTCGTCCAAGAGGGGGCTATATATAGGGTCACGGGTTCAACCAGTGGTACTGATAGTGTTGATCCAACAGCTCTCAAGTGCTCAAAAGAAGCACACCCCTGATCCAACGGCTAACAAGTGTTTCAAAGAAACACACGATCTGTGTGCTTCTTTAGTCCCGGTTTGAAACTGAAAGCGTTAATCGAACAGCTCAGAAGCAATCAAAAGAAACACACACCTGATCAAACGGCTTACAAGTGCTTGAAAGAAACACACGATCCGTGTGCTTCTTTAGTCCCGGTTTGGAAGTTAAAGTGTTGATCGAACAACTCAGAATTACAAAGTTATACAAATTCACATTCAAAATAGTTTTAAACTAATTTAAATAATGGTTATAGAAAAGAGAAAATGTTTTTGTATTAGTTAGTTAAATTCAAACACTTTTCATATTGAAAGTTTTTTCAAATTCCAAAGTTTGCAAAAGTTCTACAAATTCACATTCAAAATAGTTTTAAACTAATTTAAATAATGGTTATAGAAAAGAGAAAATGTTTTTGTATTAGTTAGTTAAATTCAAACACTTTTCATATTGAAAGTTTTTTCAAATTCCAAAGTATGCAAAAGTTATACAAATTCACATTCAAAATAGTTTTAAACTTATTACAATAATGGTTATAGAAAAGAGAAAATGTTTTTGTATTAGTTAGTTAAATTCAAACACTTTTCATATTGAAAGTTGTTTCAAATTCCAAAGTTATTTAAAACAGAAAACAGAAAACAGAAAAAGAAAAGAAAAAGAAAAAGAAAAAACCCCATCTATCCCGGGTGGTGGCTCAGCCCGGGACAGATGGGGTGCTATCTATCCCGGGTGGTGGCTCAGCCCGGGACAGATGACCCCTATTTGTCCCGGGCTGAGCCACCACCCGGGATAGATAGGGTGTTGCTATATAAGCAACACTTAGCGCTCCGGGCCGAGCAACCACCCGGAGCAATTCCCCATTTCTAACGAAGTGCTGGCCAAAATTTTCGTCGACCCTAGCCGCCGCCGCCGTCCTCCCGTGGCTCCGCCGCGCCTTCGTCCACGCCTCCGTCCGCTCCGCCACTATCGCCCGCGCCTCTGTCCGCGCTGCCGCTGTTGCCCGCGCCTCCATCCGCGCCTCCGCCGCGCCTCCATCCGCGCCTCCGCCGCGGCTCCGTCCGCGCCGCCGCTGTTGCCCGCGCCTCCGAAGGTTAGCGTCGTTGCCGCGCCGCCTCCGTTGCCGCGCCGCCCGCTGATGCCCGCGCGCCAGCACGCCTCTGTTGCCGCGCCGCCGCTGCAATTGCTGATGTCAGCGCGGCGGATGCGTGACGTCAGCCCCGTGTCTCCGTTTTTTTATTCAAGTTTTTTAGAATATGTGTTAGTTAAATTTTGCGTTTAGTTAGTTAATTTTGTGAATTAGTATGTGTAGTATGCAAAAAAAACTTTTACATGATGGTTATTATTTTATTTTTATTTTTAATATTAGTAGCATGCGAATTTGTATGCAAATGAAAACCTGTGTATGCAAATTAGGGTTTCCGGCGGAGTTTGGCCATTGTTAGGGTTTCCGCCATTGTTAGGGTTTCCGCCGGAGTTCGTCGCCGGTGACCGCCGGAGTTCGTCGCAGTGAATCAATAGATTGATCTCGCACGGGAGAGGAATAAATGACTTTGCTTCAGGTTGAAATTGAAATGTGTTTGTACAAATAAATGATAAAAGATGTTGAGTTAGATTTAGTTGTATGACATATCGGTAAAGTTATTTAGATGTTGAGTTATTAAAATTATTTAAATGGATTGAAATCTTTTGCAGAAACTATGGACACCCGTAGAAACCTTCAACAAGAAGAGGACATGTTCGGCATCATTCGTGAAGGTGATGAATTGGACCCCGGTAGAAACCATGAACAAGAAGAGGAACACTTAGACGATTTCACCGGGCAATTTCTGAACGAGTCCGGTGATGGACCGGAGGGGCATTCAGACGGAATAGACGTCACCGACAGTTCAGCTCACCGACAGTTCACCGACTCTACTGTTGGAAAGTCGGCCGCCGAGGTAGATATATGCCCTCAGGTTTTTGTCTCCGTTGAATAGATTTGTGTGTATACATATATTAACTATCACTTTTTCTTGTGTTTAGCCGTCGGCGGGCCATGAACCGGGACCAAGCAAAAAAGCAGCGGTGAAACGAGGCGGGCCACGAACCGGGACCAAAAAGCTCCAAGGGAAACAGAAGTACCACATCGAGGAGATCAATGAAAAAGGAAAACCGATTGCTCCCGCTAACCACGCAAGGAAATTTGTAGCTCAGTGCGGAGTCATCGTTCGGGACAGACTCTCCATCAGGGCTCAAGAATGGTATAAGCCAAAGGTGCCAAAAGAGGGGGTTATTTATGTAAGGGATGAAGACAAACAACTCCTTTGGGACGAGCTCATGCAGAATTTCACTTTACCGGAAGAGGAGGATGTAGAGAAGCCGGTTATAGAGAATCGATGCAAGGCATGGACTTATATTGAGATGGGTGAATTGTTCCGCAGCTGGAAGAAAAGGCTAAACAGGTTCATAACTGAAGGTAAGACTCCAGAATTTGTCGGAGTCTATGAAAAGATAAAAGATGAGTGGCCCGAATTTAAGGCGTACAAGCAATCGGAAGCCGCTTAGAAAATCTCAGCGAGAAATAAGAAAAATGCAGAGAAAAAGATATATCACCATAACATGGGGTCAGGTGGCTACCTGACGGCCATGCCTAACTGGACGAAAATGGAGGATGAGTTTTTGGCTAAAGGTATAGACATCGAGACATTTGGCTGGCCAGACCGGCTTAAGGCTTGGTTCTATGGGCATGGTGGAAAGTTAGACCCTGAAATAGGTGACTGTCTTTTTACCATGGAGCACGGAGCTGAACCTATTAAAGCTCTCAGAGAGGTATGGAAGGAGGTCACAGAAGGCAGGTTCCACCCTAACAGAGAGAAGGACGAGGTATCGCGAGCCCTTGGGAATCCTGAACACAGTGGACGAACACGAGGAACCGTCGGCTCCGTACCGTGGACAATTGGGTTTCCCAAAGATGTTGGCACTTACAGAAGCCGATCGAGAAAGAAGAAAGAGATTGCCGACCGGGCCCAGTGGATGGAAAATAAATTACTACAGCATGAGAAGGAGATAGCAGAGCTGAAGGCAGCGCAGACTCGACGGATGCCCTACGAATCTGAGACGCCCGAAGATCCTTCTCCTGATCCAAAATCAATGCGGAGAAGCAGCGTGGCTTCGACGGAGCTCAATCGCCACAATGATATGTCGGGTCCTCGTCACCCCGTGGATAATATCGTGCAGCGGGAACTTTACGACCTACATGTGCCATTCTTGAATATAGCCGTGAAGGTGGCGCACGGCTTTGCCCTACCGCCCAGACCAAATGGAACTTACCATTGTCGCCCTATTCCAGATGGCTATGCTGTTGTCGGGGTTGATGAGGTTATCAAGACATATGAGGGAATTAAGCTGGACTTCCCTGCGGGTGAAGACGAGGTTGAGTTGAGATTTGCCCTCAAGAGTACCTGCTTATGGAAAAAAGAATACATCGTGTTCCCACACATGCAGCAAAATCGCCCTCCCAGTCCACATGCCAGTCCACATAACTAAAACAACGACAACCAATGCGCTAGTCCAGACACCCCCCACAACGACAACCAAGGCGCTAGTCCATCTCCGCCGTCGCGTGAGCGTACTCCGCCGCGTCAACGGACTCCATCGCCTCCGCAAAAGAAGCGGAAGTGCACCGCTGCGTCGACTAGTACTCAGAAAAGCGAAACGGGGAAGTCTCGCTTTGTGAACTCTCGCAAAGATGTCGATACATGGGTCGAGGAGATCCAGGCTTCCCAGAGAAAGAAGGCAAAAAAGATGTCTTTGCCTGTTCCGGTTTATTCTTTGGATGCGATACGATGGGCCATAGAATTTCTTACGCATCCGTCGCAATATGAACTAAATATGGACGATGACTACACACGCGTTCTGGTGCGTACATCTAGGAGAGTGCGGGAAGAACAAAAAGCTGCTGCCACCCAAAAGAGAGATGTTCCACAGCTCGGAATGCAGGCGGGACAATCGGCCCCTCCACTCATATTGGCGCCTTACAACCGGAACCCGGTCGATGATGTACTTTCGCAGCAAGCTAGAGATATGGGTATAACTCTCGCAGAGCTTAAGGCATTGCAATCTGGCGAGAGTGTCACCATACATGAGGTGGTGCGGACATATGTGAGAGGAGAAGATCTTGTCGACCCTGCAATGGTGCGCACTCTACCAGCTAGGTTGCACCAACTAAATGCATGGTACATGCGTACCACGAAAAGTCAAGACGGAGACTGGCTCTATGGGAAAATTCCAAAAGATTTTATTGGCCCAGGTGATGATGAGGTTCAAATTGAGTATTGCGAATTATGGCAGTTATTCAATTTTGACGCGCTCGACAAATCTATCATCAGTGCCATTTGCATGTAAGTAATTAAATTATGTATATATGTCAGTAATTCTCTAGCTCTACTTATTTTTCATTGCTTGTAATTATCCTTATCACTATATTACTTTTGTACTCTATTATGCAGGCTGAAAATTATACAATCTCGAAAGCTGGGACTCAATCACAAGATTGGATTCATTGACCCTAATCGAGTTCATCATCATGGTTTGTTACATTACCCAGATCAAACGGAGGAGCTTTTGCTTACTTATTTGATGGCGCAACATTACAAAAGCACCATAATTTTCCCGTTCAACTTCGAGTGAGTTGTTTACTTTCTTATACATACTCGATGTTAATTAAGTATATGTAATTGATGATTTAGTTATTAACAAATATAAACATATGGCAGATTTCACTGGGTATTATTTGAGATTGATGTTGAAAAGGCAATCGTTGATGTCTTGGACCCATTATCGAAACCTGAAGAAAATTTCGACGACACGAAACAGATGCTCCAGAGGTAATTTCGTTCATTATCACAATCGACCTCGTCTTTTCTAATAATATATAGTAATTAGTTAACTTCTTTACTAATTTTCCATACCGTAAACTTCAGGGTTTGGGACAAGTTCACCGGTTTCCACAAGGAAGTCGGTATAGCTAAGAACCTCACTTTTAAATGCCGAGAGGTAAGACGTACTAGCTAGGTTCCACGTATGCATATTCTTAATTTCAGTCTCACAATACCATTTTTTCAATATTTTTGATTATTTTTTATTGATTTCTTATCTTATTCAATATAAAGTGCGCGAAGCAGCAACAAGGCACCAATTTGTGTGGATTCTATGTCTGCGAGTTCATCCGAATTCACTTCAATGAGGGTGCAGACTGCAATAGGGTACGTTAACAATTCATTCAAACTTGTTCACTTTTCAAATTGAATTATTTTCATAATGGTTGATATATTGGTGTTGATCTCTCTTTTTTAGTTTGAGACGATCCGGAACAGGCTTGATGCAAAAGACCGCCTACTACCAATTGCGGAGGAAATTGCGGGCTTTCTGCTTGACTATGTCATAAAGCCAGGCGCAGAATGCAGTATAATCCGGCCGCCAAAAAAGACCATCCCGAGGAAAAAATAGGGTCTAATGCTTCTCTGTCATGTAATGATCTCTGTTTGTAAATATTTAGACATGATCTTCCGGTTGTAAATATTTGTTTGGGAGAACTCGTGTACTAGTAGTATTCATGACTATATCCCGAGGAAAAAATCGTGTATTCATGATATATATTACATAGTAACGTATAATATGCAACTCGATCTTGTTTCAAATGAAACATAAATGAAAAAACACAAACACAAAAGAATCAGTAACATAAATAGAAAACAGAAACAAAAATAGAAAACAGGAAACAAAATAAAAGAAACAAAAAAAAAACATATATACTGTCCCGGTTCGTATTACGAACCGGGACAAATGAGTGGCAGCCAGAGGCTGTCTGGTTTGGCCACGTGACCCCCCTATTGGTCCCGGGCCGTGGCGTGCCCGGGACAAATAGGGGGGGGGGGCTATTTGTCCCGAACACGCTGTCCCGGGCGCGTGACCGGGACAAAAAGCCCTCCCGACCCGGGACCAGTGGCCTGTTTTGCTCTAGTGCTAGACGTGCCCCGTGTGTCCGATAGGCTGGGCGTTGCACGGAACATGATTTTCTGGGCGAAAACGTGGACGAACGTCGTGAAGTGAAAGAACGGAGCTCCGGAACGTTTTCCGACGGAAGTCGGCTAGAGGTGCCCCGTGTCTACGATAGGGTGGGCGCTGCACGGAACATGGTTTTTGGGCGAAACATGAACGGACGTGTGAACTGAAAGAATGGACTTCCGGAACGTTTTCCGACGGATGTCGGCTAGAGGTGCCCCGTGTCTACGATAGGCTGGGCGCTGCATGGAACATGGTTTTCTGGGCGAAACGTGGACGGACGTGTGAACTAAAAGAACGGAGTTCCGGAACATTTTCCGACGGAAGTCTGCTAGACGTTGACGGACGTCGTGCAGTGAAAGAACGGAGTTCCGGGACGTTTTCCGACGGAAGTCGTCTAGACATGCCCCGTATGTCCGATAGGCTGGGCGCTGCACGGAACATGGTTTTCTGGGTGAAAATGTGGACGGACGTCGTGAACTGAAAGAACGGAGTACCGGAACGTTTTTCGACGGAAGTCGGCTAGACGTGCCCCGTGTGTACGATAGGCTGGGCGCTGCACGGAACATGGTTTTCTGGCCGAAAACGTGGACGGACGTCGTGAACTGAAAGAACGGAGTTCTGGAACGTTTTCCGACGGAAGTCGGTTGGCCGGCCCCGTGTGTACGATAGGCTGGGCGCTGCACGGAACATGGTTTTTTGGACGAAAAACGGTGTCACGGAACGATATACGCCGGACGTCGTAAAGTGAAAAAAGCATATCTCAACGGAAGTTGGAATGATGTGCCCCGCGTCTAATATAGGCTTGGCGTTGGTCCGAACATGGTATTTTTTTCGAATACGTTGACGGATAGTGAAAAACAGTGTCCCGGAACGCTATCCGACGGACGTCGTGAAGTGAAAACGGAGTTCCGGAACGTTTTTCGACGGAAGTTGGAATGACGTGCCCCGCGTGTAATATAGGCTTGGCGTTGGTCCAAACATGGTATTTTGGGCGAAAACATGGTCCGAATGGGGAAAAACGGTGGAACCGGCCCTACAGAAAAGAGTGCACCCCTCCTTCAGAACTGAAGGGCAGGGGTCCCGGGAGCGGCGGAGTTTCCCGGGTATATTGGGGGGGGGTGGTGCGCTCCCAGGGATGGCATGGGGGATGGCTTTTTTCTACGTTTTCGTAGGAAAACTCATGTTTAGATGGGAAAACACGTACGCACCAGGCGGCTTGGGTAAGCGCCAGTCCTAGCGATGGAATTGATTAGTCCCATTTTCCATCGCACCAGGAGAAGATTCGGCCATGTTTCATCGTGAAAAATGCTGGTTTGAGTATCCGTCGGATAAGGGCCGTCTGAATGATGCCTTCATAATGACTCATCCAACGCCTACGCTACGTGGACCCTCAGGACGCCAACGTCCATAAGAATGACACGTGCATAACGTGTCGTGGTGACGTGTTCTAGCCATCGTTGCCTCACGACTTGAATTCGTGTTTGACGGTTTGATACCAAAAAAAGTGATGACCGCGTTCCGTTTATTGGGTCAATATGGGGCAGTGTTGGCTATTAGACGGCTGGAATTTGTTAATCCGT
>CM049426.1:135146891-135156891 GCA_026929855.1 Poa annua
CGTGAAGTGAATGAACGGAGTTCTGAAACGTTTTCCGACGGAAGTCCGCTAGACGTGCCCCGTGTGTCCGATAGGCTGGGCGCTGCATGGAACATGGTTTTCTGGGCGAAAACGTTGACAGACGTCGTGAAGTGAAAGAACAGAGTTCTGGAACGTTTTCCGACGGAAGTCGGCTAGACGTGCCCCGTGTGTACGATAGGCTGGGCGCTGCACGGAACATGGTTTTCTGGGCGAAAACGTTGACGGACGTCGTGAGGTGAAAGAACGGAGTTCCAGAACGTTTTCTGACGGAAGTCGGCTAGACGTGCCCCGTGTGTACGAACGGCTGGGCGCTGCACGGAACATGGTTTTCTGGGCGAAAACGTGGACGGACGTCGTGAAGTGAAAGAACAGAGTTCCCGAATATTTTCTGACAGAAGTCGGCTAGACGTGCCCTGTGTCTATGATAGGCTGGGCGATGCACGGAACATGGTTTTCTGGGCGAAAACGTGGACGGACGTCGTGAAGTGAAAAACGGAGCTCCGGAACGTTTTCCGACGGTAGTCGTCTAGAGGTGCCCCGTGTCTACGATAGGCTGGGCGCTGCACGGAACATGGTTTTCTGGGCGAAACGTGAACGGACGTGTGAACTGAAAGAACGGAGTTCCGGAACGTTTTCCGACGGGACTCTGCTAGACGTTGACGGACGTCATGAAGTAAAACAACGGAGTTCCGAAACGTTTTCCGGTGGAAGTCGGCTAGACGTGCCCCGTATGTCCGATTGGCTGGGCGCTGCACGGAACATGATTTTCTGGGCGAAAACGTGGACGGACGTCGTGAATTGAAAGAACGGAGTTCCGGAACGTTTTCCGACGGAAGTCGGCTAGACGTGCCCCGTGTGTACGATAGGCTGGGCGCTGTACGGAACATGGTTTTCTAGGCGAAAACTTTGACGGACGTCGTGAGGTGAAAGAACAGAGTTCCGGAACGTTTTCTGACGGAAGTCGGCTAGACGTGCCCCGTGTCTACGATAGGCTGGGCGCTGCACGGAACATGGTTTTCTGGGCGAAAACGTGGACGGACGTCGTGAAGTGAATGAACGGAGTTCTGAAACGTTTTCCGACGGAAGTCCGCTAGACATGCCCCGTGTGTCCGATAGGCTGGGCGCTGCACGGAACATGATTTTCTTGGCGAAAACATGGACGGACGTCGTGAAGTGAAAGAACGGAGCTCCGGAACGTTTTCCGACGGAAGTCGGCTAGAGGTGCCCCGTGTCTACGATAGAGTGGGCGCTGCACGGAACATGGTTTTCTGGGCGAAACGTGAACGGACGTGTGAACTGAAAGAACGGAGTTCCAGAACGTTTTCCGAAGGAAGTCGGCTAGACGTGCCCCGTGTCTACGATAGGCTGGGCGCTGCACGGAACATGGTTTTCTGGGCGAAACGTGGACGGACGTGTGAACTAAAAGAACGGAGTTCCGGAACATTTTCCGACGGAAGTCTACTAGACGTTGACGGACGTCGTGCAGTGAAAGAACGGAGTTCCGGGACATTTTCCGACGGAAGTCGTCTAGACGTGCCCCGTATGTCCGATAGGCTAGGCGCTGCACGGAACATGGTTTTCTGGGCGTAAACGTGGACGGACGTCCTGAACTGAAAGAACGGAGTACCGGAACATTTTCCGACGGAAGTCGGCTAGACGTGCCCCGTGTGTACGATAGGCTGGGCGCTGCACGGAACATGGTTTTCTGGCCGAAAACGTGGACGGACGTCGTGAACTGAAAGAACGGAGTTCTGGAACATTTTCCGACGGAAGTCGGCTGGCCGGCCCCGTGTGTACGATTGGCTGGGCGCTGCACGGAACATGGTTTTTTGGACGAAAAACGGTGTCACGGAACGATATGCGCCGGACGTCGTGAAGTGAAAAAGGATATCTCAACGGAAGTTGGAATGTCGTGCCCCGCGTCTAATATAGGCTTGGCGTTGGTCCGAACATGGTATTTTGGTCGAATACGTTGACGGATAGTGAAAAACAGTGTCCCGGAACGCTATCCGACGGACGTCGTGAAGTGAAAATGGAGTTCCGGAACGTTTTTCGACGGAAGTTGGAATGACATGCCCCGCGTGTAATATCGGCTTGGCGTTGGTCATAACATGGTATTTTGGGAGAAAACATGGTCCGAATGGGGAAAAACGGTGGAACCGGCCCTATAGAAAAGAGTGTACTGTGACGCCCTAAAATCGGTACTATGTAGATTTAAGCGTTCCCGCCGAAATCCGCATAATAACGATTTTAGTTTGCCCACCAGACATAATGTGCACGCCGAAACATGCGCATTATGTGGGTGGAATTGTGATAACATTACAATAGTTCCGATACATCCACAAATACAACAGAAGATATAATTACAACAACGACTCGAACGAGTCAAGATACAAATGATACAATACAAAGATTCAAATGACAGCGGAAGCAAAATAGTATCCGACTACGGATAAGATGCAAATTGGACTAAGAGTCCTGAAGATAAGCGATGGCGCCATATCCCTGCCCAGCCAAGCCGGAGGGATTCCCAAGCTAACGTCGTCGGACTTCAAACTTGTTTGACTGCACATAAAGCACATCCCAAAAGAGGGTCAGGGCACTCCCTGGCAAGCAAAACCGACTTGCCTACTTTCTACACCATCTCCCAAAATATAGGGGAGGTGGACTTAGCGGCAGCAGCACTAGCAACCTAAAGAGACACGCTACAACTTCCGTCTAATCAGAGAGGGATAAGAGAGCGCATAAAATAAACATCTACAACTAACACCAAACATAACCCATTCTCGAATTAACCCCCTCAACCAAATATGAGGAAGCAATTCGGGAAACTCACACATTGAATAGTTTTAGTTATAATTTATGGTGAAAGTAATTCTATGATACTAGTCAATTTAATTAACATTAATTAAGTGTAAGTTGTCTAGATCTTGTTAGCCAGCATCATCACCAAAGTCGTCCATAACCGTGGACACGGCTCATCGATAAGATTATACCCTGCAGGGGTGCACTATTGTACCCATACTCGCATGATCAACCCGTTAGGGCCTCTCAACACGACTCATTCCTTCACTACAGCAAGTCCAAGTGCCACCCATATGAGTTGTTACCCGCGTCAGGAGTCCGGCCGAATCTCAATTGCGGACTCATTAGTTTGTGCCTACGCACCATGCGGCTCAAACCACAGTAGGAACTGTCCGCTACGTACGCACCACACCTATATGACCCCCCGTATCATGTAACCTCTCATCATTATCATCATCATCATGCACATGCATATGAGCGAATGGAAAACCCGAACTACTTGCGGCACATGGACGAGCTGCGGATCCTTTCAAAGTCGAGGGGGGCGGCTGCAAAATGCCAGGGGGTGGGAAAAGATTTCAGGAGACAAAACCTAGGGTTTGGGGTTAGATGGGCTTGGGCTTTATTTTTCTCCCCCGTTTTATTTTCTGTTTTATATTTTTAAAACAAAATAGAAAAAGAATTTCAACACGAAACCTTTACAAAATATTTTTAGTTTTCAATAGAAAATTTAATAAACTAATTTTTAACATTTTTAAAAGATTTGAAAATAACACATATTTAATTAATTTGAAAATGCATTTGAATTTAATTATAGAAATTTAATTTAAATGCAACAAATTAAATTAATGCGATGCGATGCGATGTCATGTCGATGCAAAAAGAAAACTCACAAAACAAAAAGGGGATAAATCCCGGGGCGTTACAATCGACACCACTAACAAGGGATCGCGTGTCAGACCCTGAATTCAAGCTACACGAACAAAACGTATCGGTTGGGCCACACAACCAAGAACATACTGGGGTTACCAATCCCAGGAAGAATCAGGCCATGCTCGGAATGGATCATCGGCCGACAGTTCTTGGCGACCCCAACGTCACATACGTTTCCATATTGTGCAAGCAAGAATCCAAAAGGCCTTCCAACTCGTATACTTCAACCATACACACATGGTATACGAGTCGGATTTTTAACAAGTCGAAATCACAGAATAAACCTAAGACACAAAGAAAGGAAATAATATCCAAAAGCTCCCACTGAGCAAAATATATCAAATGGCACCAATCAGAGGACACATGTCCCAACATTACATCAAGCAGCGAAAACAGACCGGTCTGAGTACAGACAAGAAGCAAAGGGCTTAAGGCCGAAACGAAAAAAAAAGAAGGCCCATCCACGCAGTCCACCAGGAAGGAGCCCAGGGGAACTCTAACTACTCGTCGTAGCTCTCGTCGTAGCTCTCGTCGTCGAACTCCACGTAGTATCCACCCAACTGGTCGAGCGAAGGATCCTCAACTGCAGAAAAACCACAGCCCGCGAACGGGTCAATACACCGAAGCGTATCGAACAAGCTTAAGCTAACAGGTTACAAAATTGTAAGATTCCCAAAATATGGGGTAAGTGTACTTAGCGGCAGCAGCACTAGCAGACTAAAGAGACACGCTAAAACTTCCGTCTACTTAGAGAGGGATAAGAGAGCGTTTAAATATCCACCTACAACTGACACCAGTCATAACCCATTCTCGAATTAACCCCCTCAACCAAGTATGAGGAAGCAATCCGGGAATACTCACATGTTAACAATTTTAGTTACCAATTAGGGTGTAAGTAATGCTATATTACTAGTCACATTAATTATCAAAGGTTAGATGTAAGTTGTCTAGATCTTGTTAGCCAGCATCATCACCAAGTCGTCCATAACCGTGGACACGGCTCATCGATAAGATTATACCCTGCAGGGGTGCACTACTGGACCCATACTCGCATGATCAGCCCAGTCAAAAACATTAGGGCCTTTCAACCCAACTCTTTTCCTTCACCGCGACAAATCCAAGAGCCACGGGAGCTATGCTGGTCCCGGCCAAAAGGGTGCGGACTCCCGCAGGACACACCCCTCCGCACCAACAGGCCGCGCCCTATATGCATGTAACAAGGCACACCGCCAAAGTAAAATACTGCACTAGTATTGATGCATATGAGACAAATGGAAAACCCGAACTAGGTGTAGCTCCCGGACAAGTCGAAGTTCCAGTCAAAGTCGAGGGGGGCTCCATTGGGCCACCCACAAGTGGTTAGTGCGCTCAAAATTGGATCCGAGGACAAAATCTCAGTTCCTAGGTCGACACTGAGCAGAACAAAGCACCTCGCAAGGCCTTCCGCCTGGTGCCTTATCTTTTAATTATAGAACCCCACAATAAGACAGAAGTTTATTATAGTAGAACCATCTATCATGCTAAGCATATGAGATAAACGACAAAGGAACGACTCGCTCAACCAAGTCTAAGCATGCACTACGACTCGCAAAGGCCAACAGATAAAACAAGCAAGGGGTTATGGGTTGTGGGGATATAGCTGTATAGGCTGCAGGATAAACATATGATGGGATCGCAATTCAAGAATCGATAACTAGGATAGCATAGATCAACAGGCAAGAATGAAAACCCGACAATCGTGTAACCGGTTAGCAGAAGCTTGCCTGGCAGCTTGTGGCCCGGCACAAAGCTGAAATCTCAAGGATGAAAGTATCGGCAGCAGACACGTCGTCGTCTACCCAGAGAAGAGCAAAACACAGACAATAGGAAACATAATCAATACAAAGCAAATGCGCAATCAAATGATGTTGCAATATGGTATGAGATGATTAGGTCATATTAATGCGGGGATGAAATTCCCGGCAATTAATTATGGTGCAATTTATTTGGGTAACCAACAAGTTAAATGTTGTTTAACATATATAACATGGCATGGTGATCCAATTAATTTAAATGGAATAGGCAATAGATAAATATTTGCCCAACACATTCCATATTTATTATTTTAGTGCAAATTATTTATCTACACATCAAATTAAATGTTTATTAGCATGGCAAGACATGGTATAAAAGATATGAGCATATTAAATGGAGTTAGGGCATTATATATTTAGTACCCCACATCTTTCATATTTAATTAATTAACTGCATTTGTTAAATTAAACTAAGCATTTAAAATAAATGATGCAAAATGATATAAGAATGTGATAGTAATGTTTATTACATTTTTCTGATATGAAAACATATAAAGTTTATTTAATTTGGAGTTATAGATTAAAAGTTATAGCATTTATAAAACCAGGGTCGTTTCTGAAAAAGTGCAGGGACTTATCCGTGATAGCAAAAGTATTTGTGAGGATTAAAAAGAAAGAACCAGAGAGCAGGGGGGTCTGGGTAAAATTCCCCAGCGCTGCTCTCACTGGCGGGTAGGACCCGCTGTCAGGGGCACGCAACAAACGAAAAAGGTTGGCTTTACCACGCGCCAGAGAGGGTTCAAACTCGCGCGCGCCCGAGTGCGGGTTGAGACGGTGGTGCTAGCCACGGGGTCGGGGCAGTGGTAGTGATAGGTTTAGACTCGTTTTGGTTTATAACAGGAAAAAACGGCGACGGATTTTTACTGACGAAACTGAACTGTTAAAGTCTCTGACGAACTAAACTCGCGAGCAGCAGAGGCACGGCGGCGAAAACCAGACGCCGGCGACCACGTTCGGGCGGCGCGGCGGCGTGCGTATGCGGGCGTGTGTGCGTAGAGGGGTGGCGGTCTCGTTTTAGTGCTTGGACGCGGGGAACGGGGGCTGGAGCGCCGTGCTCGTGCTCGACACCGTGCGGGGCGAGCTCGTGGTGGCCGCCTCCGGCGCCGGCGCCTCGGGGCTCCCGAGGACGAACTGGAGGAGGGGAAGGAGAGGGGGACGCCGAGGCTCACCGGGGGTTCGTCGGGGTGGAGTGCTCGGTGCGGGGAGGTCCGTGTCGCCGGAAACGGAGGCGTGGTCCGTCGGAGACGGAGAAGAACGGGGACGAGGGTGACGTCTACGAGCGTTCCCGGCTCGATTCTTGCGGGGGAGAGGTTGGCGGCGACGACGCGGTGCGCCCGGGCTCCTCTGCGCTCCTTCGACAGCCCGCCAGCCTCGGCGCCGCCATGGAGGTCTTCGGTGGTTTTTTTTTGGGTGAAGAAGAACAAAGAAACAGAGGTGGCCGGCGGCGCGAGGAAGGGGAAGAGGGAAGCTAGGGTTTGCTGCGGCTGTGGCGTAGAGGATAAGAAGGAGAGAAGGGATCGGGGCCGGTGGGGCAGCGAGGTGGGGCGCAGCGGGCAGAGAGCCATGGCGCTCTGCCTCGCTGGAAAGGAGGCGTACGGAGGTGGGGGATGAGGGGAGCGGGTCGGGCTGGCGTGCTGGGCCAGGAAGTGGCCCAGTACGGCCAGGAGAGCCCCCACTCCATTTTTTTTTCTCTTTTTCTTTTAAATTTTTTCTGGTTTTGTATTATTAAAACAAAACAGAAATTAAACATGATAAAAACTTTTGGATATTTTTATTAGTTTCAAAATAGTAGAACTAATTTACTAGTATGATGCTTTAGTAATATTTTGAAACTTCATTTGGAATTTATTTGACAAAGCATTTGAAATTAAATATGAGATTTGAAATTTGAAAATAATTTATTTAATTTCAATGCCAAACAAAAGAAATATGCATGAAGTCACACTATACTACAACACAGACATACAATTTAGGAAAGTACAACTTTGGGATGTTACAACACTCCCCCCCTCAAAGGAATCACGCCCCGAGATTCTTCATGGAGCAACGAAGAGGTCGGGATACTCGGCACGAAGGTGGTCTTCACGTTCCCATGTAGCTTCCTTGTCAGAATGATGAGACCATTGAACCTTGTAGAACTTGACAGTGTTGTTTCAGGTGCGACGTTCAGCTTCGTCAAGAATGCTAATCGGTTGTTCGACATAGGAGAGATCTTCTCGAAGTTCAATTGATCCATGATCAACTGCACGTCCTGGATCTTGGAAGCACTTCTTGAGTTGTGACACGTGGAAGACATCGTGCACTTTGGAGAGGTTTGGAGGAAGTTCCAGACGGTAAGCCAATTCACCACGCCTTGAAAGAACGTTGAAAGGCCCAACATAACGCGGAGCGAGCTTGCCTTTGATGCCAAAGCGTTGGGTGCCTCTCAGAGGAGTGACACGAAGGTAAGCTTGATCACCAGGTGCATAGACCATGTCCCTGTGCTTGCTATCATAATAGCTTTTCTGCCGAGACTGGGCAATCTTCAGATTGTCACGAATGATGCGAACCTTTTCTTCAGCCTCCTGGATAATATCCGGCCCAAAGAATGGACGTTCACCAGCTTGAGACCAATTAAGAGGAGTTCTGCATTTGCGGCCATAGAGAGCTTCAAATGGAGCCATGCCTAGACTTGCTTGGAAGCTGTTGTTGTAGGAGAACTCAGCATACGGAAGGCAATCCTCCCATTTCATGCCAAAGGAGATAGCACAAGCTCTGAGCATATCTTCCAGAATCTGGTTTACTCTTTCAACCTGTCCACTTGTCTGCGGATGGTAAGCTGTGCTGAACAAAAGTTTAGTACCCAAGGCTTTCTGAAAGCTATCCCAAAATCGAGAAGTGAAGATACTTCCACGATCTGAGCTTATTGCCAAAGGAACACCATGTAAAGGAACCAGTCTTGTCATATAGAGTTCTGCCAACTGACTAGATGATACTGTCTCTTTGACTGGAAAGAAGTGAGCCACTTTGGAGAGACGATCAATGACAACAAAGATTGCATCGTTGCCTTTCTTGGACTTTGGAAACCCAGTAACGAAGTCCATTTCGATCTTGTCCCATTTCCACTCAGGAATTTGCAGTGGTTGAAGAAGTCCAGGTGGTCTCTGATGAACTGCCTTGACACGACAGCAAACATCACAATGAGACACATAGCGAGCAATTTCACGCTTCATCCTGGTCCACCAATAGATTGACTTGAGGTCCTGGTACATCTTTGTGCTGCCAGGGTGGATAGAAAGCGGAGTATCATGAGCCTCCTTGAGAATGAGTTCTCTTAAGCTGTCAAGCTTGGGCACTACAATGCGTTCTTCAAACAGCAAGGTACCCTTGTCATCGAGAGAGAAACTCTTGTACTTATCCTTGCCAATGTTGTCTTTGATATTCCTGACACCAGAATCACGCAACTGTGCGGCACGGATCTTGTCCTCAAGTGTAGGAGTGGCAATCAAACTTGCGAGATAACCAGAAGGAACCACTTGAAGATTGAGCTTCTTGAATTCTTCGTGAAGAGGAGGTTGGATGTCCTCAACCATGAGGTTGTTGCAATAGGACTTGCGACTGAGAGCATCAGCCATTACATTAGCTTTTCCTGGAGTGTAAGAGATGGTAAGATCGTAATCTAAGAGTTTCTCAAGCCACCTTGTTTGCCTGAGGTTCAAGTCTGGTTGAGTGAAGAGATATTTGAGACTCTTGTGATCAGTGAAGATCTCACAGCTGTGCCCCAACAAATAAGGTCTCCAAGCCTTGAGGGCATACATGATTGCTGCAAGTTGAAGATCATGTGAAGGATAGTTGAGCTCATGAGGCTGCAACTGGCGAGATGCATAAGCCACAACTTTGCGTTCTTGCATGAGGACTGCGGCGCCTAGTCCTTGAAGAGATGCATCGCAGAATATTTGGAAAGGTTTGGAAGTGTCTGGGCCAACTAGAACAGGAGTAGAAGTGAGTTTAGCTTTCAAGAGATTGAAGCTCTCATCACACTTTGGAGTCCAAAGAAACTTTCTATCCTTCCTAGTAAGATCGGTGAGAGGCTTAGCGATTTTGGAGAAGTTCTCAACAAAACGACGGCAATAGCTAGCCATTCCAAGGAAACTCCTGACTTGTTTCACCGATGTAGGAGGCAACCATTCAACAATTGCCTTCACTTTTTCTGGATCAACAGAAATGCCTTCAGAAGAGATGACATGACCAAGGTAGGATACTTTAGGAAGCCAGAATTCACACTTGGAGAACTTGGCGTAGAGACGGTGTTCTCGGAGTTTCAACAAGATAAGACGTAGATGTTCTCCGTGTTCTTCCTCGGTTTTGGAATAGATAAGAATGTCATCGAGATAGACTACCACGAACTT
>CM049426.1:135166891-135169391 GCA_026929855.1 Poa annua
GTCCGATAGGCTGAGCGCTGCACGGAACATGATTTTCTGGGCGAAAACATGGACGGACGTCATGAATTGAAAGAACGGAGTTCCGGAACGTTTTCCGACGGAAGTCGGCTAGACATGCCCCGTGTGTACGATAGGCTGGGCGCTGCACGGAACATGGTTTTCTAGGCGAAAACATTGACGAACGTCGTGAGGTGAAAGAACGGAGTTCCGGAACGTTTTTTGACGGAAGTCGGCTAGACGTGCCCCTTGTCTACGATAGGCTGGGCACTGCACGGAACATGGTTTTCTGGGCGAAAACGTGGACGGGCGTCGTGAAGTGAATGAACGGAGTTCTGAAACGTTTTCCGACGGAAGTCCGCTAGACGTGCCCCGTGTGTCCGATACGCTGGGCGCTGCACGGAACATGGTTTTCTGGGCGAAAACGTTGACGGACGTCGTGATGTGAAAGAACAGAGTTCTGGAACGTTTTCCGACGGAAGTCGGCTAGACGTGCCCCGTGTGTACGATAGGCTGGGCGCTGCACGGAACATGGTTTTCCGGGCGAAAACGTGGACGGACGTCGTGAAATGAAAGAACAGAGTTCCCGAATATTTTCCGACAGAAGTCGGCTAGACGTGCCCCGTGTCTATGATAGGCTGGGCGATGCACGGAACATGGTTTTCTGGGCGAAAACGTGGACGGACGTCGTGAAGTGAAAGAACGGAGCTCCGGAACGTTTTCCGACGGAAGTCGGCTAGAGGTGCCCCGTGTCTACGATAGGTTGGGCGCTGCACGGAACATGGTTTTCAGGGCGAAACCTGAACGGACGTGTGAACTGAAAGAACGGAGTTCCGGAACGTTTTCCGACGGAACTCTGCTAGACGTTGACGTACGTCGTGAAGTGAAACAACGGAGTTCCAAAACGTTTTCCGGCGGAAGTCGGCTAGACGTAACCCGTATGTCCGATTGGCTGGGCGCTGCACGGAACATGATTTTCTGGGCGAAAACAAGGACGGACGTCGTGAATTGAAAGAACGGAGTTCCAGAACGTTTTCCGACGGAAGTCGGCTAGACGTGCCCCGTGTGTACGATAGGCTGGGCGCTGCACGGAACATGGTTTTCTAGGCGAAAACATTGACGGACGTCGTGAGGTGAAAGAACGGAGTTCCGGAACGTTTTCTGACGGAAGTCGGCTAGACGTGCCCCGTGTCTTCGATAGGCTGGGCGCTGCATGGAACATGGTTTTCTGGGCGAAAACGTGGACGGACGTCGTGAAGTGAATGAACGGAGTTCTGAAATTTTTTCCGACGGAAGTCCGCTAGACGTGCCCCATGTGTCCAATATGCTGGGCGCTGCACGGAACATGATTTTCTGGGCGAAAACATGGACGGACGTCGTGAAGTGAAAGAACGGAGCTCTGGAACGTTTTCCGATGGAAGTCGGCTAGAGGTGCCCCGTGTCTACGATAGGTTGGGCGCTGCACGGAACATGGTTTTCTGGGCGAAAGGTGAACAGACGTGTGAAATGAAAGAACGGAGTTCCGGAACGTTTTCCGACGGAAGTCGGCTAGACGTGCCCCGTGTCTACGATAGGCTGGGCACTGCACGAAACATGGTTTTCTGGGCGAAACGTGGACGGACGTGTGAACAAAAAGAACGGAGTTCCGGAACATTTTCCGACGGAAGTCTGCTAGACGTTGACGGACGTCGTGCAGTGAAAGAACGGAGTTCCGGGACGTTTTCCGACGGAAGTCGGCTAGACGTGCCCCGTGAGTACGATAGGCTGGGCGCTGCACGGAACATGGTTTTCTGGTTGAAAACATGGACGGACGTCGTGAACTGAAAGAACGGAGTTCTAGAACGTTTTCCGATGGAAGTCGGCTGGCCGGCCCCGTGTGTACGATAGGCTGGGCGCTGCACGGAACATGGTTTTTTGGACGAAAAACGGTGTCACGGAACGATATACGCCGGACGTCGTGAAGTGAAAAAAAGGATATCTCAATGGAAGTTGGAATGACGTGCCCCGCGTCTTATATAGGCTTGGCGTTGGTCCGAACTTGGTATTTTGGTCGAATACGTTGACGGATAGTGAAAAACAGTGTCCCGGAACGCTATCCGACGGACGTCGTGAAGTGAAAACGGAGTTCCGGAACGTTTTTCGACGGAAGTTGGAATGACGTGCCCCGCGTGTAATATAGGCTTGGCGTTGGTCCAAACATGGTATTTTGGGCGAAAACATGGTCCGAATGGGGAAAAATGGTGGAACCGGCCCTATAGAAAAGAGTGTACCCCTCCTTCAGAACTGAAGGGCAAGGGTCCCGGGAGCGGCGGAGTTTCCCGGGTATATTGGGGGGAGGTGGTGCGCTCCCAGGGATGGCGAGGGGGATGACTTTTTTCTGCGTTTTCGTAGGAAAACTCGTGTTTAGATGGGAAAACACGTACGCACCAGGCGGCTTGGGTTAGTGCCAGTCCTAGCGATGGAATTGATTAGTCTCATTTGCCGTCGCACCAGGAGAAGATTC
>CM049426.1:135184391-135186891 GCA_026929855.1 Poa annua
CTCCTTTATTCTCTAAGTCTTTCTTGCTCTCTCTCTTTTCTTCCTTCTTATCTGAGACTTCATGAAGACTAAGTTAATTCCAAGACCAGCCTCGGTGATATAAGAATCACCAAGTCTGAAGAGTTATCAAGTCTACAAAAATTCCTTCAAGACATCACCAAGGGGAAAGCTACAAGTCTGGAGATGTAGCCTGGAAGACTAACTACATCTTTCTTTCTTTCTTTTTCCTCTTTCCTAATCTTGTATTTTAGATTTAAACAAATTTTGATCATGATGTTATCATCTTTGAAGTTTGTTGGATCCTAGCGGCATAGTGAGATGAAGCGGCCTGGAGACAAACCTTACATGTCCACGTACATGAGACCTGTTCCACAATTTAAGTGGCTGGCCGGGTGTCTATCTCTCTCACTATAGTGAATGTCCAATTTACAAAGAGTTGATAATAATTGTTGATCATCTTGAAGAAATGACTTAGGATTTCCTCTAAATATTTCTACACATCAAGACTAAGCCATTAGAGGGCTTATTCAAGACGATATAAAACAAAATATTTTATTCAACTTATGACTATAGTCCTTAGTCATTTTGACCAATCTAATTGCATTATCTTAAAAGAATTTCATGGCATGACATGCATCTCTAGTCCTTAGAAATAAAATGCATATCATGCATGACATGTTTTCCTTAGATGTTTTACCAAAACTTGTTGTTCACTAGATATGAGCATGTATGTTTGATGATTGATGTTTGTTGATTGTCGTATTGTTGTTTGCTTATATTGTTTAGATTAAACGGAGAGCAAACGTTCGTTGTTGAAAAGAGTTTGTGAACAACGACAATATTCAAAGGCAAGTGGCACACCTCATAAACTTCCTATTATTTCTATATGCATTAATTAGTGTATTTTTATATGCATGAGTAGGATAGTATTGCTATGCTAAACCTGTGTAGAATTCCCTTACTCCTGTGTCTAGGTTCCTATATAATACTTAGTAGATGTATTGATGCTATGCAATTGATGAAAAGTTTTACAAAATGTTAAGTGACTACTCAGGGTTATGCTCATGGTTGTCGTCGCCTAGGATGAATGTCTATTCTACTTAGGGCCGTGAGCATGGTGATTTTCACCTGAGAGTGCACATCTACTAAGTTAATAAAACTCCTGGGTGGATTGGTTGTTATTGGTGGCGAAGTTGAGTGGCTACTCCGGTCCATGTCTATGGTTCGTGTAGTACGTGCACTTGTGGATGGCCACCCAGGGAACAGAGGAATCTGAAGAACTCCGAGTGACGATTGCTTCCAGTGCAGCCATTGCCTTATGGGCTCTGGCTTGATCAATTATGTTGCGTGGACTCTCTCTGGCTTGACAAGCAGATGTAGGGGGGTGTTAGGTGGAACGGGTCAAGGCAGGTGGGAGGGAAAATGCTTCTGAAAGATCTCGTCTCATTCGTCTCCTTTCCTTATCACAAATGGTGTGTAAAGGATAATCTGGGTTGAATGGGTACAATGGTGAACGTGCACAACCTCTGCAGAGTGTAAAACTAAGTACTTAGTCGTGTCCCCGGTACGGACAATTTGAGCAGCTGATCACGGACGTCAACGGAAGATTCCATCATTCCAACTTCAGAAATAAAACTTGATGGGTGAACAAGGGAAGATGAGATTTATGGTTTTCATGCCATACTTGTCTTGATTTGAAGAAAGTGTTTTAAAAAAAGATAGGAAAAATTGGCTTTATGCAAAATAGCCTTGAACTCCACCAGCCAAATATGCATATAGGCTTTAGAGTTATTCCATTAAGTGTCCACCATAGTGTCACTTGCCAGACTCCATTATAATGGAATCTGACCCACGTTGTTGCAATATTTTTCTTATTGCAGATTGTTCAGATGACGAGTGAGGTTTCGTTTATAGGTTTCGAGTCTACAACCAACATGTTTTTGCCTGTGGCAACATGAAGTTGTTGGAGACCCACTGCTATTGTATTTCCGCTGTGTACTTTTTCAATGCTAGGTTTAAGCTATGCAACTTGTATCAAATATTTCGTAATTCTGGATCATCGATGTAATATAAATTGACGCTTTGTTGTGATATTACATCGTAAACTGTGTGTGCAAATGAATCGATCCAGGGATTTGCACTATACACAGGTATCTGCCTTATTTAAAGTGCAGGTACACTACAAGGGCACCACCAGGCGTGGAGCCTGCGGCTTAATTTGAATCAACACGGGGAAACTTACCAGGTCCAGACATAGCAAGGATTGACAGACTGAGAGCTCTTTCTTGATTCTATGGGTGGTGGTGCATGGCCGTTCTTAGTTGGTGCAGCGATTTGTCTGGTTAATTCCGTTAACCAACGAGACCTCAGCCTACTAACTAGCTATGCGGAGCCATCCCTCCGCAGCTAGCTTCTTAGAGGGACTATCGCCGTTTAGGCGACGGAAGTTTGAGGCAATAACAGGTTTGTGATGCCCTTAGATGTTCTGGGCCGCACGCGC
>CM049426.1:135191891-135194391 GCA_026929855.1 Poa annua
ACGGAGTTCCGGAACGTTTTCTGACGGAAGTCGGCTAGATGTGCCCCGTGTGTACGATAGGCTGGGCGCTGCACGGAACATGGTTTTCTGGGCGAAAACATGGACGGACGTCGTGAAGTGAAAGAACGGAGTTCCCGAACATTTTCCGACGGAAGTCGGCTAGACGTGCCCTATGTCTACGATAGGCTGGGCGATGCACGGAACATGGTTTTCTGGGCGAAAATGTGGACGGACGTCATGAAGTGAAAGAACGGAGCTCCGGAACGTTTTCCGACGGAAGTCGGCTAGAGGTGCCCCGTGTCTACGATAGGCTGGGCGCTGCACGGAACATGGTTTTCTGGGCGAAACGTGAACGGACGTGTGAACTGAAAGAACGGAGTTCCGGAACGTTTTCCGACGGAACTCTGCTAGCCGTTGACGGACATCGTGAAGTGAAATAACGGAGTTCCGAAACGTTTTCCGGCGGAAGTCGGCTAGACGTGCCCCGTATGTCCGATAGGCTGGACGCTGCACGGAACATGATTTTCTGGGCGAAAACGTGGACGGACATCGTGAACTGATAGAACGGAGTTCCGGAACGTTTTCCGACGGAAGTCGGCAAGACATGCCCCGTGTGTACGATAGGCTGGGCGCTGCACGGAACATGGTTTTCTAGGCGAAAACGTTGACGGACGTCGTGAGGTGAAAGAACGGAGTTCCGGAACGTTTTCTGACGGAAGTCGGCTAGACGTGCCCCGTGTCTACGATAGGCTGGGCGCTGCACGGAACATGGTTTTCTGGGAGAAAACGTGGACGGACGTCGTGAAGTGAATGAACGGAGTTCTGAAACGTTTTCCGACGGAAGTCCGCTAGACGTGCCCCGTGTGACCGATAGGCTGGGCGCTGCACGGAACATGATTTTCTGGGCGAAAACGTTGACGGACGTCGTGAAGTGAAAGAAAAGAGTTCTGGAACATTTTCCGACGGAAGTCGGCTAGACGTGCCCCGTGTGTACGATAGGCTGGGCGCTGCACGGAACCTGGTTTTCTGGGCGAAAATGTTGACGGACGTCGTGAGGTGAAAGAACGGAGTTCCGGAACGTTTTATGACAAAAGTCGGCTAGACGTGCCCCGTGTGTATGAATGGCTGGGTGCTGCACGGAACATGGTTTTCTGGGAGAAAACATGGACGGACGTCGTGAAGTGAAAGAACGGAGCTCCGGAACGTTTTCCGACGGAAGTCGGCTAGAGGTGCCCCGTGTCTACGATAGGCTGGGCGCTGCATGGAACATGGTTTTCTGGGCGAAACGTGAACGGACGTGTGAACTGAAAGAACGGAGTTCCGGAACGTTTTCCGACGGAACTCTGCTAGACGTTGACGGACGTCGTGAAGTGAAATAACGGAGTTCCGAAATGTTTTCCGGCGGAAGTCGGCTAGACGTGCCCCGTATGTCCGATAGGCTGGGCGCTGCACGGAACATGATTTTCTAGGCAAAAACGTGGACGGACATCGTGAATTGAAAGAACGGAGTTCCGGAACGTTTTCCGACGGAAGTCGGCTAGACATGCCCCGTGTGTACGATAGGCTGGGCGCTGCACGGAACATGGTTTTCTAGGCGAAAATGTTGACGGACGTCGTGAAGTGAAAGAACAGAGTTCTGGAACATTTTCCGACGGAAGTCGGCTAGACGTGCCCCGTGTCTACGATAGGCTGGGCGTTGCACGGAACATGGTTTTCTGGGCGAAACGTGAACGGACGTGTGAACTGAAAGAACGGAGTTCCGGAACATTTTCCGACGGAATTCTGCTAGACGTTGACGGACGTCGTGAAGTGAAATAACGGAGTTCCGAAACGTTTTCCGGCGGAACTCGGCTAGACGTGCCCCGTATGTCCGATTGGCTGGGCGCTACACGGAACATGATTTTCTGGGCGAAAACGTGGACGGTCGTCGTGAATTGAAAGAACGGAGTTCCGGAACGTTTTCCGACGGAAGTCGGCTAGACGTGCCCCGTGTGTACGATAGGCTGGGCGCTGCATGAAACATGGTTTTCTAGGCGAAAGCGTTGACGGATGTCGTGAGGTGAAAGAACGGAGTTCCGGAACGTTTTCTGACGGAAGTCGGCTAGACGTGCCCCGTGTCTACGATAGGCTGGGCGCTGCACGGAACATGGTTTTCTGGGCGAAAACGTGGACGGACGTCGTGAAGTGAATGAACGGAGTTCTGAAACATTTTCCGATGGAAGTCCGCTAGACGTGCCCCGTGTGTCTGATAGGCTGGGCGCTGCACGGAACATGATTTTCTAGGCAAAAACGTGGACGGACGTCGTGAAGTTAAAGAACGGAGCTCCGGAACGTTTTTCGACGGAAGTCGGCTAGAGGTGCCCCATGTCTACGATAGGCTGGGCGCTGCACGGAACATGGTTTTCTGGGCGAAACATGAACGGACGTGTGAACTGAAGGAACGGAGTTCCGGAACGTTTTCCGACGGAAGTTGGCTAGACGTGCCCCGTGTCTACGATAG
>CM049426.1:135809391-136206891 GCA_026929855.1 Poa annua
CGGCTTTGGGACTACCAGGCCGTTGGAGAGCCAAGTGGGATGCGCGACTTCGCGAACGACTTTTGCCGCTTTGAGCTTTTCGACCTCCTTGACGATGAATGCTTGCTTCTCGGGGGCTTGCTTCCTTGCTTTTTGCTTGACGGGGCGCGCGTTTGGGCAGACGGCCAAGTGGTGCTCAATCACCTTCCTCGGTACACCAGACATATCTGACGGTGTCCATGTGAACATGTCAGAGTTTGCCTGGAGGAAGGCGACGAGCGCGCTTTCCTATTTGTGAGGCAGCGCGGCGCCAATGGTGACGCTAGCCTCCGAGCCTTCAGCCCCCGAGCTGCTAGAGCTCAGAGAGATCTTCTTGGTAGCAGCTGCCTCCTGGGAGAACAACTGCTTCTTCTTCTTGGGTCTCTCGAGAGGCTCTAGGTCTTCTTCTGCGGGGAAAGCCATGGAGGCGGTCTTGTAGGCCGTCTCGACGGCGCGCGTACCGTCCAGGACATGCCCACGGATGGCGATCGTGCCAGTGCTGCCGGGGATCTTGACCATGTTGTAGGCATGGTGCGTGACGGCCATGAACTTCGCGAGCGCGGGGAAGCCGAGGATGGCATTGTATGGCAGGCCGATGTGTGCGACATCGAAATCGATGTGCTCGGTGCGGTAATTTTCCTTGCTCCCGAAGGTGACGGCAAGCCTGACCTGGCCTAGAGGCTCAATCGAGCCCCTGGTGACCCCCGTGAAGGGCCTCGAGGGCATGAGCCGCTCGTAGGGCACTTGAAGCGCTTCGAACGTATCTGTGGAGAAATGTTCAGGCCTGCTCCGCCATCGATGAGAGTCTTGGAAACAGCCACGTTGTCGATGGTGGGGGTGCAGACCAGCGGGAGGGTTCCAACCGTCTTGGTGGACTTGGGGTGGTCCTGAGCGTCGAAGGCGATGGTGTACTGCGACCACTTGAGGGGCCTGGAGGTTTCCGTGCTTGGGAGGGCGACGTTGAGCTCGCGGGCAAACTGCTTGAACTGGTTGTTCGACTTCGGCGCATGCGCCCCCCCCGAGGATGCAAGCAATGTCGCCTCTCAGGGCTTCGTAGCCGCCATCTTCCTCGTCAGGGAGGTTGTCGTTCTTTTCTGTGGCGTTCGCCTGATTTCCAGACGGTTTCTGGTAGCCGCCCTTCGTCCGCTCCCGCAGTAGCCACGTCCTCGGCCACGGCTTCCACTGCCCTCTGCTTGCTCGCGCTCCTTGCTCAACCTTTTGAGGTCGAAGCAGGACTCCGTAGAGTGGCCGCGCCTATTGTGGTAGATGCAGAAAGGGCGGTGGTCGTCTCTTCTCTCTCTAGGCTCGGGGGAGTCCCTGCGGGTGCCCTTCGCGTCAGGCTCTGCCGCGAGAACCGCGGTGGCCTTGCGCTTGGGCTCCTCCTTCTTATTCAGTCTCTTGGACCCCTCAGCGTGATCGTCCCCTCTTGAGGACATCTTGACGAAGAGGAGTCCCTCTTCAGCCTTGGCGCACTTGTCCGCCAGGTCGAAAAGCTTGACCACAGAGGTGGGCTTGTCGTGGATGCCCAGCTTCTCGAGCATCCTGCTATTAGTGACGCCCTCGCCGAACGCGGCGATAACTTGGGTGTCAGGGATGTTCGGGATCTTGTTGCGCACTTGGCTGAAGCGCTGGATCTACTTGCGGAGCGTCTCATCCTTCTTCTGCACTACGGCGCGCAGATTGTTGTGGGAGAGGGCGCGCTCGTATGTCCCCTTGAATTTGGAGACGAACTGCTTGCAGAGCTCCTCCGAGGAGTTCACGGAGTCCTTAGGGAGGTTCAGGAGCCACGACAACGCAGAATCGCGAAGCGCGTGGGAGAACCAATTGGCCATGACCTTGTCATCTCCGCCCGCAGCTTGGATGGAGGTGGTGTAGAGCTGCAGGAACTCGATGGGGTTGCTGGAGCCGTTGTAGCCCTTGGGGAGAGTCGGCCTGAACTTAGGGGGCCAGACCAGGCGACGCAGAGAACGGGTGAACGCCATGCAGTGCACCGCGGTTTTGCCGACCCGCCTGGCCAATCTCCTCCACAAGCCTATTCTAGCGGTTTCGTCTGTCTGGCCAGCGTGCGAGGCCTGGGGGGATGGGCTCTCCATACCCCAGTTTCCACTGGGCCGACAGCTCCGCATGCTCACGTTTGTCCCTCGAGCGATTTCGTTGTCCGGCGAACTTCATGGACTACTCGTACGTCTAAGGGGGGCACCTGAGCATCGCAACTCAGGGCTCTTACCTCTCCTAGGCTTAAACTCCCCCGACCTTGCTGAGTCATTTCTCGAGCATACCGAAGTGGCAGAGTCATGGCGCGAAGAGACGGGTCCTAATGACGCAGAGAACACATAGACATGAAATTAAGGACCAAAGGGACCTCTCGAGGGGCACACAAGCTAGAAGCCAATTGCAAACGAGAATATATTACATGCCCAAAGTTGCATAGTGTCTAAGCATGAAAATGTTTCAGATACAAGCGCCCGCAGGCGCAATGACCAAAGCTCAGGCAGAATCAGCGCGATCCTGCACCCTCCTCCATCTCGGCAGACGCGGCCTCCTCCTCGCCCTCCTCTTCAGGGACCTCCGCGCGCTTGAAGCGGTTGCAGAAGGCATCGACTTGCTCGCGGAGGGAGTTGGAAGCCCGTCGCACGTCTTCGCCCTGACGAGCCTCAGTCACGGTGGAGACGTCGAAGACCGGCATGAGGAGCCGGAGGTTGGCGAAGAGGCGATCCACGACCACGCCCAGGAGCTGGCGGCTCTCGACCTCGATCACCTCGCGGAGATCAGCGACAGGGCGCTCGAGCACCGTGAAGAGCTGGTCGAAGTAGACAAGGTACATGGCTGCATCACCGCGGCCCCGAACCTCGGCGTGCAGCGCCTCCGCGCCCAGCTGGGCTGTGAGCTTATTACCCCTGGCCACCAGCGACTGGAACATGCTCTCTCGCTGCTTGGTGAGCACGCGAGCCGCCTGCGCTGTGTGGGAAGCCTCCGGCGCCTACTCCACCGCTGGAGCCACCTGCTCCTCCACGTCCTTGACAAGGGTGTTGAGGTCCAGGATCGCTGCCCTGCAGCCGTCCTCCGCCAGATGATGAGCCTCCTTGTCGCGCTTAAGGCGGGCCTCAAGCTTGGAGTTGGCCTTCTCAAGCTCCGCAATCCGCTGGGCGTCAGCAGCATGCTTGGCTTTGAAGCGGTCCTCCTGCTTCCTGGCCTTGTCGCGGTAAGCTTGGGCAGTGTTCTCCCTGAACGCCTTCTCATGCGCCACGAGAGCTTCGTCCGCCTCCTTCTTGTTCTCGGCGTACCGCCGCAAGAAGCGCTCCAGGGATTGCTTCTGGGCAGCGACGTTCTCGTCATATTTTTGGAGTGGCGGGGCCAAGTCCCCTCGCGCGCCTCAAGATCTTCACGCTGGGTGGCGAGCTCATCCTCCGCCTGAAGCCGCTGATCGTCGTGAAGCTGCACGTCCTTCTCCCTGGAGGCCAACTGCCGCTCGCGGTCCGCGAGGCTCTTGCGGTCCTTCTCCAGGTTCTCGTACAAGCCTTGGTGGGCGGAGAGCAACTGGGTCTCCCGCTGGCCCAACTCGCGGCATTTCTGCGCCAGCGAGCCCTCCATGGCTTCATGCTCAGCCGTTGCCGCGGCAGGAGCTCGGCTGCGGCGTCACGCTCCTCCTGTAGGGGCGCAAGGAGCTCGATGGCGTCACGGATGGCCCCCTCGCGGACCTCCTTGGCGAAGCAGGTGGCCTCCTCGCGCGCGGCCTGCAGCGCCTGGTCCTCCTGGAGACGAGCCTCGACCGCCGCGTGGAAAGATGCCCATGCGCCTGCAAGCTCTTCGCGCTGCTGGGCGATCTGCATGTCCTCGAGGGCGAGGTGCGCCTCCTAGCCCTCTTGGGAGTCCCTCACGAGGCGGAAGGCGACCTCGCGGTGCCCAGCGCTCCAGTCCCAGCCACTGAGGACCATGTCTCGGCTTGTGGAGGGCCCAGCCCCGGCGTCGAGGCCTGAGAACCTGATCTCGGAGCGCGCTTGGGGGCTAGGCTGCACTCCGTCCCCGGCAGAGCCGAAAAAGCCTCGCCGCCCGCACCAGCATGGCGCTCGTCCCCTTCAGCGGGACGGAGCAGAGACGGAGGAGCTCCCCCGGCAGGTTCTTCAGCGCCTTGTGGGTCCTGGCCCGCCTCTGCCTCTAGCTGCGCGGGATGCGTGGGCGCACGCGGCGCAGTAACCGCGCGGTCTTGAGTTGGCTCGCGCGGTGGAGTTGGCTCGCGCGATGGCGTAATCGCGCGAGGAGGAGTACGAGCACGAGGAGGGGTAGCGACTCTCTTCTCCGGAGCCTCCACCACCATTGGCTCGGGAGGCGGCGCAGAGGCCTCTGGCGAGGCGTCCTCTGCCTGAGGCGTTGCACCCTCCGCCCGAGGCGCATACGCCTCCTCTTGAGGCACCTCCTCAGTTGGGCCTGTGGAGGACGTCTCCACAGCCCTCGTGGCCTCTTCAGCCACGGCCTCAGCCGTGGCTCTCTTCACATATGCTTCCTTGCGAAACTTACGGCGCTTCGCAGGCACAAGATCACTGGCAAGAACCAAGAAAACATCTTCAAGAGAGGATAAAGGGAAAAGAGCAAGAATCAAGCAACCAAATGCTAGAAACACTTACCCGGACGGCTGGGCGCCGGTGTCGACCCACGCAAAGCCTAGCGAGCACCAGGAGGGCTTGGCCTTGGCTCCAGACCCCTCCGGAGGCGCCTCGTCTTTCCTCTTGTAGGGGACATCGGATGGCCTCGCCCCAGACCGTTCCACCGCCGCCATGGTGCGTGGCCCGTGCCGCCCCGGCATGGCCTCCTCACCAGAGGCCTCGTCCTCCTCGTCCTTCTCCTCCACGTGATGCGAGGGTACCACCACGAAGGTGTCATCGTCACCTGACGAGATGTCGAAAATCTTGTCAGTAAGGGCCCGGGCCTCAAAGAGGACACCTGCCCTGCCGTGGCCTCCTCCTCGCCTCGCCCAGCTCCCGACGAAGAGGGAGAGTCTGCCCCCTTCGCTTCCTGCACCACCGGCACAGGCACCTCTTTCCGTGCCTGGCCTGCTGGGTTAAACGGGGGCATCCCCTCCAAGATGGTTAGGCGCTCGGTCATGTTGTACTGATGGAGCGGCCAGAGCGTGATGGTACATGGCAGGCACCACCGGGTTGATGAAGAGCGCAGACAAGACGTTGTCGATGGCGTCCTTGTCGTTGTCCTCGCGGTGGAGCCGCATCTTGTCCTGAGGGCCGGAGTACATCCACAAGGGAGTCGAGTGCGCCTGGAGGGGAGTGATTCGGCGCATCACGAAGTCCGCAACAATGATTTACCCCGTGAGGCCCTCTGTCGGGTCATGACTCCCAGGAATCGTGGGTAGTCACTTCCTGAAGGGTAGTTCGAGAGGGGATTGAACGCGACGTTGCTCGCCGGACCCAGAGAAGACGCACACCCGACCAAGGAAAACACCGTCCTTTACCCAGGTTCACGACCCTCGTGCGGAGGTAAGACCGCTACTCCTGCCTGTTTGTATTATATGTGGGAGGTTACAGTACAATTGAGCTTGCCGGAAGCCCCCTTGAGGCAGTTCTTTCCTGGGGAGGGAAGCGATCATCTTCTTCCTCCTCCAGCCAGAGGCTAACCTAACTAGAGCTGCTAGGGTTTACAAGGATGTTTTGCACGCAAGGAGCCGACCCCTGCTACGATGGACGTCTTCTCCCTTTTATAGGCGCCTCCGGTCTTCTTCTTTGGTTTAGCCTTCAAGGTGGCTCCCACTCGTCAGTGGCGGGGTGGAGCTCGAGTCCACCGCGTTCCCTTCATCCATGGACTCGGTGGCCCCGTGGCCGACAGGCGGCCGACCGCGCTTGTACCGCCCGCAGAGCGGGCCGTCTCTGGGGTGGAGCCCACGATGACGCACACCGTTGGAGGGTTGCGCCGTCCACCTGCTTTACCGTCAGAGTAGAAGGTCCTCACAGTTGTGCAGCAGGCGGAGCAACTTTGTTGACTACTTTATCGCCATGGACAGCAACGGGGGTGTGAGCGCCTCTGTACGAGCGCAGCAGAGATCACGTGCGCTCTGTCGGGGTTCCTTGGCGACGACGTTTCCCTTCAGGCATGAGGGGAGATTCCTGCCGGACTTGCCTCAGGCGGGTAGGTTCCTTGACGGGAAGGACCCCCTTGGGCGAGGGGTCCCTTGAGGCCCTTGCTCCCCCTTCAGGCCCTCGAGGGGAATCGCCTCTCGGGGGTCCCGTCAGGCGGTGTCGCCTAGTCCTTAGCCGTTTTGTCCGCCTGGCCCGCGAGCTAGGCCTGAGGGGAATGGGCTCTTGATACCCCAATTCCCACCGGGCCGACCCCCTCCTCGCGAACGAAGCTCAAGGGGCCCATCAGGCTTGCGTTCCGCGCGCCATTGAAGGGCGCCTTGCCCCAGCGGGATTTCTTTACGGGCGGCGCGTCAGGGACCTCGAGGAAGGCGCAGTGCTCCTCAACCCCGACAAAGAAGCACCGCTAGCGGAAGTCGTCCACCTTCTTCGTCACCGAAGTGACGGCCTTGCCGTCGTTCCACGACATGGGGATGTATACGCTCCCCATGCCGTCCACGATGCGGAACGAGACGCACCCCAAGCGTTCGTTCTTCGCCGTGTTCCGGAGCGCGTAGAAGCACCGGAAGAGCCCCACCGCGGGCTCTAGGCCCAAGTACGCCTCGCAGAGGGAGGCGAACACGGCGAGGATGATGACGGAGTTGGAGTGGAGATGCAGCAGTTGAATCTTGTAAAAGTCCAGCACTGCCTCCAGGAATGGAGAGAACGACAGCACCAGCCCGGCGGAGACGCAATGCTGGAAGACCGGGAAAACCCTCGCGGCCATTTCCCGTGCGCAGCCGGCTTGACCGCGGTAGCGCCATGCTCATTGGTCCGGTCTGCGACTAGGTAGCGGACCTTGGAGAGCTCCTTGTCGTTGACGCTCACCCCGAGCAGCGCAGCGCCGTGCACGACCTCGGCTGGCACCGCCTGAGAAGAGGATCCCGCGGCTGCCTTGTCCTTGTTCTTGTCGGGACTCATCGCCGGAGTATGGTGGGTAGCTGGAGGAGAGAGGAGGCAAGAGCGCTCTAGAGCAGAAGCGGAGAGCTCGAAAACAGCGGAGGCTTCTTCGAGAAGGAATGGAAACAGTGATGGCTCCCTGCTCCGGCGCCCAGACTTTATGTATCTTCAAGGAGCAGTTACCGGGGCGTGGTGGGACCCCCCCGCTACGCGCGCCCCAGATCAAGCGCAGCCGTTACTCATCTGAGCGACGCGTGGCTAGGGATGGCCGGACACTTTGGGCCCACGACGCTCCGACTGTGCCCATGGGCTCAATCGCTCCCATCGTGTGCCCGGGGGCTACTATTGGCCCAGTGAGGACTGGGGTGTGCAGAGCCCACTCTCCCCAGGCCTCGCACGCTGACAGATCAGACGAAACGACTAAGTACCAAGCCAATGATTGGAGAGGCCCTCGAGAGGCAACTCCTCTTGAGGGCCTGAAGAGGAAGCGAAGGCCTAAAGAGAACCTGTGCTTCAAGAGACTCTCCCGAGGCTCCACCCGCCTGGAGAGAAGTCAACAGGAATTCCTCCGTAGGCCGCCTCGGCCCGGGGGAGAAGCTTCGCGGCCAAGGGAGTGCTGCAGGGCGCACATGGCCTCTGCAGCGGCTGCAGAGTGACGCGAGCACTCCAATTGCCATTCTGGTCATAAAGGAGTCAACAAAGTTGCGCCGCCTACGCTAGGACAACTGGGACTTTCCTCTCTGGTGATAAATCGGCTGGACGGCGCAACGCTCCAAGAAGATCGTCATCGTGGGCTCCACCATTATCACTACACCCCTGCGAGCCGTTCTGCGCGGTCTGCAGCCTGTCGGCTACCGTGCCCAACTTTATCGCGGATGGACCGCGTCCATGGAGGATTCAGCAACGGTGGACTCCAACACCTCCGCGCCACTGCCGTATGGGAGCCCACCTTGGACGCACAGCGCAAGGAAGACGCCCGTGGCGCCAATAAAAGGAGAAAGAGCTCCACCGTAGCAAGGGGTCGGCCAATTGCTTGCTAAACACTGGTAAACCCTAGCCCAACTAGTAGGATAGCCTTCGGCTTGAGGAGGAAGACGACCTTTGCTATGAGGAGCCTATCCTTGTTATCCTACAGTTTGCAACTGTTTTTTGAGCAAGAATTTGACTTTCCAAGTTTTTCCTGGCTGTATGTATCTTGTTGCTATTCTAATATCCAATGTCTCCAGGATGCCGAACACCAGGAACAACCGCAATGCGGAAGCCTATGAGCCACCACCGATCACTACGTTTCTTGGGCAGATGACCCAAGTTCTGGCTCAAATGGATGAACATCAAGCCCACCAGAACAACAACGGGCAGCGCAATGAAGGCAATGCACTTGTGACCGTCAAGGACTTCCTCAGTCTGGGCCCAAGGAACTTCGCTTCACCCACTGAGCCGCTGGAAGCTGATGATTGGCTTCACTTGATGGAAAGGACCCTTGCTATCGCCCACGTGGCTGCGCAAGACAAGGTGCCTTACGTGTACTACCTGCTGAGGGGCAAGTCTGCCTCATGGTGGGAAAACTTCCAGGCTATGAGAGCTCCCGGGGTGGTCACCACTTGGGGGGTTTTCAAGACAGCCTTCCTGCGCCACCACATCCCAGAAGGTCTCATGGACAGGATGCGCGAGCAGTTTAACTCGCTGACGCAAGGCAAGATGGACGTGATGGAGTACAATGGCGAGTTCAGTCGCCTTGCTCGTTACGCTGGAGATGAGGTGAACACTAAGGTCAAGAAAATGGCCAAGTTCCGCAAGTGTTTCAACCCCGCGCTCAAGTACAAGCTGAACCTCGTCAAGGCTGATAACTTCGAGGAACTCGTCAACATCACGCTCAATGAGGAACACGGGCGCAAGATCTTCGAGGAGTCGTGCAAGCACTCTCGTGAGAGCAACTCTTCTTCATCGTCAATCGCCGCCGCTCCTACTCAGAAGCGTCGGCTCTGGGTGCCTAACAGCACCTTCGCACGAGCTACCTACGTGCCAGGACCTCCAGGACTCGCGCCTCGCCCACCGAACCCGGCTCTTGCTATGAGAGGTTTCGGAGGACCGCCAAGGCCAACGGGCGCTCGCCCCAATGTGACCTGCTACCAGTGCGAGAAACCGGGCCACTATTCCAACAACTGCCCGGAGACCCGTACACCTCCACCACCACCTCGTCCTGCTCCAACTCCGGCCATGGTCCGCGCACCTGGCCGGACTAGGCCTTTCGTCCCCAACATCAGGCCTCCGGCACGTGCTGCGCGGGTGAACCACATGTAACGCCCAGGGATTTATCCCCTTTTTGTTTTTGTGAGTTTTCTTTTTGCATCGACATGGCATCGCATCGTATTAATTTAGTTTGTTGCATTTAAATTAAATTTCCATAATTAAATTCAAATGCATTTCAAATTAATTAAAAATGTGTTATTTTCAAATCTTTTAAAAATGTTAAAAACTAGTTTATTAAATTGTCTATTCAAAACTAAAAATATTTTGTAAAGGTTTCGTATTCAAATTCCTTTTCATTTTTGTTTTAAAAATATAAATCAGAAATATTTTAAACGGTGAGAAATAAAAGCCAAAGCCCATCTAACCCCAAACCCTAGGTTTTGTCCCCTGAAAACTTTTCCCACCCCCTGGAAATTTCCAGCCACACACCTCCTTTTTTTCTGGATTTTTACAAAAGTCCTCCCACCCTCTCTTTTTCTCTTTCCCCCCTCCTTTCTTTTTCTTTTCCCCCCTCCTTTCTTTTTCTTTTCCCTTTTTATTTTCTTTTTCTTCTTTTCCTTCCTTTCTTCTCTTTCCTTTCTCTTCTTTCCTCCCCGCACCGCACGGGAGAAAATCCCGAGCCCGAGCTCCCTCCCGTGCACAGCCCCGCTCCAAGCGCTCGCTAGCCCGCCGGCCGGAGCGCCTCCCGCGCCGCCACACCGGGCCAGCCGCCTCGCGTCCCGGCCGCGCTGCCGCGCTGCGCCGCCTCCTCTCCCGTTCGCTCCGCCTCCGGCCGCGCTGCCGCTCCCGCGCCCCTCGCCCGAGCTCCATCCCCGCCGCCGCGCAGCCGCCTCCGTCCTCACGTCTGCGCCGCCTCCCGCCTCCGAGCTGCCGCCGGCCGTTGCTCCCACGCCCTGGCCTCCTCCCGCCGCCGGCCACGCCCCCGAGCGCCTCCCGCAGCTCCCGCGCGCCCCCGCGTGCCCTCTATGTCGCCGCCGCCGTGTGTTCTTCTTTTTTTTTTCGTCGCGTGCACGCCGCCGTCGACGCCCGCCAGGTGTTCGACTTTATGTCCGCAAGACCCCGGAGTCCATTTTCATGACCCATCGACGAGGTCTTCCTCCGTCTTTTCCATGTCGCCTCATGTGTGTGGCCGCCTTCGTGCGTGACTTGACACCGTTGTCGTGGCCCCAAAGACCGGATACGACGAGTGCGCCACTGACCCGGAAGCTGGTGCTCCGAACAACGGCCACCCGGACGACTACCCGACCACTTCCACGACACCGACAAACGACGATGCCCCAGTTCCGCGACGACTACTTCCACGACGACGACTACTTCCTCTACGGACCGAAGACGTCGGTTTCGAACCCTATCTCTCTCGACCCAACGTGCGAAGCCAAACCCTAACCCTATACCTATTTTATTAAATATCATCTATCTTGTGCATGTCGCATCATAATTACATGTGTTGCATCTCTTTGGTTTGGTGGTGTAGCAAATCACCTAAATAATAATTATGGAATGTGTGGGGTAATAAAAATATAATGCCTTATTCCATTTAATTTAATTAGATCACCCATGCCATGTGTTGCCATGCTAACCAACATTTAATATTGTTGGTACATAAATAACTTGAACATAAATATTAATTGTCAGAATCCCGGTTCCGCTTAATTCGGATTAAGTGCATCTCGCAATGCATCTTGCCATGCCATGCATCATTCTCCCATGATCATGCTGGATCTTTTGCCGTAATTGTAAAATGCATCTTTACGCTTTCGAGTGTTTGTTGCTTCTTCGCGGATACGACGTTGAGATGTATGAGCAACGACAAGATCTGCTTCCATGCGGGATTCCAGGCAAGCAAAGTTTGCTTGTTTACCTATACATTGTCTTTCATTCCTGCCGTTGATCTCTGCTACCCTAGTTATCGATTCTTGAACTGTGATCCGATCACATGTTTATCCTGCAGCCCATACAGCTTTATCCCCACAACCTAATACCTGTTGCATGTTTATATGTTGGCCTTGCGAGTCGTAGCGCATGCTTAGAGTTGTTTGTGCGAGTCGTCTGTTGGTCTTATGTTTCATCTGCTTAGTATGATAGATTATTCTACCTTAATAAAATGGTGTCTTATATATGGGTATTTTAATTAAATGATAAGGCACCAGGTGGAAGGCCTTGCGAGGTGCTTTGTTCTGCTCAGTGTCGACGTAGGAACTGAGATTTTGTCCTCGGATCCAATTTTGAGCGCACTAACCACTTGTGGGAGGCCCTATGGAGCCCCCCTCGACTTTGAACGGATCTACACCTTGTCCATGTGCCGCAACTAGTTCGGGTTTTCCATTTGCTCATATCCATGTGCATGATGATGATGATTGATGAGAGGTTACTTGATACGGGGGGTCATACAGGGGTGGTGCACGCAAACCGGACAGTTCCTACTGTGGATTGAGCCGCATGGCGCACAGACACAAACTAATGAGTCCGCAATTGAGATTCGGCCAGACTCTTGACGCGGGTAACCACTCATATGGGTGGCACTTGGACTTGCTGTAGTGAAGGAATAAGTCGTGTTGAGAAGCCCTGATGCTTGCTTGGGTTGATCATGCGAGTATGGGTACAGTAGTGCACCCCTGCAGGGTATAATCTTATCGATGAGCCGTGTCCACGGTTATGGACGACTTTGGTGATGATGCTGGCTAACAAGATCTAGACAACTTGCACCTAATTAATGTTAATTAAATTGACTAGTAATATAGAATTACTTTCATAATAAATTATAATTAAAAATTGTTCAATGTGTGAGTTTCCCGAATTTCTTCCTCATATCTGGTTGAGGGGGTTAATTCGAGAATGAGTTATGTTTGGTGTTAGCTGTAGATGTTTATCTTATGCGCTCTCTTATCCCTCTCTTATTAGACGGAAGTTGTAGCGTGTATCTTTAGGTTGCTAGTGCTGCTGCCGCTAAGTCCACCTCCCCTATATTTTGGGAGATGGTGTAGAAAGTAGGCAAGTCGGTTTTGCTTGCCAGGGAGTGCCCTGACCCTCTTTTGGGATATGCTTTATGTGCAGTTAACAGGTTTTGAAGTCTGACGACGTTAGCTTGGGAATCCCTCCGGCTTGGCTGGGCAGGGATATGGCGCCATTGCTTATCTTCAGGACTCTTAGTCCAATTTGCATCTTATCCGTAGTCGGATACTTTTCGCTTCCGTTGTCATTTGAATCTTTGTATTGTAATATTTGTATCTTGACTCGTTCGAGTCGTTGTTGTAATTTATCTTTGTTGTATTTGTGGATGTATCGGAACTGTTGTAATGTTATCACAATTCCACCCACATAATGCGCATGTTTCGGCGTGCACATTATGTCTGGTGGGCGACCTAAAATCGTTATTATGCGGGTTTCGGCGGGAGCGCTTAAATCTACATAGTACCGATTTTAGGGCGTCACACCACATCAGGGCCGAGGAAGCAGAAGAAGCTCCAGAAGTTGTTCTTGGTACACTACCCGTCTACTCTATCTCTTCTAGGGTGTTGTTTGATACAGGAGCATCTCATTCTTTCGTATCAGTTAGCTTTGCGGATTTACATGGGCTAATTCTCGATCCTCTCCCCAAAAACATCGCGGTTACTTCTCCCGGCATGCAAATGACTTCTTCCAAGATAAGCCACGACAATGAAATCCAAATTGGAGGCCATATCTTTTTGGCATCTCTAATAATTCTCGGCTTCAATTCAGATATTGATGTCATTCTGGGCATGGATTGGTTGAAGGCCAATCAAGCTAAGATAGACTGTTCCACAAAGACTGTAACTCTTTCTCATCCTTTTGGACAGATAGTCTATTCTCCAAACCAAACCTCTTCGGCTCAGCTTTTCGCTCTCAATGTTGTTCCTCTTCCTTCCGTAGAAGCTATTCCGGTGGTCCGAGACTTTCCTGACATCTTTCCTGAAGAATTACCAGGTATGCCACCTGACAGAGCCGTGGAGTTTGTTATTGAACTAGAACCAGGCACTGCTCCTATCTCCAAACGTCCTTACAAGATGGGCCGCAAAGAACTGGCTGATCTTAAAAGACAGCTAGAGGAGTTAAAGTAAAGGTCATATCCAACCTAGTACTTCTCCTTGGGGTTGTCCTACTCTGTTTGTTAAAAAGAGGGACACGACAGACTGACTGGTTGTTGACTACCGTCCTCTGAACAAGAAAACCATCAAGAACAAGTATCCCCTTCCTCGCATCAGTGACCTGTTTGATCAACTCGCTGGTGCTAAGGTTTTCTCCAAGTTGGACTTGAGGTTTTCTCCTTGAGAACAAGTATCCAGTCTTCAGTTTTCGTCAGTGTCCATGATTGCGATAAGTGTTCTAAACCAAATCTTTGCGTATACTGTCAACATCACAACCCAAGCCCAGTGGCTAGCAGCGCCGTTCCTTCCGCCCCGCGCGCGCGAGTTCGAATCGTGGGCGCGACGAATAAAACCCACACCTTTTATTTTCCCTCGCGCACACTGACACGTGGGCCCCACCGGTCAGCGACCGCGGGAGCCCGCAGTGCCCAGCCAGCGCCGCGCGCGCCAGCGAGGCAGCCTTGCCCCGCCTGGCAGTCGCTGGGTGCGCCCCCGCTGCGGTGAGAAAAATCCCAGGGGCGTGGAAACTTCCACCGAAGCCCCTGCCTCTCAGTTTTTGCACAGAGGACCTCCTCTGCGGAAGTTCTATCACAGATAGGTCCTGGAAATTTCAGAGAACACCCCTAGATTTATATATGCAATAACTTTTAATTTGTAAATCCAAATTAAATAAACTTTATATGTTTTTATATCAGAAAAATGAAATAAACAATAATATAACATTCTTATTTCATTTTGCATCATTTATTTTAAAGTCTTAGTTTAATTTAACAAATGCAACTAAATAATTAAATATGGAATGTTTCGGGTAATAAATATATAATACCCTAATTCCATTTAATTTGCTCATATCTTTTATGCCTTGTCTTGCCTTGCTAATAAATATTTAATTTGAGATGGAGATAAATAAATTGCAATTAATTACTAAATATGTAATGTGTTGGGCAAATAATTAATTAATGTCTATTCCATTTAAATTAATTAGATCATCATACCTGCTATTTAGGTTAAGCAACATTTAATTTGTTGGTTACACAAATAACTTGCAACCAAATCTTTTGCCGGGATTTCATCCCCGCTTTAAATATGACCTAATCATCTCATAGCATAATGCACCATCATTTGCTTGCGCATTTATGTATTGATTATTGCTTCCTATTGTCTGTGTTTGGCTTTCTCTGGGTAGACGACGACGTGCCTGCTGCGAGTACATACGATACTGAGGTTCCAGCTTTCGTGCCAGGCCACGAGTTGGCAGGCAAGCTTCTGCTAACCGGTTACACGATTGTTTGGTTTTCATTCTTGCCTTTTGATCTATGTTATCCTAGTTATCGATTCTTGAACTGCGATCCCATCACATGTTTATGCTGCAGCCTATACAGCTATATCCCCACAAGCCATAACCCCTTGCATGTTTATCTGTTGGCCTTTGCGAGTCGTAGTGCATGCTTAGAATTGGTTGAGCGAGTCGTTCCTTTGTCTTTTATCTCATATTCTTAGAATGATAGATTGTTCTACTATAATAAACGGATGTCTTATTTTGGGTTCTGTAATTAAAAGATAAGGCATCAGGTGGAAGGCCTTGCGAGGTGCTTTGTTCTGCTCAGTGTCGACCTAGGAACTGAGATTTTGTCCTCGGATCCAATTTTGAGCGCACTAACCACTTGTGGGAGGCCCAATGGAGCCCTCCTCGACTTTGAACGGATCCTCATCTCGTCCATGTGCCGCAAGTAGTTCGGGTTTTCCATTCGCTCGTATGCATGTGCATGATTATGATGTTCGATGAGAGGTTACTTGATACGGGGGGTCATATAGGGGTGGTGCGCGCGAAGCGGACAGTTCCTACTATGGATTGAGCCGCATGGCGCGCAGGCACAAACTAATGAGTCCGCAATTGAGATTCGTCCGGACTCCTAACGCGGGTAACAACTCATATGGGTGGCACTTGGACTTGCTGTAGTGAAGGAATGAGTCGTGTTGAGAGTCCCTAATGTTTTTGACTGGGTTGATCATGCGAGTATGGGTACAGTAGTGCACCCCTGCAGAGTATAATCTTATCGATTAGCCGTGTCCACGGTTATGGACGACTTGGTCAGGATGCTGGCTAACAAGATCTAGACAACTTACACCTAATCCTTGTTAATTAACTTGACTAGTAATACAGGATTACTTACACCATAAATGGTAACTAAAAATGTTAACGTGTGAGTATTCCCGGATTGCTTCCTCATAATTGGTTGAGGGGGTTAATTCGAGAACGGGTTATGTCTGGTGTTAGTTGTAGATGGTTACTTAAATGATCTCTTATCCCTCTCTAATTAGACGAAAGTTATAGCGCGTCTCTTTATGTTGCTAGTGCTGCTGCCGCTACGTACACTTACCCCCATACTTTGGGAATCTTACTGTTTTGTAACCTGTTAGCTTAAGCTTGTTCGATACGCTTCGGTGTATTGACCCGTTCGCGGGTTGTGGTTTTTCTGCAGTTGAGGATTCTCTGTACGACCAGGTGGGTGGATACTACGTGGAGTTCGACGACGAGATCTACGACGAGTAGCTAGAGTTCCCTTGGGCTACTTCCTGGTAGACTGCGTGGATGGGCCTTCTTTTCCTGGTTTGGCCTTGAGCCCTTTGCTTCTTGTCTGTACTCAGACCGGTTTGTTTTCCGCTGCATGATGTAATGTTGGGACATGTGTCCTCTGATTGGTGCCATTCGCTATATTTTGCTCAGTGAGAGCTTTTGGATAAATATTTCCTTTCTTTGTGTCTTAGGTTTATTCTGTGGTTTCAACTTGTTAAAAATCCGACTCGTATACCATGTGTGTATGGTTGAAGTATACGAGTTGGAAGACTTTTTGGGTTCTTGCGTGCATAATCTGGAAACGTATGTGACGTTGGGATCGCCAAGAGCTGTCGGCCGATGATCCATTCCTAGCGAGGCCTGCATGTTCCTGGGATTGTTATTCCCAGTATGCTCTTGGTTGTGTGGCCCAACCAATACGCTTTGTTTGTGTAGCCTGAATTCAGGGTCTGACAAGAGCCTTCGGCAAGCTCAGTTCTACTGTAACCTTTGAAGTGTAATACAAACAAGCAGAAGTAGCGGTGTTACCTCCTCATGAGGGCCGTGCACCTGGGTACGGGCCGGTGTCCATCTCTGTCGTGGGTGTTCCTCTCCAGGCCCGGCGAGCACCGTCGTCGTGTCTCTCGAGGGTTGCTTGACCTCCGTGTTCATTCCCTCTCCCGAACTAGTCTTCAGGGTCTGACTACCCCTGTTCCGTGGGAGTCACTCTCCGACAACGGCCAACCCTCCTCACCAACGAAGATCGTTGCTACCACCGCCAGGTGCAGCGGCGGATCGACAGCGCCGAGGATCGTTGCTACCACCGCCAGTGTAGGGAGGACTTCTCGGTAGACGTCGCCGCCGAGTTGGAGTTTTACAGGAACTGAAGAGAGCAAAGGAGCACAGACCGTCGCCGCCGTCGGGAGGCCGCCGAGAATGCTAACTAGGATGACTTGGACAACGATGACTCCAGGTGGTCGACATCTTCTATAATACCAGCTCCGACGACGAGTAGTTTACTTGTGCGACTTATTTTCTAGCTTAGCATTTATCTTGTTTAGGTTCTTACTACTTTGTATAAGACTTCTCTTACTACTATATACATGTATGTACATCTCGGGCTCGAATGAATGTGATATGTCTTTTCTAATTTATGTACTGGTTGAATATATATGTATAAATCCTGTATATATATCTATATTTGTACAGCAGGATTTTTTTCCAAAATTCCTGTTATTTATTCTGTGGCGCACGGTTTATGTTTTTGTGGCGTATATACTTCTGTGGCGCACTTAAACCGCATGCGCCACTGAAATATTTCTGTGGCGCAGCAGGAAGGATGTGCCACAGAATTCTGAAAATTTCTTTGGCGCACTGAGGGGGTGCGCCACAGAAAGGTAAAGGGTGTGACATGCACATTTGAACAACTCGCATAATTCATGTAAACATAGTAAATGATCACCGGGGAGGACAGTTCCATCCCCTTCATAGTGGTTACTCATAACACGATCATTAATTTTCATATGTATTTTAAATGACACTATTTCATCAGGTGGCGCCTCATTTTCTACCTCAGCTGTGGTAGAAGCCTTTCCAAAAAGGAAAGCAATAGATCCTCTCTCCATAATTAAGCAAATTAGGAGATAGAAATAAAAATAACACTTACAGCCAAAGTTTTCCTTGCCAATTCCACTCAAAAATAGCGATTGATGATGTCTACGCACGCTTCTATTCTCGTAGAAAGGGTTGGGCCTCCAAGACAGATGTTTGTAGAACAGCAACAAGTTTTCCTTAAGTGAATCACCCAAGATATATCGAACTCAGGGAGGTAGAGGCCAAAGATATCCCTCTCAAGCAGCCCTGCAATTAAGATGCAAGAAGTCTCTTGTGTCCCCAACACACCCAATACACTAGTTATGCGAAGAGATAGTGAAATACAAGTAATATGGTTGATTATAAGTAGTAATTGCAATCTGAAATAAAAATGGCAGCAAGCAAACATGTAGCAGAACTCGTAGAAACGGTGTTTCAATGCTTAGAAACAAGGCCTAGGGATCATACTTTTACCAGTGGACACTCTCAACAATGACATCACAATTGAATAATAAATACTACCTTTTAACACTCTCATGTTGGATGATAAACACCATTAATTTTGTAGGGCTACAGGAGCACCCTCGAAGTCAGAGTAAACTAAAACCAATAATGTCATATAAGAATCGCACACGGTGCACACACTGTCACCGTTACAGCCGTGAATAACCCCGGAGTTCATATTAAAGTAACCTCTAGAGTGCATAACTGATAAATAGTAACATAACATATTCAACTAGATTACAAAGCTCATGATCACATAAAGATAACATGGTAGAGAGAGATAGACCACATAGCTACCGTAGAGCCCGCAGCCCCAGGGGACAACTACTCACTCCTCGTCATAGGAGTCAGCAACGACGATGGAGATGGTGTTGGATTTGATGGAGATGACTCCGGGGGCAATTCCCCGTCCCGGTAGAGTGCCGAAACATAGATTTATGTCCCGGAATCTCGTCTTCGAAGGCGGCGGCGCAGCAAAACTCTTCTCGGGAAAAATTTCTTCGTGTAGGTCTTAGGCATTCGGGAGGTATATGAGTACGGTGCCAGTGCCTCAAATGACACACCAGCAGTACTGCAAAACCCAAGGACCCGAGCTCTGTCTGGAGTGCAAGCTCCAAACACGCCATCTCTACAAAGGACCTTGGTACTTACTCTCCTCGCGAGGAACGCTTGAGGGGACCTATAAGCGCGCACGAGTCCCCAGCACCATGTACAAGCGTTTGGGTTCGCCCCTCTAACATTTACAGGGAAGAAACGTCCCTACAAGCCTGAGGAGGCACCAGGGAAAAACCCCTAGAGAGGACCTCCTCGCCAGGCAAAAACCTCGACAGGGCGAAAGCCTCAAGAAGCTAAGTGTCGCACCCATGCCTCGAGAGCCTTTTTCTGCTCCGCAAGCGCATGTTTGTCCCTCGAGCGATTTCGTTTTCCCGCGAACTCCATGGACTACTCATACGTCTAAGGGGGGCACCTGAGCATCAAGACTCGAGGCTCTTACCTCTCCTCGGCTTAAACTCCCCCGGCCTTGCTGAGTCATTGCTCTAGCATACCGAAGTGGCGGAGTCATGGCGCGAAGAGACAGGTCCTAATGACGCAGAGAACACATAGACGTGAAATTAAGGACAAAAGGGACCTCTCGAGGGGCACACAAGCTAGAAGCAAATTGCAAACTAGAATATATTACATGCCCAAAGTTGCATAGTGTTTAAGCATGAAATTGTTTCAGATTCAAGCGCACGCAGGCGCAATGACCAAAGCTCAGGCAGTATCAGCGCCGTCCTGCACATCCTCTATGCCACCCTCCTCCATCTCGGCGGACGCGGCCTCCTCCTCGCCCTCCTCTTCATGGACCTCCGCGCGCTTGAAGCGGTTGTAGAAGGCATCGACTTGCTCGCGGAGGGAGTTGGAAGCCCGTCGCACGTCTTCGCACTGACGAACCTCAGTCACGGTGGAGAGGTCGAAGCCCGGCATGAGGAGCCGGAGGTTGGTGAAGAGGCGATCCACGACCACGCCCAGGAGCTGGCGGCTCTAGACCTCGATCACCTCGCGGAGATCAGCAAGAGGGCGCTCGAGCGCCGTGAAGAGCTTGTCGAAGTAGACCAAGTACATGGCTGCATCACCACGGCCCCGAACATCGGCGTGCATCGCCTCCGCGCCCAGCTGGGCTGCGAGCTCTTTACCCTTGGCCAACAGCGACTGGAACATGCGCTGTCCAACAGCGACTGGGCTGCGACCTCATTACCCCTAGGTGAGCATGCGAGCCGCCTGCACTGTGTGGGCAGCCTCCGGTGCCTACTCCACCGCTGGAGCCACCTGCTCCTCCACGTCCTTGACAAGGGCATTGAGGTCTAGGATCGCTGCCCTGCGGCCGTCCTCCGCCAGGCGATGAGCCTCCTTGTCGCGCTTAAAGCGGGCCTCAAGCTTGGAGTTGGCCTTCTCAAGTTCCGCAATCCGCTGAGCATCAGCAGCGTGCTTGGCCTTGAAGCGGTCCACCTGCTCCTTGGCCTTGTCGTGGTAAGCTTGGGCGGTGTTCTCCCTGAACGCCTTCTCACGAGCCACGAGAGCTTCGTCCGCTTAAAGCGCTCCAGGGATTGCTTCTGGGCAGCGACATTCTCGTCGTATTTTTGGAGTGCTGGGGCCAAGTCTCCCTCGTGCGCCTCATGATCTTCTCGCTGGGTGGCGAGCTCATCCTCCGTCTGAAGCCACTGATCGTCGCGCAGCTGCACGTCCTTCTCCCTGGAGGCCAACTGCTGCTCGCGTTTCACGAGGCTCTTGCGGTCCTCCTCCAGGGTCTCCTGCGCGGCTTGGTGGGCGGAGAGCAACTGGGTCTCCAGGTGGCCCAACTCGTGGCGTTTCTGCGCCAGCGAGCCCTCCATGGCTTTGCGCTCAGCCGTTGCCGCGGCCAGGAGCTCGGCTGCGGCGTCACGCTCCTCCTGGAGGGGCACAAGGAGCTCGGTGGCGTCACGGATGCCCCCCTCGCGGACCTCCTTGATGAAGCGGGTGGCCTCCTCGCGTGCGGCCTGCAGCGTCTGGTCCTCCTAGCGACGAGCCTCGTCCGCCGCGTGGAATGACGCCCACGCCCCTGTAAGCTCTTCGCGGTGCTGGGCGATCTGCACGTCCTCGAGGGCGAGGTGCGCCTCCAAGCCCTCTAGGGAGTCCCTCACGAGGCGGAAGGCGACCTCGCGGTGCCCAACGCTACAGTCCCAGCCATTGAGGACCAGGTCTCGGCTTGTGGAGGGCCCAGCCAGGCCGTCGAGGCCTGAGAACCTGGCCTTGGAGCGCGCTTGGGGGCTAGGCTGCACTCCGTCCCCGGCAGCGCTGAAAACATCCTCGCCCCCCGCACCAGATTGGCACTCGTCCCCTGCAGCGGGATGGAGCGGAGACGGAGGAACTCCCCCGGCAGGTTCATCAGCGCCTTGTGGCTCCTGGCCCGCCTCTGCCTCTGGCTGCGCGGGAGGCGTGGGCGCACGCGGCGGAGTAACCGCGCGGGCTGGAGTTGGCTCGCGCGGTAGCGTAATCGTGCGAGGCGGAGTAGGAGAGCGAGGAGGGGTAGCAACCATCTCCTCCGGAGCCTCCACCACCATTGTCTAGAGAGGCGGTGTAGAGCCGTCTAGGCTAGGCGGGACCTCCTCCGCCTGAGTCGCTGCAGCCTTCGCCAGTGGCGCAGACGCCTCCTCTTGAGGCACCTCCTCAGTTGGGCCTGTGGAGGCCGTCTCCACAGGCCTCGCGGCCTCTTCAGCCACGGCCTCAGCCTTGTCTCTCTTCACATCTACTGCATTGCGAAACTTACGACGCTTCGCAGGCACAAGATCACTGGAAAGAACCAAGAAAACATCTTCAAGAGAGGATAAAGAGGAAAAGAGCAAGAATCAAGAAACCAAATGCTAGAAACACTTACTCGGATGGCTGGGCGCCAGTGTCGACCCACGCCAAGCCTGGCGAGCGCCAGGAGGGCTTGGCCTTGGCACCAGACCCCTCCGGAGGCGCCTCGGCTTTCCTCTTTGAGTGGACATCGGATGGCCTCGCCCTAGACCGGTCCACGGCCGCCTTGGTGCATGGCCCGCGCCGCCGCGGCGTGGCCTCCTCGTCGGAGGCCTCCTCCTCCTTGTCCTTCTCCTCCACGTGACGTGAGGGCACCACCACGAAGGCGTCATCGTCACCAGACGAAATGTTGCAAATCTCGCAGTAAAGGGCCTGGGCCTTGAAGAGGACACCTCCCCTGTCGTGGCCTCCTCCTCGCCTCGCTCAACTCCCGAGGCAGAGGGAGAGTCTGCCCCCTCCGCTTCCTGCACCATCGGCACCTCTTTCCCCGCCTGGCCTGCCGGGGTAAACGGGGCATCCCCTCCAAGATGGCCAGGCGCTCGGTCATGATGTACCGATTGAGCGGCCGGAGCGTGATAGGGAGCTGGTCCATTGCAGGCACCTCCAGGTTGATGAAGAGTGAAGACAAGACGTTGTCGATGGCGTCCTTGTCGTTGTCCTCGCGGTGGAGCCGCATCTTGTCCTGAGGGCCGGAGTACTGTAACATCCTAGGATTTTTCAAATTCTGAAAAATCAGAAAAAATAAAAACTTTTTAAAAGTTATTTGTATATCGATTTGAAAACAAAATTCATGCATGCATTCATCATTTTCTTGCATTGTTTAGATTTGAAATTACAATGGTTGAAATACTATATCCAGTTGAAAATCTATTTGAGAAAATATTAAAAACAAAATAATGATTATGCTATTTATCATTTTTACTTTAATATTTTGATTGTAATTATTAGAAATAATTATTTTCATATGTTCACAATTGTGGTACCAAATTTTATTTAGCCATAAATAAATTAATTAAATTTCTATTTCCAAATTTGACAAAAGTGTCAAATTTGCATTAAATCAAATATTCAAAATTAATATTTTTTAAAAAGTGGTCAAAACATGTCCATAAATGTTTTAAAATAAAGATATGATTTTTAGAAATTTTTAGAAATTAATTTCACTTAATTCGGGGTTCTAAAACAAAAGTTATGAAAGAAATAAGAAAAAAAACGAATCGGGCCAGCCGGCCGGCCTAAACCGGGCCGAACCGTGTTTGCATCGTATCCAACTTAAAATCTGAAAATTCGTTTTTCCAACCACTTTTCATTCAAACACGTTTATCTCGAGAAATATAACTCCAAATCCGGATCTGCTTGATCCTACGCGTTCACAACTCCGAGTCCTATCTATTCCATCATCTCTCCGCCTATATAAACTCTTGTAGCCGCCGGTATCTCTTTTACTCTTTACGTTCCACCAAAACCCTAATTCGCAAAATAGTATTTCGTTCGTTTGACGAACAAAACCATCTCCAATCGCGACGGGGCCTTTCCATCCCAATAAGCCTCAACTCTTTTCATCAACCATGGAGGAAGAATTTCGAATCGTCATCCATCAGATCTGAAGTCGTATTTCTCAGATCTCTTCGCGCTCGTTGCGTCAAATCGAAATTCCTTCGGTGTAAAGGTAGATCTACTCTATATCTACAACTTTCTTGTTGACAACTTTTTATTTTAACGTACATAATTTTCTGTATAATACAGATCGTGTTTGATGTTGTTCGATTAACCAAACCATCTCAAAAGTTTGGGACAACAATACGAAAGTTGTTCCCCTGATCAAGACCTTTCTTTTGGTTCAGCGAGCTGAGAGATATTCGCGTTTGAAGTTTCGGATCAGAAAGGTATTTTGAGATTTGTGACCAATCTATTCATCCACTTATGTTATAATTGTGATAATTAGAAAGAGCACGTAATTCTCTACAACTTTCGTTAAGAGTATTTTTCCATCCGAGCAACTTTATTTTTGGTCAAATTCCTAGTCAAATCCTAGTCAGCCTGCCACGTCAACGAGTCAATTCCCACGTCAGCGGTCAAAGTCAACCGAAGACCGACAGTTTTGCAGAAAAATTCTAAATTTTAAATCTATCACTACTTTTTATTTGTTTGGTCAAATTTTACAAATAAAATATTTTTGGAAAGCTTATGACACGTAGAAACTTTTGGCATCATTACTTTTATGTTTTGTCAAATTAAAATTTGTTAAAATTCAAAAGTGGCATTAATGGTAGTTTGAACATAAACTTCAAATTTGAAATTTAAAATTTATCAAACTCTTTTTCTATAAATTTGAATGTCTAAGTATTGGCAGTAGTATTTTTCTACTAAATTTGTAGAATAATTTTCTATGATTTTGTAAATAATATTGATTTAATACTTTTAAATGATATTTTAATGAATAAAAAACTTATTAAAAATATATTTAAAATATTTTCATCATCTATTCAAATTATAAAGTACTTAGTCATATTATGACCACTTTGGTATTAAAATGTACTTAGAAATATTTTGCCTCTTTAAACAAAATAAATTCTTCCTTAGAAAATATTTGATAACTATTTTTTTTACCACACTCTTCCTTAGAAAAATTTCAACATCTTAAAGATGCTAAATCTTTTCCTTAGAAAATTTTAGCATCTAGAAGACTTAGTTGTTTTATTTTGTTAAATGTTGTCCTTAGAAATAAATTGCATTGCATGCATAGCATATTGTATTGTATAGTTATACTCCTCTGAGGAAAACTTCTTCCTTATTTTCTAAGTTAAGATTATTTTGAGCATAGTGTTTTGTTAAAGTGCTATGCACTTAGACACTTCAGATTCTTAACATGAAGACTAGAAGGCCAATGAAGACTTAGCCAAGAAAAACAAAACTCTGAAGGCATCTCCAAGAAGCAAAAAACACTTAGAAGAAAATCAAGAGGAACTGCAAGAAGACCATCCCCCTTTATTTCTCTAAGTCTTTCTCTCTTTTCTTTTCTTCTCTCTTAGACCTCGTGGTGGCTAAGGTATATCCAAGACCAGCCCGGGTGATATACAAATCATCAAGTCTGAAGAACCATCAAGTCTACATGATTCAGTGAAGACATCGGAGAAAGTTACATGTCCGAAGATGAAGCCTAGAAGAAAAACTACATATTTTCTTTATCCTTTTCCGCCTTCCTATTCTTCTTTCATGTTGGATGTAAACCAAGTCCTTAGTGATTATGACCAAGTCCTTAGAGTGCTAATTGAAGATGAAGAAAACTACAAGGGAGTTGAAGATTTCAAGACCAAGCATGTGAAGACTTGCAGCAGCATTACAACTTATTCAAGTTGATTTATGGCGAAGTTATTCTGTCCAACCTATGAACTTGGTACTTAGTAATTTTGACTAACACACTTGCCCCGCATTAACTTAGAATAATTTCATGGCATGACATGCATCTCTAGTCCTTAAGAATATTTTTTCAGGTCATGCATGTCATATTGTTCTAAGTGTTGCATTTATGCTTGAATGTTTATTTGTGGCTTGTTTGACTTGTTAGAAAATTCGGAGAGAAACAAAGGCTTTTGCAACTGATACTCCTGTTCTCCCTGTTGCCAAGGCAAGTGGCACACCCTCATAAACTTCCTAAGTATTTTTCTATGCATTAATTAGTGTATTTCTTATATGCATGTGTTGGATAGTATTGCTATGCTAAAACTACTATATCCCTTACACTAGTTGTGTCTAGAATCCTATTGGTAACTTGGTAGAAATATTGATGCTATGCAAAAGTTGTTTTATGAAAATTAATTTCTACTAAGTTAAGAATGAAACTCCTGGGTGGAATTGGTTTTGAATGGTTTATGTTAAGTGTTGTCTCTTAGGGGTGACCTCTAAGGGATGGTCGGTTGTGGACGGCCACCCAGGGAACAAAAGGATCTGAAGAACTCGAAGTGAAGATTGCTTCTAGTGCAACCATTAGTCAATGGGCTCTGGCTAGATGGATTAAGTTGCGTGGACTCGCCCGGCCTGACAGGTGGTGCTAGAGGTTTTGTAGGTGGAGCGCGTCAGGCCGTTATGGGGTGGGAAAATGCTTCTGAAAAGTCTCGTCTCAACTCTCTCCTTTTCCTTAGCACAAATGGTGTGCTTGAGGATAGTTTGGGTTTGTTGGGTCTAATGGTGAAAGTGCACAACCTCTGCAGAGTGTAAAACTAAGTACTTAGCCGTGTCCTCGGTTACGGACAATTTTTGAGCAGCTGATCAAGGACGTCAACGGAGGATCCTATCATTCCAATTTCTAAGTTAAAATTTGATGGGTGAACAAGGGAAGATGAGATTATGGTTTTCATGCCATACCCGTCTTGATTTCAAGAAAAGTGTTTTCAAAAGAGTAGGAAAAATTGGCTTTATGCAAATTAGCCTTGAACTCCACCAGCCAAATATGCATATAGGCCATAGAGTGATTCCATTAAGTGTCCACCATAGTGTCACTTGCCAGACTCCATTTTTAATGGAATCTGACCCACTCTGTTGCAAAATTTTATTTGTTACAGGTTATTTAGATGACGACTGAGGTTTTCGTTAAGGATTTCGAGTCTGCAACCAACATGTTTTTGCCTGTGGCAACATGAAGATGGAGACTCATTGTTGTCTTATTTCCGCTGTTTAGTCTTTTAAAGCTAGCTTTATGCTATGCAATTTGTAAAGAATATTTTGTAAGTCTGGATCATCGATGTAATAAAATTGATACTTTGTTGTGATATTACATTGTAAACTGTGTGTGCAAACGATTTGATCCAGGGGTTTGCACTATACACAGGTACCTGCCATATTTTAAGTGCAGGTACGTTACAGATGGTATCAGAGCACTGTGTTGCCTGTAGGTTCGAAACCCCTAAGTCTGGATAGAAATAGGATTTGGCCATAGGATTGAAAATCTATTTTTATTCAGTTATCTAAAAACAAAACTTTTCATTTTATTCTCTCTTATACTCTCGTCTAATATCAAACTTCTGAAAATATCTTATCTTTTTCTAGTTGACCATGTTCGTAATGTCTGAGTTCGATACTTCATATGCAATTCCACAAGTCAACATGAAGAGCTACCTACATGGAAGAACACTGAAGAATCCAGATTAATAGCTCAATCACTTAGAAGATTTTTGAAGAAAGAAGAACTTGAAGCACTCAACAAGGAGATAGACAAGAGACCACCATTTAATTAGAACAACGACACCGTGATAGTGTATTGATCATGCCAACTCAGTGTGGTATGACAATACTAGATTGCTTGTTTGTGTTGAAACTTGTTGCTCGATGTTTGTTAGATATTGTTTGTAAGATGATTTGCCTCGGTTTGTTGAGTTTGGGGTAAATTTTTTCCCTAGTACCCTTCTATCTTTTACTCATCTATGCTAAACCCAAACAGATGTCTCGCCCAAGCACCAACGATGAGATGACAGTTGCAATTCAACTATTACAAGCTCAGAGTCAGTTGATGCAACTCATGGTACAGAATCAAGTCCACAATCACATCAGAGAGTTACCTCAGGGAATGCAACAACTGTTGGATAACCAGACCCACATTGTGCAGATGATGCGTCACAACATGACCAATAGTAATATCAACCCACCCCAGATGGACATTGGTAACAAGGATGTCAAAGGAAGTGGTTTGACAAAATCTCAAGCCTGTAAAACGTATGGAGAAATAGGACACACATCCAAGGAATGTCATGATGAGTGGCCCCATGGTTTCTCCAACCATCCAACCGACGGATGCCCCACAACCATGGTTACTTGCTTTTTGTGTGAAGCAACAAATCACGTCCCGACTAAATGTCAACTCTATCCCATGGTGCAAGAAGTTAGTCAGCAAGTCAAAGAGGGAATGCAACAGAAACTCAGGAAATATGTGGAAGTACAAGAACACAAGGAGGAACGCAAAAGATATACTAGCCGTATAACATATGTTACTCGTAGAGTACGAGAACATTATTCATGGGGCTGCAAACATAAGAAGATTGGTCAGGATACTGAACAAAATCATTATCAAAATGAGATTGTGGATCAAACTAAAATGAAAAATGAAATAAGAGTAAGGTCACTTCTGAAGAGATCCAAACGTAACTCCAAGTGCTGCTATAAATGTGAAGGATGTCATTTAGCTCGAAATTGCCCCATCAAGCGAGACAGAACTTCGTCCATTGGGATAAAATATGATGAGCAAGATTTAGAAGAATTTTTAGCCTTGGAAGCACCAAAGAAGAAGCGGAGATTAAACGAGATCATTTGCTACAAGTGCAAGAGCAATGGCCATTACGCCAACGAGTGCCGAGCAAAGAAGAAGGCCAAAGAAGCTGCCAAGTCAAATCGTTTTGATAAAGGATATGTGAACCATATCACTGTGGAAGAAGTGAACGGTACATTTTGAATCAAGTTTTCATATCCAAGTTTTCACTACCAACAAAGATTCCTTTTAAGGGTGGTAGCCCACCCAGATATCCAGTCACAACCTTTTGCTAGCCTTCTCGAATCTCGAGGACGAGATTCCTTTTAAGGGTGGTAGTCTATAACATCCTAGGATTTTTCAAATTCTGAAAAATCAGAAAAATTAAAAACTTTTTGAAAACTATTTGTATGTCGATTTGAAAACAAAATTCATGCATGCATTCATCATTTTCTTGCATTGTTTAGATTTGAAATTACAATGGTTGAAATACTATTTCCAGTTGAAAATCTATTTGAGAAAATATTAAAAACAAAATAATGATTATGCTATTTATCATTTTTACTTTAATATTTTGATTGTAATTATTAGAAATAATTATTTTCATATGTTCACAATTGTGGTACCAAATTTTATTTAGCCATAAATAAATTAATTAAATTTCTATTTCCAAATTTGACAAAAGTGTCAAATTTGCATTAAATCAAATATTCAAAATTAATATCTTTTAAAAAGTGGTCAAAACATGTCCATAAATGTTTCAAAATAAAGATATGATTTTTAGAAATTTTTAGATTCAGAGTTCTAAAACAAAAGTTATGAAAGAATTAAGAAAAAAAAAACGAATCGGGCCAGCCGACCGGCCCAAACCGGGCCGAACCGAACCGTGTTTGCATCTTATCCAACTTAAACTCTGAAAATTCGTTTTTCCAACCACCTTTCATTCAAACACGTTTATCTCAAGAAATATAACTCCAAATCCGGATCCGCTTGATCCTACACGTTCAAAACTCCGAGCCCTATCTATTCCACCATCTCTCCGCCTATATAAACTCTTGTAGCCGCCGGTATCTCTTTTACTCTTTTCGTTCCACCAAAAACCTAATCAGCAAAATAGTATTTCGTTCGTTTGACGAACAAAACCATCTCCAATCGCGACGGGGACTTAATCATTGTTGTAGATCTCGTCGAAACCTTTCCATCCCAATAAGTTTCAACTCTTTTCATCAAGCGTGGAGGAAGAATTTCGAATCGTCATCCATCAGATCTGAAGTCGTATTTCTCAGATCTCTTCGCGCTCGTTACGTCAAATCGAAATTCCTTCGGTGAAAAGGTAGATCTACTCTATATCTACAACTTTCCTGTTGACAACTTTTTATTTTAACGTACGTAATTTTCTGTATAATACAGATCGTGTTTGATGTTGTTCGATTAACCAAACCATCTCAAAAGTTTGGGACGACAATACGAAAGTTGTTCCCCTGATCAAGACCTTTCTTTTGCCCCAAGCCTCACCTCTTTTGGTTCAGGGAGCTGAGAGATATTCACGTTTGAAGTTTCGGATCAGAAAGGTATTTTGAGATTTGTGACCAATCTATTCATCCACTAATGTTATAATTGTGATAATTAGAAAGAGCACGAAATTCTCTACAACTTTTGTTAAGAGTATTTTTCCATCCGAGCAACTTTATTATTGGTCAAATTCGTAGTCAAATTCCAGTCAGCCTGCCACGTTAGCGAGTCAATTCACACGTCAGCGGTCAAAGTCAACAGTCAACCGAAGACCGGCTGTTTTGCAGAAAAATTCTAAATTTTAAATCTATCACTACTTTTTATTGGTTTGGTCAAATTTTATAAATAAAATATTTTTGGAAAGCTTATGACACGTACAAACTTTTGGCATCATTACTTTTATGTTTTCTCAAATTAAAATTTGTTAAAATTCAAAAGTGGCATTAATGGTAATTTGAACATAAACTTCAAATTTGAAATTTAAAATTTATCAAACTCTTTTTCTATAAATTTGAATGTCTAAGTATTGGCAGTAGTATTTTTCTACTAAATTTGTAGAATAATTTTCTATGATTTTGTAAATAATATTGATTTAATACTTTTAAATGATATTTTAATGAATAAAAAACTTATTAAAAATATATTAAAAATATTTTCATCATCTATTCAAATTATAAAGTACTTAGTCATATTATGGCCACTTTGGTATTAAAATGTACTTAGAAATATTTTTCCTCTTTAAACAAAATAAATTCTTCCTTAGAAAATATTTGATAACTATTTTTTTTTGACAACACTCTTCCTTAGAAAAATTTCAACATCTTAAAGATGCTAAATCTTTTCCTTAGAAAATTTTAGCATCTAGAAGACTTAGTTGTTTTATTTTGTTAAGTGTTGTCCTTAGAAATAAATTGCATTGCATGCATAGCATATTGTATTGTATAGTTATACTCCTCTGAGGAAAACTTCTTCCTTATTTTCTAAGTTAGGATTATTTTGAGCATAGTGTTTTGTTAAAGTGCTATGCACTTAGACACTTGAGATTCTTAACATGAAGACTAGAAGGCCAATAAATACTTAGCCAAGAAAAACAAAACTCCGAAGGCATCTCCAAGAAGCAAAAAACACTTAGAAGAAAATCAAGAGGAACTGCAAGAAGACCATCCCCCTTTATTTCTCTAAGTTTTTCTCTCTTTTCTTTTCTTCTCTCTAAGACCTCGTGGTGACTAAGGTATATCCAAGACCAGCCCGGGTGATATACAAATCATCAAGTCTGAAGAACAATCAAGTCTACATGATTCAATGAAGACATCGGAGAAAGTTACAAGTCCGGAGATGAAGCCTAGAAGAAAAACTACATATTTTCTTTATCCTTTTCCGCCTTCCTATTCTTCTTTCATGTTGGACGTAAACCAAGTCCTTAGTGATTATGACCAAGTCCTTAGAGTGCTAATTGAAGATGAAGAAAACTACAAGGGAGTTGAAGATTTCAAGACCAAGCATGTGAAGACTTGCAGCAGCATTACAACTTATTCAAGTTGATTTATAGCCAAGTTATTCTGTCCAACCTATGACCTTGGTACTTAGTAATTTTGACTAACACACTTGCCCCACATTAACTTAGAATAATTTCATGGCATGACATGCATCTCTAGTCCTTAAGAATATTTTTTCAGATCATGCATGTCATATTGTTCTAAGTGTTGCATTTATGCTTGAATGTTTATTTGTGGCTTGTTTGACTTGTTAGAAAATTCGTAGAGAAACGAAGGCTTTTGCAACTGATACTCCTGTTCTCCCTGTTGCCAAGGCAAGTGGCACACCCTCATAAACTTCCTAAGTATTTTTCTATGCATTAATTAGTGTATTTCTTATATGCATGTGTTGGATAGTATTGCTACGCTAAAACTACTATATCCCTTACACTAGTTGTGTCTAGAATCCTATTGGTAACTTGGTAGAAATATTGATGCTCTGCAAAAAAGTTGTTTTATGAAAATTAATTTCTACTAAGTTAAGAATGAAACTCCTGGGTGGAATTGGTTTTGAATGGTTTATGTTAAGTGTTGTCTCTTAGGGGTGACCTCTAAGGGATGGTCGCTTGTGGACGGCCACCCAGGGAACAAAAGGATCTGAAGAACTCCAAGTGAAGATTGCTTCTAGTGCAACCATTAGTAAATGGGCTCTGGCTAGATGGATTAAGTTGCGTGGACTCGCCCCGGCCTGACAGGTGGTGGTAGAGGTTTTGTAGGTGGAGCGCGTCAGGCCGTTATGGGGTGGGAAAATGCTTCTGAAAAGTCTCGTCTCAACTCTCTCCTTTTCCTTAGCACAAATGGTGTGCTTCAGGATAGTTTGGGTTTGTTGGGTCTAATGGTGAAAGTGCACAACCTCTGCAGAGTGTAAAACTAAGTACTTAGCCGTGTCCTCGGTTACGGACAATTTTTTAGCAGCTGATCAAGGACGTCAACGGAGGATCCTATCATTCCAATTTCTAAGTTAAAATTTGATGGGTGAACAAGGGAAGATGAGATTATGGTTTTCATGCCATACCCGTCTTGATTTCAAGAAAAGTGTTTTCAAAAGAGTAGGAAAAATTGGCTTTATGCAAATTAGCCTTGAACTCCACCAGCCAAATATGCATATAGGCCATAGAGTGATTCCATTAAGTGTCCACCATAGTGTCACTTGCCAGACTCCATTTTTAATGGAATCTGACCCACTCAGTTGCAAAATTTTATTTGTTACAGGTTATTTAGATGACGAGTGAGGTATTCGTTAAGGGATTTCGAGTCTGCAACCAACATGTTTTTGCCTGTGGCAACATGAAGATGGAGACTCATTGCTGTCTTATTTCCGCTGTTTAGTCTTTCAAAGCTAGCTTTATGCTATGCAATTTGTAAAGAATATTTTGTAAGTCTGGATCATCGATTTAATAAAATTGATACTTTGTTGTGATATTACATCGTAAACTGTGTGTGCAAACGATTCGATCCAGGGGTTTGCACTATACACAGGTACCTGCCATATTTTAAGTGCAGGTACGTTACAAGTACATCCACATGGGCGTCAAGTGCGCCTGGAGGGGAGCGATGCGGCGCGTCACGAAGTCCGCAACAATGATTTACCCCGTGAGGCCCTCCTCACGAAGGAAGCTCATGCGGCCCATCAGGCTTGCGCTCGGCGTGCCGTCGAAGGGCGCCTTGCCCCAGCGGGAGTTCTTCACGGGCGGCGCGTCGGGGACCTCGAGGAAGGCGCAGGGCTGCTCCACCCCGACAAAGAACCACCGCTGGCGGAAGTCGTCCACCTTCTTCGTCACCGAAGTGACGGCCTTGCCGTCGTTCCACGACATGGGGATGTATACGCTCCCCGTGCCGTCCACGATGTGGAACGAGACGCACCCCAAGCACTCGTTCTTCGCCGTGTTCCGGAGCGCGTAGAAGCACCGGAAGAGCCCCACCGTGGGCTCCAGGCCCAAGTACGCCTTGTAGAGGTAGGCAAACAAGACGAGGATGAGGACGGTGTTGGAGTGGAGATGCAGCAGTTGAATCTGGTAAAAGGACAGCACCGCCTCCAGGAATGGAGAGAACGGCAGCACCAGCCCGGCGGAGAAGCAATGCTGGAAGACCGGGAAAAACCCTCGCGGCTGTTTCCCGTGTGCAGCCGTCTTGAGCGTGGTAGCGCCATGCTCGTTGGTCCGGTTTGCCACCAGGTAGCGGACCTTGGAGAGCGCCGTGTCGTTGACGCGCACCCCGAGCAGCTCAACGCCGTGCAGGACCTCGGCTGGCGGCGCCTGAGAAGAGGATCCCGCGGCTGCCTTTCCCTTGTTCTTGGGGGGACTCATCGCCGGAGTTTGCTGGGTCGCTGGAGGCGAGAGGAGGCAAGATCGCTGGAGAGTAGAAGCGGAGAACTCGAAAACGGCGGACGCTTCTTCGAGAAGGAATGGAAACAGTAACGGCTCCCTGCTCCGGCGCCCAAACTTTATGTCTCTTCAAGGAGCAGTTACCGGCGTGTGGTGGGACCCCCCCCCCCGCTACGCGCGCCCCAGATCGTGCGCAGCCTTTACTCGTCTGAGCGACGCGTGGCTCGGGCCGGCCAGGCACTTTGGGCCTACGACGCTCTGGCCGCGCCCATGGGCTCAATCGCGCCCATCGTGTGCCCAGGGGCTACTATCGGCCCAGTGAGGACTGGGGTGTGCAGAGCCCACTCTCCCCAGGCCTCGCACGCTGGCAGATCAGACGAAACGACTAAGGACCAAGCCACTGATTGGAGAGACCCTCGAGAGGCAACTCCTCTTGAGGGCCGGAAGAGGAAGCGAAGGCCTGAAGAGGACCTGCGCTTCAAGAGACTCTCCCGAGGCTCCACCCGCCTAGAGAGAAGTCAACAGTAATTCCTCCGCAGGCCGCCTCGGCCATGTGGAGAAGCTTCGCGGCCAGGGAAATGCTGCAGGGCGCACATGACCTCTGCAGCGGCCGCAGAGTGACGCGAGCACTCCAATTGCCAAATTGGTGATAAAGGAGTCAACAAAGTTGCGCCGCCTACGCCAGGACAACTGGGACTTTCCTCTCTTGTGATAAAGCGGCTGGACAATACAACGCTCCAAGAAGATTGTCATCATGGGCTCCACCACGATCACAGCAACCCCTGCGAGCCGTTCTGCGTGGTCTGCAGCTTGTTGGCTACCGCACCCAACTTTATCGCGGATGGACCGCGTCCATGGAGGATTCAGCAACGGTGGACTCCAACGCCTTCGCGCCACTACCGTGTGGGAGCCCACCTTGGACGCACAACGCAAGGAAGACGCCTGTGGTGCCTATAAAAGGAGCAAGAGCTGAAAGTGCATTCTATGCACTCCCAGATTTTGGTGACTAATGACAACACAAAAGGTATTCTAATGTTTGTGATGAAGCATGCAGGTTCTTTTACAGGTCGTTTGATAAAGAGGAACACTTATTCTGCCTAAGTTTCAATTCTACTTCACTTGGTCTTTCATCAGGATTTCAGTCAGGAGATTTCCGGCACTCGGAGATTTCCGGTTCCCAGACCGGAGGTCTCCGAGCTAATCACGTTTTTCACTAAGTCTCAAATCAGATGCGTACTGACTCCAACTCAAGCTGAGCCGGAAATGCCCTCGGAGATTTCCGAGCACCAGTCCGGAGATCTCCGAGTGACGGAGGATTTTCAACCGAGTCCAGAACTCAAAATGCGTACTGACTCCAACACAAACTTAGCCAGAAATGCTCTAGGAGATTTCCGGTGCTCGGAGATTTCCGAGCCCCAGTCCGGAGATCTCCGAGTGTCAGAGAATTTTCTACCAAGTCAAGTAGATCAACCTGTACTGATCCAGAGTCAAGCACAGCCGGAATTCCTACCAGAAATTTCCAGAGTCCGGAGATCTCCGGTCCTCAACCCGGAGATTTCCGGGCTGGCGGTTGTACAACGGGCAGATTTTGGAGAGGGGTATAAATACCCCTCCACCTACCTCCAGCAGTCTAAGCTTCCAGTTTTTCTCTCTCCTCCATTGGTGATGAAGCTTGTTTCTTCCGGATCTCCCAATCTAGCCACTCAAATCTTTTGATACTTGGGGATCTGAGGGAGAAGCCACCGATCTACAACTCCACCGAAGCGTTTTTATTTCGCCCCTCTATTTCTTCAGGGGCAACGAATCTAGGGTTCCTTTGTGGATAGCTAGGTTAAACCTTGTATTTTGATCCTGTGTGGATTCCTTTGTGGAAGTGACCTGTTGTGGTCTTTGTGGGAGCCCCCAATTCAGTTGTGGGTGTGTGCCTCACGTGTTTGTACGGGATCTTCTCCGCCCTTGAAGGAATCCTTAGTGGAAGAGTGGATCCGCACCTTTGTGGTCGAATTCACAGGAGAATAGGGTGAGGCCTTTGTGGCGTTGAGCAAACCTTTGTGGTAGGTCATACCCCTCCAACGAGACGTACACCTTTGTGGTGGAACTCGAGATAAAATCAGTGTCTTCGAGTTCCTACGGTTGTCTTGTTCCACTCTCATTTACTGCATTCATGTACTTGTTTTAGTTTCCTTGTTGTCTTCCACTTGTATAACCTAGTTGCACATTTAGACAACTTACCTTCCATTAGCCTAAAACTGAAAACACATAAAAATTGGTCACCACCTATTCACCCCCCCCCCCTCTAGGTGGTCAACTGCCGTTCAATTGGTATCAGAGCCAGGTTGTATCTTAAAAGCTTCACCGCTTGAGACCAACCTTGGACAATGCAAGTTGATCCGAAAGAGGGTTCCGAAGCGGACGCCGCAACTTTGGCGGCAATGCAAGAGAAAGGTGCCACTATGGCCGATATCAACTCTTTGGGAACAAAGTTGACATCGTCCATACAAACCGAGTTCAAGAAGTTTCATGATATGCTTGAGTCTCTCAAGACATCTAAGGAAACCTCTCTTTCTTTGCCCTCAAAGTCTCAGGTGCTTCCGGGCATTACTCAGGATGTGGACCCCGAATTGTTGAAGGGAAAGCAATTGCCTTTGGATGGGAAGGGTGATGCTACTAGTTCCTCAAACCATCAAAACACTTCATCTTCCCAAGATGAAGTGCCTAAAGTCTACAACGCCACTCCTCCCCCATCCCAATACCATACCCCCGATCCCATTATTCCTCATCCGCAAGTTTCTCATAGGGGTGATCCCCCATTGCTTAAAGATTATACATTCTCTCAATGGCAATATGTGATGAAGTCTCATGTGTGCAGCTCTTCAATCGAGTTGTGGCGCATCATTCAAGTTGGATACAAGCCGCATGATCCGACCAACCTAACAAGAAGAGAAGTGGTGGAGGCTCAACTTGATGCCACCGCTCTCTTCATGATCCAAAAAGCGGTTGGGAACAAGACATGTCTCTCATCCAACACCTCACCACCACCAAGGATACATGGGTTGCTCTATCCGAGTTGTTCGTTGGAAATGATAGCATGAGGAGGAACCACTATGACTCTTTGAGCAATGAAGCCGAGGGCTTCTTCAAGCTTGATGGTGAAGATCATGAGATGATGTATAGAAGATTGGTGACAATAGCCACAAGCTTTCAGGAAGTTGGTGCCTCTCATATTGATGATGCTTGGATCAAGAGGAAGTATGTTAGCTCTATGATGGCATGTGAGCCAACCCATGTCAAGATTCTTCAAGGAAGACACAACTACCATCTCATGACGTCTAATGAGGTTATGCAAGAGATGGCCGCGTACAAGGTAGCCATTAAGAATGCTCAAGACGCAAGGGCAAGGGCTCTTGGAATGCAAAGAGACACAACCAACCTTGCCTTGAAGGCTACCGTTTAGGAAGACAACGATGATGATGATCTTGTAAGCTTTGCCGCCATGTGCGAGGAAGCACTCAAGATTGCTTACAATGATCATCTCGCTCTTTAGGCTCGCACCTTTTGGAAAAACCCCTCAAGAGGCAAGCTGCGTTTTGACAAGAGTGCACCTCAAGCCGATAGGGTCTCACCCTCCAAGTCAAGGACATGTTACAATTGTCAAGACAAGTTCCATTTCGTTGCCGAGTGCCCTTATGAGAAAAGAGAAGAGCATGGTGGACGTCTAGTGCTCAAGGACAAAACCAAGATGCCTCCCAAGAAGGACTATGGAAAGAAGAGGCCTTTTAACAAGAAGCCTTGCATCGTGTTGTTGACTCAAGAGGAGTATTCTACCGATGATGAAGAGTCGGAGGAAGAAACGCCAAATGAAGTGGCGGCTCTTGCCACCACATCGACAACTACCGTTTCTCCAGCAACAACAAGAACTCCTTCAATTACGACAATCTCTTCATCGTCTCTATTCACATCGCCAAATGAGAACTCCATCACCAAGAGCTCAAGGTTTCTTGTGGCAAAGGCATCGGAGGTACCTTCATCCTCTTCCTCTCTCATGAATTAAATGAATGAACTTGATGATGCCTCTAGCCTTCAAATCAAGCAAGAGCTTGTGGCTTTCGACTCTTTTATCACTAACTTGCAAGGTGATAGCAAGAAACATGTTGGTGCCCTCATGGCTCGGATTGGTGAGCTAGAGCAACTCAATGAAGAGAAGGGTAAGATAGAAAGAGAAGACGTTATTTCTCTATCTTACTTAAAATCCTCTCTTGAGGAGGTTGAAGAGTCTCATGCTCGTCTTGAGGAGCAACTTGAAACTATTGAGGAAACTCATAATTCCTCACATGCTAAGCTCATTAAGGATCGTGATATGAACTTTGCTAAATTCAAGGTGGCTCAACAAGATAAGGACGAATTTGCGCTTGGGCATGTTAGACTCATTGAGGACATGGAGAAGCTCGTCATAGCTCACAAGGCTTTGGAGAGTGAACATGCTCTTCTAAAGGAGTCGTATGCTCAACTCCAAACTCGGCTAACTAACTTGATTCTCTTAGCATCTTTACCTCTAAGTGTTCGTGTGATAATGCTAATCTTGTGAAGGAGAATGCTAGGTTGAAGAGTGAGATGACTAAGGCCTCCACATCCAAGATCATCCTTCTCAAGGGTAAGCAAGTTGTTGAGACTCCCATCGTGGAGCCTCACACTCGACAAGGAAAGGAAGGTCTTGGATGTGCCTCCCATGAAGATGAATGCCAAGAAGGGTATTCCCAAGAGCGTCAAACCCATCCAAGCCAAGAAGTCCGACTCCATTCAATCCAAGGAAGCTCTTGCGAGTAGGAATGCCACAAGGGGCAAGCCTACTCGTAAAGATCACGCCGGGGACAACAACCCTAACTATGCTTTATATGTCGATTATTATGGGAATGTTTGTGCTCGTTACATTGGAAACTAGTATGGCTTTATTTCATATGCTATTTGGGTTCCTAAGTCTCTTGTCGCTAACCATAAAGCACCCATTGTGAAGCAATGGGTTGCTAAATGCAATAAGTGATCTATTGTAGGACCTTGCTCCCGGTGGTTCAAAATGGATAATTGATAGTGGATGTACAAGTCATATGACCGGGAGCAAAGAACTCGTCACGGAGTTGAAACCTAATGAAGATCAAGTAACCGTAACGTTTGGTGACTTATAAAGGTCTAAGGTAACCGGGCTTGGCAAAGTGGTAGTTGCCCCCGACATTACTCTTGTCAATGTTATGCTTGTTGAATCTCTTGGTTATAATTTGCTATCGGTTTGTGCCTTAACAAAGATGGGGATCTCTCCCTTATTTGATAAGGACATTTTGGTCCTCTTGTGGAGCAAGTTGCTAAGAGTGGATTTCGTGGGATATGTGGAGCATGAGCTCTATGTGGTGGACTTCTCCGGAGCCACCACTTCTCAAGCCATGTGTCTCTTTGGAAAAGCCGACGTGGGTTGGCTTTGGCATCGCCGACTAGCCCACGTAGACATGCGCACTTGGCAAAGTCTCCACAAGGGTGGCCACATCCTTGGACTAAAAGATCATGTTTTCTTTTCAAGGGATCGATTTTGTAGAGCTTGTGTGGAAGGCAAGATGCATGATATTCCTCATTCAAGCAAGACCATCATATCTTCGTCCCGGATTTTGGAGCTCCTTCATGTTGATCTATTTGGACAAATTCCAGAAATAAGTTTTGGTGGCAAGAAATATTGCCTCGTGATTGTTGATGACTATTCTAGGTATACATGGGTCTATTTCTTCAAGACCAAGGATGAAACTCAACAATTCTTCATCGACTTCTCAATGGAAGTTCAACGCCAACATGACCTTCCCATTTTGGTTGTTAGAAGTGACAATGGGTCGGAATTCAAGAACTACACTCTTAACGACTTTATTAGTGAAGAAGGCATTCGTCATCAATATTCCGCTGCTTACACTCCTCAACTAAATGGCGTTGCCGAAAGAAAGAACCGGACTCTCATCGATATGGCGTGATCTATGTTGGCGGAGTTCAAGTCTCCCATCAACTTTTGGGCGGAGGCTATTTCCACCGCTTGTCACTCATCAAATCGCCTCTACTTCCACAAGGGCTTGAAGAAGACTCCGTATGAGATCCTTACCGGCAATAAACCCAACATTGGCTACTGTAACACCCCAATTCTCTTATCTTCAGTATTGTGATGTTTTCCTAGATTTTCAACCTTAGCAGAACTTTTGTGTGTGTAGAATTTTGATGCATGAGATGTCTTGTTTGCACTCATTGTGCTTGTTGAGTTCCATTAGTCCTCTAAGAGGACAAAAAACACCAAAAACTCAGCAACTAAAATTAAAACAACAATTATGAGGATCTTCATGTCTCTTAAAACTTAGCAAAACTAGGAGCTATTATTAAGCAAACCCTAAATGGTTTTTGGCATGCATTTGAACCATTATGATCTAGGTCATGTATAGTTTTACACCTTGTTTTAAATCATCAGAAAAGAGCTTGATTGCACCAAAATATCACTAGCTGTTGTAGCCATTAAAATAACATGACCATTTGAGTATTTCTATTTTTTCTTTTCCCTACAAGATTTATTTTCCTAGAATGCTCAATGAGATGTTTGACTTGGGCATTTATAAATTCAGTAGCTTCACCCATATTTAGTGAGTTTGGGCATCTATTTATTTTCTCTTTTGTGATTAGGGTTTATGTTTTTGAAAGTTTAGGAATTGAGTTTATTTGATTTTGAACTCAAATCTTCCACCCTCTCCCTCTCACTCATCTCTACTTGACCTGCTGAAAAAGGAGAGCAGCACACTCTCCCCAAGCCCCACCAGTCATGGACTTGGGTCACCCCCTCCTTCTCTCTTCTCCTTTTCACTTTTCCCTCCACCCAACCGGAGCACCCCTCCTCTCTTCCCACTGGCCAGGTCGATTCATCCCGACCAGCCCCCTCTCTGTCCTTTCTCCACCGCCCTCCCTAGCCAGTAAGAACGAGGGACACCCCTCCCTCTCTCTCTCTAACCCGAGTCAAACCCTAGATCGGGTGGCACCCGTTATAGCCACCCCTAGCTCCCCTCTGCACATTTCTCCCCCTCCCAGTCACCTCCACATCCCACTCCTCTCCCCTCTGGCAAAAATCATCGAGCTCCCTCCCCCATTTTCCCTAGAGAAGAGGAAGCTCCCTTCGGTGGCCGACGTGAGAAAACCGCCGTAGCACTCTTTTCTCTCCGCCGTTCCTCACCATTGTTGGTTCCCTGGGTTCCCCTCTACTTGATCTAATCCTCTCCCCCATCTCTTGGTTCTGTTGCAGCTCGGGAGCGTCTAGTTCGTCCGCGACCCGGGGAAGGCGCCGTCGTCACCACCATGGATCCCGGCGTTGCATGCAAGCTTTGCGGCCTCCCGTGAGCTCTCCTTCGACGCCGCGTCCACCTCCAAGCCCCGCTTCGTCCGTACGCAAGGCCTAGGTGAGCCCTGCGTGCTCGGCATCGCCGTTTCGAGCTCCTGCTCTTTGTTTCCGGTCGGGAGGTAGACGAAGGTCGGAGGTCGTCGATTTCCAGATCCACGGCAATCTTTGAATCGCGCCCGATCTATCCTAGACCGTAGGATCCTAGATCCACGGCCGCGTACCGCTTCGCCAACGCGCGCGTAGCGACCGGGCCGGCCCAGCTCGCCTCCGCGGCCCATCGCCAGATCCGGCCGATTCTTGCCTGTTTTCCTTTTATTTATTTTTCTTTTATTTTTTCAGAGAATCTATAGTCTTGCTTTTTATCTTTTGTGGTAAATATATATTAGCTAAAATGATGATATTAATTTTGTAACATGCATGCACGTTTTCTTAACCACGTGGCATTGGATTTGTTCCAAAATGTATTTTTGATTGGGTGGTAAAATAGATCTAGTAAAAATTATTATTTTCACCATTTGTTTAATAACTTGGGATTTATAAGTCGAAATCATGCAAACTTGGATCCTATGGAAAGCCAGTAAAAATGTCTGTCTAGATTGGTAAGTCCTACATGCAGGAGGTTACTCTAGCAAAAGATATATTTATTCTAAGCATAACACCAGTAGGTGTTTCGGGATTTTTAACTCTTAAATGAAAACACCTTTTGAGGTAAATCCAATTGGAAGTGTTAGATATGTGTTGGAGGTATCATATGATACAAATGTAGATTTTTCCAGCAAGTATTTAAGGCTTGTTGATTAAATTTCTTAAAAAAAGGAAGATAGCCTCTTGAAGTACATTTTTGTGATTTCAGAGGTTAGTGCATGTCTAGTTTGGTTTGGTTGACCCACCTCTGTCCATGAAGTAATGTTGGGGATATTTTTCTGGAATAGCCACAGGTTTTATCCAACTTACCCCACTGGTTTGGCATCAAAATACCCCATGTTATTCCCTGGACATAAATAATAGTCAGAAGTTTATATTATCTTAAATCAAGGATAACAAGAGCTAGGAGTATCCAAAATTGATGAATAAAATATCCACTTAAAGAGAAAACTCATATCTCACCAGAAAAGTTAATTATGCATATAGGGGATCTATAAAACTGAATCTGTCTTCTGTTTGAGTTTGACATCAGTAGCTCTTAACTAATTTTTAGTTCTTGTTTGGTGATAGATTTTCATACTCAGCTAATTTTTAGAGCTCCATATGGTAGCTAGGAGTAATGTGGTAGAAGGGTTTAATTTTAGGAGCAGTACCTTAAGAGTCATGCATAATTCATATAAATAGCACTTGATCACTAATTAAATGCATTAGTTGTCTTTTCTGTTTTGTGATGCTTGTTGTTTGTTATTATACTTTAGATTGTTATCAACTCGCAGTTTAGGATTTACACTAGTCTCGTTTGTTTTTCATGTTACTGTAGAACCGCAATTCGAGGAAGAGCAGTACGAGGTAGCTGAACACAACTACGTAGAAGAGCAAGACCAGGGACAGTACTCTGAGCAAGGCAAGCCCACCTCATCACTATAATGAAAACTATTATTTTATCAAGCATGTTTTTTAAAAATAAAATAATGCATGTTTTACTTCTTTTGTGGCACCTTGCCACCCGAAAACTATTTTACAAAATATTGTTTGGCCAAAGTTATCTACTAGAATATTATAGGTGTTACAAAAAGAGTTTATTTGGTGAGCCTTGTTGTTGAAGGCTCGATCAAAAAATTAAGTTTTCTTGTAGTCTACCTTCATCTACTTACCTCAAAACTATAGGATGGAACCTGTTTAAGAAAACTGTTTTATGGAGGAAAACCTGACTTGCTGGGAGCAATCAGCGAGAAAGAAATGCTCTATGAAAACCCGAGATGCTGAGAGCATTCGGAGATGTTGCGAAAACCCGAGCTGCTGGGAGCAGTCAGAGATGGAGGTTTAATTTCGAAGTCCCTGCTGCCGCTCGAACAATTAACCCGTGCAATCACACTACCTGACATGGGTAGGGCTTAGCCGGAAGCTTGTATGTTTTAGTGTGGGGCTCTCATACTTTCTATGAGGGTTGGGACCTCGAAGCCGGGTTGTCGTCCGGAAGAGACAATACACTGCTGCGCATCAGCAGCCGGACGATTACCGCAGGTCTCCTGACGTGGCGGTGTGGCGTCCCGAGGAAAGACCAAGAGGTCAAGTGGAGCACACGGTGCCGAGGAGAACAAACCTACCAGGAGGCCCCGATACTAGGGTGGTCATAGTGGAAAGTTTTGATCGTGTTATCCGGATCCCCTCATGTTGTCGTATGACGGGCCGTGGCAGACACGGCGGAAGGACCGATTGGTGTGGGTAAAGTGTGCAACCTCTGCAAAGTGTAAATCTATTCGAATAGTCGTGTTCGCGGTCATGGACGGTTGGAAAGTCCACACTGGGCGCTTGGGGAAAGAAGTTGTTTTATAAAGGAAAGCGTTTATGTGGAATCAGGAGGTACCTGCGAAGTACGGATTTTGGGTGAGGATGATTGGTCTCGGGGAGACAATCAGGCCGATCTCAAGGAAGGAAAAAGGGGTATCCCGATCCTAGTGCTTTTAAAGGTCTTGCTAAAGAAAGTTTTCAGTACTTAGATGTAACATCCCAACATTTTATAATGTTCAAAAATCACTAAAATTTAAAACTTTTCATTTTATTAAAATAAAATGTTAAATGCATAAGAAAACCAACTATGAAAGACTTCAAACTTAATGAAAAGGATTAATATTTTCAAACATCTCAGTTTTACATAATGTTCAAAAGTTGTTCTGGTTAAACATTACATCTCTTATTGTATTTCAAAAACCCTAATATGTAAATACCTCAAACCGTTTAATTTTAATAAAATAGTTTCCTTATAAGAAATTAATTTCAACCACTTAGTCATATCTATTCATAAATTTTTAAAACTATTTAAAGTGGATTAATTGCCAAATAGTTTTGGAAATTATAATTTTATTATTCATTACCTTAAAAACTACATAGATTATATAATTAATGAATTATACAAATAATCAATACATTAGCTTAAAATATGTCCATGTATTTTCAAAACATTAAATGATTTTCCTGAATATATTCAGTATAAACAATGAATTAAAACTAGAATATTTCCAAAGGTATTTATTATAATTTTCAAATGATATATCTTAATATAAAATATAATGATGCACAAAATAATTTGAATTAAAAATGATTACATTACATTTTCTCTTTTCATTACAAATACTTGTAATATGATATTTAATAATCTATTAAAGCTAAAATTTATTTAATATTGGAATATGAGTTTAAATAACTTAAATTCAAACATGTTGGAATGTGGGTATTTTACAAATTTTATTTAGCCAAAAGAAGATTTAATTAAAATATAATTTCAAATTTGACTTTAAGTGTCAATTTTGCATTTAATCAATAATTCAAAATATTATTTTTCAAAATATGTTCAAAACATTCCCACAACTAGTTTAACATAAAGATAATAATTTTACAAATTTTTAGAAATTTGTTTGACCTCATTTGGAGTTATAAATCAAAAGTTATAAAAGAAATAATTAAATCAGAAAAGAAAAAGTGAAAAACCTGACAGGCAGGACCCACCTGTCAGGACTTCATCCCTAACCTCTAGCCAGAAATCACGCCCCCGAATCCTCCTCCGATCCTTGCCCAAATTCGAGCGAGATTGTCGCGGATGTGTTTCCCCCTTCGGCCTATATAAACCCCCTGCTCCTCCTCTCCCTTTTCCCCTAAAAACCCTAGCCCGAGCGCCCCCAGGCTGGTCGCGTTTGTCCTCGGAGCTCCGCCATTGCCGCCGCTGTATTTCTCCAACTCCGGCGAGTACGAGACTTCCCGAGCACTCCCCTCTCTCCCTTGCTCTTTATTTTTACCGTGTGCATCTTTCTGACTTGGTCGGGTTTCTTCTCGCGCACCAGAACGCCGTTCCCGTCATCGACAGGAGCTCGCCGCCGCCATCTTCTACTCCGACGAGCCACTGGCAACAGACGAGGGCGCCTCGACGACCACTGCCTCGCCATCTAGACCGCGACGGCCTCCTTTTCATTTTGGTATGATCCTCTCCTTCCAGTACCCCCTAGATGTCGTAGAACATTTGTTGCCGACGCGCCGCCGCCGCGTGCATCGTCTCCGGCGAGGTCTCCGGTGACCTAGCGCCGCTCGGTCTGGTCGATTGAATCTGGGCCCTTAGATCTAAATCCTGCGGTCAGTTCTGATTCACTTAACTGAACCGGTACGGGCAAATCACAAGACGCCACGTCAGCCGCCACAGTCAGCGCTCCGTAAGCAGCCACGTCAGATCCAGTCAGCGCCCAGTCAACAGATCTGGCATTTTTGCAGAAAAGCCCCTGCATATTAAAACCTTCGTAACTTTTTAACCACTTATCCAAAATTGATAAACTTTATATTTTTGGAAAGCCCTCGACATGTAGAATATTTTAGATCTGCCAAAATTCAAATTTGACTAAGTTTACAATATTCAAATTTCAAATGGAAGATTTGAGTATATTTGTCATAACTTTAAATCTATAATTCCAAAAATTGCAAATGAAATTGTTTTAGAAACTTTAGAATATTTGTAGTGTGATGCCTCTGCTATAAAATATTTTTGAGTAATATTTGATTGAATTTATAGTTATATGTTCAAATTGAATAGTTTGAATATTTTCAACATAACCTTTAATATAAACATTATTTTTGATTAAATCAAATTGCTATAAATGTAATTAAATGCCCCTGTCTATTAACACTAATTATAAAACTTTGTTATAAAAATTTAATCATAGAAAACTTTAATCTTATAATTATTCCTTTTATTATATTTTCCAAAAACAGAAATTAATTAAATTGTATTTATAAATTCATGCATATTTATAAAGTAATCACAAAAGTTATTTGATGTTTCGTGATATAAAATAGCATTTCATTCATAGCATATTTTATTTTGAAGATATAATTCTCATAGGAAAACTCCTCTTCATTATTTTTCTCTAAGTTAGAAATATTTTCAACTTAGCATTCTGGTGAAGTGCTACACTTAGACACTTAGTAATTTTCAACATGGAGCTGGAAGACCAATGAAGGACTTAGCCAAACAAGACTCCAGAAGAATCTCCAAGGAGTGGAAGTACTTAGAAGAAAGATCAAGAAGAAGTTCATGAAGACCAACCAGAAATATTTTCTAAGTCTTTCTCCCTCTTTCTTTCTTTTCTCCGTCCTTCTTCTGTTAGACTTCATGATGACTAAGTAAATCCAAGACCAGGCTCAAGGATACAAGAACCACCAAGTATGAAGATTTATCAAGTCTATCGAAACTTCAATCAAGACATCATCAAGGAGAATATTACAAGTCTGGAGATGAAGCCTGGAGGACAACTACATCTTTCGTCTATCCTTTCCCTCTTTTCTAATCTTGTCTTTCACATTTGACATAAACAATTTTTTTGATCATGATATTATCTTCTTGAAATTTGTTGGATCCTAGCGGCATAGTGAGATGAAGCGGCCTGGAAACAAACCTTACATGTCCACGTACATGAGACCTGTTCCACAATTTAAGTGGCTGGTCGGGTGTCTGTCTCTCTCACTATAGTGAATGTCCAATTTACAAAGAGTTGATAATAATTGTTGATCATCTTGAAGAAATGACATAGTATTTACTCTAAATAATTCTACACATCAAGCCGTTAGAGGGCTTATTCAAGATGATATAAAACAAAATATTTTATTCAACTTATGACCTTAGTCCTTAGTCATTTTGACCAACACATTTCCTTGCGTTAACTTAAAAGAATTTCATGCATGACATGTTTTCCTTAGAAGTTTACAAAACTTGTTTGTTCACTAGATATGAACATGTAGGTTTGATGATTGTTGTTTGTTGATTGTTGAATTGTTGTTTTCTTATTTGTTTAGATTAAACAGAGAGCATACGTTCGTTGTTGAAAAGAGTTTGTGAACAACGACAACATTCAAAGATAAGTGGCACACCTCATAAACTTCCTATTATTTCTATATGCATTACTTAGTGTATTTTTATATGCATGAGTAGGATAGTATTGCTATGCTAAACCTGTGTAGAATTCCCTTACTCCTGTGTCTAGGTACCTATATAATACTTAGTAGATGTATTGATGCTATGCAATTGATGAAAAGTTTTACAAAATGTTAAGTGACTACTCAGGGCTGTGCTCATGGTTGTCGTCGCCTAGGATGAATGTCTATTCTACTTAGGATCGTGAGCATGGTGATTTTTACCTGAGAGTGCACATCCACTAAGTTAATAAAACTCCTGGGTGGATTGGTTGTTAATGGTGGCGAAGTTGAGTGGCTACTCCGGTCCATGTCCATGGTTCCTGGAGTACGTGCACTTGTGGATGGCCACCCAGGGAACAGAGGAATCTGAAGAACTCCGAGTGACGATTGCTTCCAGTGCAGCCATTGCCATATGGGCTCTGGCTTGATCAATTATGTTGCATGGACTCTCTCCGACTTGACAAGCAGATGTAGGGGGGTGTTAGATGGAACGGGTCAAGGCAGGTGGGAGGGAAAATGCTTCTGAAAGATCTCGTCTCATTCGTCTCCTTTCCTTATCACAAATGGTGTGTAAAGGATAATCTGGGTTGAATGGGTACAATGGTGAACGTGCACAACCTCTGCAGAGTGTAAAACTAAGTACTTAGCCGTGTCCCCGGAAATGGACAATTGAGCAGCTGAACGAGGACGTCAACGGAGGATTCCATCATTCCAACTTCAGAAATAAAACTTGATGGTGAGCAAGGGAAGATGAGAATTATGGTTTTCATGCCATACTTGTCTTGATTTGAAGAAAGTGTTTTACCAAAAAGATAGGAAAAAATTGGCTTTATGCAAAATAGCCTTGAACTCCACCAGCCAAATATGCATATAGGCTTTAGAGTTATTCCATCAAGTGTCCACCATAGTGTCACTTGCCAGACTCCATTTTTAATGGAATCTGACCCATGTTGTTGCAATATTTTTCTTATTACAGATTGATCAAATTACGAGTGAGGTTTCGTTTAAAGGTTTCGAGTCTACAACCAACATGTTTTTCGCCTGTGGCAACATGAAGTTGTTGAAGACCCACTGCTATTGTATTTCCGCTGTGTACTTTTTCAATGCTAGCTTTATGCTATGCAACTTGTATCGAATATTTTGTAATTCTAGATCATGGATGTAATAAAATTGACGCTTTGTTGTGATATTACATCGTAAACTGTGTGTGCAAATGAATCGATCCAGGGATTTGCACTATACACAGGTATCTGCCTTATTTTAAGTGCAGGTACGTTACAGATGGTATCAGAGCACTGTGTTGCCTGTAGGTTCGAAACCCTAGGTTTGGATAGAAATAGGTTTGACCATAGGATTGAAAATATATTTTTCTTCACTTTTCTAAAAACAAATCTTTTCACTATGTCTTCCTTGTATTCTCATCTACTATCAACCTTCTGAAAATACCTTATCTTATTCTAGATGACCATGTTCTTATAGTCTAAGTCTGATTCTGCTGCTTCATATGGAAAAGCTACGATGCAACATAAAGTTCTACATGCATGAAAGACCACTGAAGAACCAGGATACGACCAACACTTCGAAGATATCCATAAAGGTTGAACAAGAACTTGAAGCACTTGCGAAGGAAGTAGATGTGACCACCACCTAAATAGAATGACGATATCGTGTTAGTGTATTGATCATATCAACTCGGCTATATGACAATACTAGATTGTTTGTTGTCGTGAACCTTGTTGCTTGATGTTTGTTAGATGTTGATTGATTATGTTATAGATGGGTTGCCTTGTTTTGTTTTATTGAACTAGGATTCCTCCATAGTAAAATTCAACTCATTGCTTTCTAAACCAACCAGATGTCTCACCCAAATACCAACACCAATGTTTTGCATACAACTATGCAACTACTATTTGAGAACCAGAGTCAGCTGTGGAAATTGATCAATGATCAACTGCGAAAGATTGATCAAAACCATAGTGTTTTTGAAGAGGACCTTATGACCAAACCAAAGATATGCAAAACTGGTGGAGAGATAGGACATACGTCCAAAGAATGCTCTGATGAGTGGCCCCATGGTCATACCAGACATCTAGTTAAAGGATGCCCACAAGTCAGGTTACTTGCTTCCCGTGTGAAGGAACAAATCATGTCCCAATACAGTGTCAACTTTATCCCTTGGTGCAACAAGCTAACCAGCATGCCAAGGAAGGAATGCGACAGTCTCTCATGAAGATCCTCGACGAACAAAGACAAAAGAGTGAATCCAAGAAGGATCTTAGCCACATAACATGCTACAGGTGCAAGGATAAGGGACACTATGCCAGTGGCTGCCCAGAGTGGAAGAGGATTAAATCTCTCCAAGGACCGAGTGGAAAACGTGAGTGCTAAAAGTTCCAGTATCTACCACATGTCATTGTATTTTGAATACTTGTACGCTCTACAACAGAGAAATAAAAATGATTAAACAAAGTTTCTAGACTGACCACAAATTTTTTTTTAAGGGTGGTAGCTACCCAGATATTTCAAACCCAGCTGATTAAAACCAGAGATCCCAAACTACCTTCCTTCTAGCCTCCCCAATTAGAAAATTTATTCCCTACAAGTTTTCAAGTTTCCATGTCAGAAATTACATTTCTCAAAACCTCTCGAGTTATCAGAATCATTCAAGCATTTGCTTTTCTTTTTAGCTTCTCTGAATCTCGGGGACGAGATTCCTTTTAAGGGTGGTAGTCTGTAACATCCCAACATTTTATAATGTTCAAAAATCACTAAAATTTAAAACTTTTCTTTTTATTAAAATAAAATGTTAAATGCATAAGAAAACCAACTATGAAAGACTTCAAACTTAATGAAAAGGATTAATATTTTCAAACATCTCAGTTTTACATAATGTTCAAAAGTTGTTCGGGTTAAACATTACATCTCTTATTGTATTTCAAAAACCCTAATATGTAAATACCTCAAACCGTTTAATTTTAATAAAATAGTTTCCTTATAAGAAACTAATTTCAACCACTTAGTCATATCTATTCATAAATTTTTAGAACTATTTAAAGTGGATTAATTGCCAAATAGTTTTCATTCATCAGACTAAATCCAAGTATAGCTTTGGAAACTATAATTTTATTATTCATTACCTTAAAAACTACATAGATTATATAATTAATGAATTATACAAATAATCATTCCATTAGCTTAAAAGATGTCCATGTATTTTCAAAACATTAAATGATTTTCCTGAATATATTCAGTATAAACAATGAATTAAAACTAGAATATTTCCAAATGTATTTATTATAATTTTCAAATGATATATCTTAATATAAAATATAATGGTGCCCAAAATAATTTGAATTAAAAATGATTACATTACATTTTCTCTTTTCATTACAAATACTTGTAATATGATATTTAATAATCTATTAAAGCTAAAATTTATTTAATATTGGAATATGAGTTTAAATAACTTAAATTCAAACATGTTGGAATGTGGGTATTTTACAAATTTTATTTAGCCAAAAGAAGATTTAATTAAAATATAATTTCAAATTTGACTTTAAGTGTCAATTTTGCATTTAATCAATAATTCAAAATATTATTTTTCAAAATATGTTCAAAACATTCCCACAACTAGTTTAACATAAAGATAATAATTTTACAAATTTTTAGAAATTTGTTTGACCTCATTTGGAGTTATAAATCAAAAGTTATAAAAGAAATAATTAAATCAGAAAAGAAAAAGTGAAAAACCTGACAGGCAGGACCCACCTGTCAGGACTTCATCCCTAACCTCTAGCCAGAAATCACGCCCCCGAATCCTCCTCCGATCCTTGCCCAAATTCGAGCGAGATTGGCGCGGATGTGTTTCCCCCTTCGGCCTATATAAACCCCATGCTCCTCCTCTCCCTTTTCCCCTAAAAACCCTAGCCCGAGCGCCCCCAGGCTGCTCGCGTTTGTCCTCGGAGCTCCGCCATTGCCGCCGCCGTATTTCTCCAACTCCGGCGAGTACGAGACTTCCCGAGCACTCCCCTCTCTCCCTTGCTCTTTATTTTTACCGTGTGCATCTTTCTGACTTGGTCGGGTTTCTTCTCGCGCACCAGAACGCCGTTCCCGTCATCGACAGGAGCTCGCCGCCGCCATTTTCTACTCCGACGAGCCACTGGCAACAGACGAAGGCGCCTCGAAGACCACTGCCTCGCCATCTAGACCGCCACTGCCTCCTTTTCATTTTGGTATGATCCGCTCCTTCCAGTACCCCCTAGATGTCGTCGAACGTTTGTTGCCGACGCGCCGCCGCCGCGTGCATCGTCTCCGGCGAGGTCTCCGGTGACCTAGCGCCGCTCGGTCTGGTCGATTGAATCGGGGCCCTTAGATCTAAATCCTGCGGTCAGTTCTGTTTCACTTAACTGAACCGGTACGGGCAAATCACAAGCCGCCACGTCAGCCGCCACAGTCAGCGTTCCGTCAGCAGCCACGTCAGATCCAGTCAGCGCCCAGTCAACAGATCTGGCATTTTTGTAGAAAAGCCCCTGCATATTAAAACCTTCATAACTTTTTAACCAACCAGAAATATTTTCTAAGTCTTTCTCCCTCTTTCTTTCTTTTCTCCCTCCTTCTTCTGTTAGACTTCATGATGACTAAGTAAATCCAAGACCAGGCTCGAGGATACAAGAACCACCAAGTCTGAAGATTTATCAAGTCTATCGAAACTTCAATCAAGACATCATCAAGGAGAATATTACAAGTCTGGAGATGAAGCCTGGAGGACAACTACATCTTTCTTCTATCCTTTCCCTCTTTTCTAATCTTGTCTTTCACATTTGACATAAACAATTTTTTTGATCATGATATTATCTTCTTGAAATTTGTTGGATCCTAGCGGCATAGTGAGATGAAGCGGCCTGGAAACAAACCTTACATGTCCACGTACATGAGACTTGTTCCACAATTTAAGTGGCTGGCCGGGTGTCTGTCTCTCTCACTATAGTGAATGTGCAATTTACAAAGAGTTGATAATAATTGTTGATCATCTTGAAGAAATGACATAGTATTTACTCTAAATAATTCTACACATCAAGCCGTTAGAGGGCTTATTCAAGATGACATAAAACAAAATATTTTATTCAACTTATGACCTTAGTCCTTAGTCATTTTGACCAACACATTTCCTAGCATTAACTTAAAAGAATTTCATGCATGACATGTTTTCCTTAGAAGTTTACAAAACTTGTTTGTTCACTAGATATGAACATGTAGGTTTGATGATTGCTGTTTGTTGATTGTTGAATTGTTGTTTGCTTATTTGTTTAGATTAAACGGAGAGCAAACGTTCGTTGTTGAAAAGAGTTTGTGAACAACGACAACATTCAAAGGCAAGTGGCACACCTCATAAACTTCCTATTATTTCTATATGCATTACTTAGTGTATTTTTATATGCATGAGTATGATAGTATTGCTATGCTAAACCTGTGTAGAATTCCCTTACTCCTGTGTCTAGGTACCTATATAATACTTAGTAGATGTATTGATGCTATGCAATTGATGAAAAGTTTTACAAAATGTTAAGTGACTACTCAGGGTTGTGCTCATGGTTGTCGTCGCCTAGGATGAATGTCTATTCTACTTAGGGCCGAGAGCATGGTGATTTTTACCTGAGAGTGCACATCCACTAAGTTAATAAAACTCCTGGGTGGATTGGTTGTTAATGGTGGCGAAGTTGAGTGGCTTCTCCGGTCCATGTCTATGGTTCCTGGAGTACGTGCACTTGTGGATGGCCACCCAGGGAACAGAGGAATCTGAAGAACTCCGAGTGACGATTGCTTCCAGTGCAGCCATTGCCATATGGGCTCTGGCTTGATCAATTATGTTGCATGGACTCTCTCCGACTTGACAAGCAGATGTAGGGGGGTGTTAGGTGGAACGGGTCAAGGCAGGTGGTAGGGAAAATGCTTCTGAAAGATCTCGTCTCATTCGTCTCCTTTCCTTATCACAAATGGTGTGTAAAGGATAATCTGGGTTGAATGGGTACAATGGTGAACGTGCACAACCTCTGCAGAGTGTAAAACTAAGTACTTAGCCGTGTCCCCGGAAACGGACAATTGAGCAGCTGAACGAGGACGTCAACGGAGGATTCCATTATTCCAACTTCAGAAATAAAACTTGATGGGTGAACAAGGGAAGATGAAAATTATTGTTTTCATGCCATACTTGTCTTGATTTGAAGAAAGTGTTTTACCAAAAAGATAGGAAAAAATTGGCTTTATGCAAAATAGCCTTGAACTCCACCAGCCAAATATGCATATAGGCTTTAGAGTTATTCCATTAAGTGTCCACCATAGTGTCACTTGCCAGACTCCATTTTTAATGGAATCTGACCCACGTTGTTGCAATATTTTTCTTATTACAGATTGATCAAATTACGAGTGAGGTTTTTTTTAAAGGTTTCGAGTCTACAACCAACATGTTTTTCGCCTGTGGCAACATGAAGTTGTTGAAGACCCACTGCTATTGTATTTCCGTTGTGTACTTTTTCAATGCTAGATTTATGCTATGCAACTTGTATCGAATATTTTGTAATTCTGGATCATGGATGTAATAAAATTGACGCTTTGTTGTGATATTACATTGTAAACTGTGTGTGCAAATGAATCGATCCAGGGATTTGCACTATACACAGGTATCTGCCTTATTTTAAGTGCAGGTACGTTACATTAGAGGCTGACCCGGCACTTGAGGCGTCCGCTACCTGAGCTGCTGATAGGACGCTGTCTACCCATGGTTGGGGACGAGATGTCCTGGACCGTGAGGTGCATCCTTCGAGCACCGCTGGTGCCACCCTTCGCCGAGGAGCTGATTGAGGATGCCCTTGCATCGACTCAGATGGGGGCGTTCGTCACCGTGCTGCAGAGAGCTCTCGCCCGCTTGGTGTGTGCTCACAGCGCCGAGCTGCGCGACACCCGTTTCGAGTTTTACTCTGGCCTGGACGAGCAGAGTAACCCTGTGCCGCCACGTCGCCACCCCACTTTCGGGAACCACTTGGCCGAGCTGGGACTCCTCGTCGAGTACACCCAGTCCCAGTTGGTCACTAGTCGTTTCGAGAGTGACCTTCACCCTCTGAACCACGACGGTGCTGAGGTGCGGATCTCGGCAGCTGAGCTGAGGATCGAGGATCTGGAGACGCAACTCAAGGCATCTCAGGACAAGCTGAAGACCGTGGAGCTAAAGCTCAAGACCTCAGAGGAGCGTCTAGTGGAGTCCCAGGCAGAGCTCAAGAAGGAGCGGAAGGAGCGTCGTTCCGTCTCTGCGCGTTTCCAGACTACCCGCATCTACAAGTTCTAGTTTGACGGTATGGTTGACATGCTCCGGTCAACCATTGATGCCCGCGACGAGAGGATCAGCGAGCTGGAGAGCGAGGTGGATGCACTGAGCAAGGAGAACAATGATCTTCTGCCTGATGATGAGGACCCTATGGAGGATATAGATATGGAGCCTGAGAGTGGGCAGGACGACGACGACCTTCGAGGCAAGGACGGTGAGGACTCGAGAGCTGTGATGTCCGAGGACGAGGACCCCGACGAGCCAACCATTGACAGTGACGCTGCCGTGGATGTGGAGTAGCTAGTTGCATAGTATCTTTTGGGTTAGGACCGAACCATCGCGATAAGTGGATGCGATTGTGTGGTCTAGTTAGCATGGGTGTGTGTCTGAATTATTGTAAGACTATGTCAGTTCGGTGTTTTGTGGTTGTGAACTATGTGATGATGCTTTTGGAACCTTGCTATGGAGTGGATCATGCCTTCTTATGAGTAATGTATTCCTAAAATTTATATGCTACTGTGTATAATTGATGAACTCTTTTCCCAAAACCAGTTTTAAAATTCTAAATGGGAAAATTTAACATGTATTTTTATTCTGAAACTCAGAATGGCAAGGGATCCACCACCACCTCCACCACCCGAGCCATCTATGGCTCAAGTGCTACGTCTTCTCATGGAGGATCGCGAGGCAGCTCGTGCTGAGAGGAATGCCAACCTTGCCACCCTGCAGCATCTTGCTCAGATTGCCGTCAACCAGAATGGGGGCCAAGGAAATGAGGAGCCCCGCTCCAAGCTTCGTGACTTTCAGAACACCAATCCTCCAGTCTTCTCCAAGAGTGAAGTGCCACTGGATGTTGATGATTGGATCCGTACCATCGAGAACAGACTGAGGGTCGCCCAAGTGGGTGACAATGAGAAGGTGGTCTACGCCACTCACTACCTCTCTGGGCCTGCCCGAGCATGGTGGGAGGCCATTCGTGCTCTGTTGCCGCCGGAGTAAGTTGTGGCTTGTGTGGCGTTCAAGACCAAGTTCTTGAAGCGTTATGTGCCCTCCGGACTTGTCAGTATCATGCGAGAGAGGTTCTTGCAGCTCAAGCAAGGCGGTATGTCTGTCAGTGAGTACTTGGAGAAGTTCACTACTCTGGCAAGGTATGCGCCTTCCGATACTGATACGAAAGACAAGAAGAAGGAGAGGTTCCTGAATGGGCTTCATGATGAGATGCAGTGTATTCTGGTGGTGATGCCTTTCACCGACCTGGAGTCCCTGGCGGATGCAGACATTATGATGGAGCACAAGCGCAAGGCTTCGTTTGATAACCGCAAGCGTCACCAGCAGATGCAACAAGGCAGTAGCAGCAGCAGCCCAGCCGGGAGTTATCCCCGTCCGCGCCCTTCACCTCCCCCAAGGCCTTCTTATCCATCACCAAGGCCTCCAACCTTTGCACCAAGACCCAGCTACTCCCCTCGCCCGCCTGCACCTCGTCCTGGAGGTGGTTCCAACCCCGGCCACAACTTTAATAGGCCGCCTGCTCCTAAGCCAACAGGAGGATGTTTCACTTGTGGGCAGCCTGGACATTTCTCTCGGGAGTGGCCCACTAGACAGCCCGCCGGTGGTCGCCCTAATGCGACAAAGATGAACCAAGGGCCACCCCGCCCACCTGGAGGCAAGAACCCGTACCCAAAGAAAGCAGCCCCTGTCACCCGAGGCCATCTGAACCATATCAGTGCAGAAGAAGCTCAGGAGGCACCAGACCTAGTTATGGGTACGATCCCTGTCAACTCAGTTCCTGCCTCAGTTTTGTTTGATTCGGGAGCTTCCCATTCCTTCGTTACGGAGCCGTTTGTTAGGAAGAGTTGTATGGTTCCAACTTTGATGCATCGTCCTATGAGGGTGTAAATTCCGGGGGCCACTACCAAGGACATTTTTTCTTGCAAGGAGACTCCTGTGGAAATTCAAGGAGCCCGATTCCATGCAGACTTGGTGGTCTTAGGAAAGCAAGGGATAGAAGTGGTTTTAGGAATGAATTGGATGGCAGTCCACCGGGGGAAGATTGATTGCACTAACAAGTCTGTCACCCTAACCACCCCGGAAGGACAAGAAATTACACACTTCTCGACCCATTACTCCACCTCGGGTCATTTCCACAAGAGTGTTGCTGGAACCGTTTTGGAAGAGGTACCGCTAGTATGCAATTACCCGGATGTTTTTCCCAAAGAGTTACCCGGTATGCCCCCTGATCGGGATATCGAGTTCATCATTGAGTTGGTACCCGGTACTGGTCCTATAGCTCAAAAACCTTACCAGATGAACCCCGAAGAGTTGGTGGAACTGAAGAAGCAGTTGGATGACATGCTTAGAAAAGGGATGATTCGCCCTAGTGCGTCACCCTGGGGGTCACCAATCATTTTCGTGGATAAAAGGGACGGTACCACTCGCTTGTGTGTGGATTACCGTAAGTTAAATGATGTGACTATTTAAAACAAGTACCCTCTACCCAAAATTGAAGACATGTTTGATCAGCTCAACGGAGCTCGAGTCTTCTCGAAGATCGATCTCCGCACTGCTTACCATCAGCTGAAAGTACGATAATCTGACATCCCTAAGATGGCCTTCATCACTCGTTATGGATTGTTTGAGTATACGGTGATGTCTTTCGGCCTGACCAATGCCCCTGCCTACTTCATGAATCTCATGAACAAGGTGTTCATGGAATACTTGGATAAGTTTGTAGTTGTCTTCATCGATGACATCCTGATTTATTCCAAGTCAGAAAAGGAGCACGAAGAGCATCTGAGGTTGGTTCTCGGTACCCTTCGAGAACACCATGTGTATGCTAAGTTCAGCAAGTGCGAGTTTTGGTTGAGAGAAGTAGGATTTCTTGGTCATGTTATCTCAGCTGGAGGGATATCTGTTCACCCAACCCACATCAAGTCCATCCTTGAATTCCCAACCCCCACAAACCAGACCGAGGTGAGGTCCATCCTTGGATTAGCGGGTTATTACCGCAAGTTTGTTGAAGGATTTTCAAGCATCGCAAAGCCCCTTACTAACTATTGAAGAAGGACCAGAAATTTGTTTGGGCCGACAAATGTGAAGCCAGCTTCCAGGAACTGAAAAAGCGCCTTACTGCCGCACCTATTTTAACCATGCCAGATGTGACCAAAGATTTTGTGGTTTATTGCGATGCCTCCAAACTTGGACTTGGATGTGTCCTTATGCAAGAGGGCAAGGTGATTCCTACTCATCGCGACAGCTCCGCAAGCATGAACAGAATTATCCAACCTATGACCTAGAGCTCGCTGCAGTGGTTCATGCACTCAAGACTTGGCGACACTTTCTAATGGGCAACCGTTGCGAAATTTACACCGATCACAAGAGTCTGAAGTATATGTTCACCCAGAGGGATTTGAATATGAGGCAATGAAGATGGATAGATCTCATCAAGGATTATGACTTGGACATCCACTTCCACCCTGGAAAAGCTAACGTTGTAGCTGATGCCCTTAGCCGTCAGCCGTGTTCGTTCAACTCCATGATCAATGCTCGACAGCCAGAACTCTGGGAAGAGCTAGATAAGATGGGTATAGAAGTAGTCAATTATTGAGCAGTCGATCAACTCTTATTGCAGCCCACTTTATGGGAGCAGATCAAGAAAGCACAGAAGGGTCACGAAAGCATTGAGGGCATCAAAAGAAGATTGGACAAAGAGGAAGTCCCTGGGTTCACCATCGATTCTGAGGGTATTCTTTGGTACAAGGGACGCATCTGCGAACCGTCAGATCATACTTTGAAGCAGTTAATTATGAAGGAGGCCCACGAGACTTTGTATTCAATCCACCCCGGTGGAACCAAGATGTACCAGGATTTAAAATAGAATTTCTGGTGGCATGGCATGAAGCGCGAAGTTGCGCTCTTCGTCCAGAATTGCGACATCTGCCAAAGGATCAAAGCAAAACACCAGCGACCCACTGGATTACTCCAACCTCTCAAGTTGCCCGAGTGGAAATGGGATGAGATCGGCATGGATTTATCACTGGATTACCCCGATCCAATCGCGGATATGACGCCATTTGGGTTATTGTGGATAGACTCACCAAGGTAGCACACTTCTTACCAGTACGGACCACCTATCGATCGGATCAACTGGCAGACCTTTATATGTCCCGAATCGTCAGCCTTCACGGGATACCCAAGACCATTGTGTCCGATAGGGGAACCCAATTCACCTCTCGTTTCTGGTTTAAGCTTCATGAAGCCCTGGGAACAAAACTATTTATCAGCACCGGATATCACCCTCAGACAGGAGGCCACACGGAAAGGGTCAACCAGATCATAGAGGATATGCTTCGATGGTGTGTGTTAGCTTATGGGGCCAAGTGGGAAAGTTGTTTGCCGTTTGCTGAGTTCTCGTACAACAACAACTACCAAGCCAGTCTGAAGATGGCACCATTCGAGGCTTTGTACGGACGGAGGTGCCGTACCCCTTTGAACTGGTCGCAAACAGGAGACAGCCAAATTTTTGGGGTTGACACCCTGAGGGAAGCGGAAGAGCAAGTTCAACTCATTCGCGACTGTCTTAAGGCCGCCCAATCCAGGCAGAAGAGTTACGCCGATTCCAAGAGGCGTGAACTCAGCTTCAAGGAAGGTAATATGGTTTATTTGCGCGTTACACCACTCAAGGGAATGCAACGTTTCCATCTGAAGGGGAAGTTAGCCCCAAGGTATATTGGTCCTTTCAGGGTGATCAGTCGAAGATGAGAAGTATCTTATCAGCTAGACCTGCCACCCCATCTGTCAGAATTTCATGATGTGTTACATGTCTCCCTGCTCCGGAAGTGTCTGCAAGTTCCTGGGGGTACTCATTCTTATCAAGAGATTGATCATCGCACCATTGATCTCAATCATGATCTCACCTACCATGAACGACCACTCCGTGTCCTCGCTGAAGACGTCCGTCTGACCCGGAGTCGGAAGATCAGATTCCTGAAGATCCAATGGAGCAACCATTCGGAGGAAGAAGCTACCTGGGAGCGTGAAGATTATTTAGAGCGTGAATCTGGAATCTCTGGGACGAGATTCTCCTAAGGGGGGGAAGGTCTGTAACACCCCAATTCTCTTATCTTCAATATTGTGGTGTTAGCCTAGATTTTCAACCTTAGCAGAACTTTTTTGTGTGTAGAATTTTGATGCATGAGATGTCTTGTTTGCACTCATTGTGCTTGTTGAGTTCCATTAGTCCTCTAAGAGGATAGAAAACACCAAACACTCAGCAACTAAAATTAAAACAACAATTATGAGGATCTTCATGTCTGTTAAAACTTAGCCAAACTAGGAGCTATTATTAAGCAAACCCTAAATGGGTTTTTGCATGCATTTGAACCATTATGATCTAGGTCATGTATAGTTTTACACCTTGTTTTAAATCATCACAAAAGAGCTTGTTTGCACCAAAATATCACTAGCTGTTGTAGCCATTAAAATAACATGACCATTTGAGTATTTCTTTTTTTTCTTTTCCCTACAAGATTTCTTTTCCTAGAATGCTCAATGAGATGTTTGACTTGGGCATTTATAAATTCAGTAGCTTCACCCATATTTAGTGAGTTTGGGCATCTAGTTATTTTCTCTTTTGTGATTAGGGTTTATGTTTTTCAAAGTTTAGGAATTGAGTTTATTTGATTTTGAACTCAAATCTTCCACCCTCTCCCTCTCACTCATCTCTACTTCACCTGCTGAAAAAGGAGAGCATCACCCTCTCCCCAAGCCCCACCTGTCATGGACTTGGGTCACCCCCTCCTTCTCTCTTCTCTTTTTCTCTTTTCCCTTCACCCAACCGGAGCACCCCTCCTCTCTTCCCACTGGCCAGGTCGATTCATCCCGACCAGCCCCCTCTATGTCCCCTCTCCACCGCCCTCCCTAGCCAGTAAGAACGAGGGACACCCCTCCCTCTCTCTCTCTAACCCGAGCCGAACCCTAGATCAGGTGGCACCCGTTATAGCCACCCCGAGCTCCCCTCTGCTCATTTCTCCCCCTTCCAGTCACCTCCAGATCCCACTCCTCTCCCCTCTAGCGAAAATCATCGAGCTCCCTCCCCCATTTGCCCTAGAGAAGAGGAAGCTCCCTTCGGTGGCCGACGGGAGAAAACCGCCGTAGCACTCTTTTCTCTCCGCCATTCCTCGCCATTGTTGGTTCCCTGGGTTCCCCTCTACTTGATCTAATCCTCTCCCCCATCTCTTGGCTCTGTTGCAGCTCGCGACCCGGGGAAGGCGCCGTCGTCACCACCATGGATCCCGGCGTTGCATGCAAGCTTTGCGGCCTCACGTGAGCTCTCCTTCGACGCCGCGTCCACCTCCAAGCCCCTCTTTGTCCGTACGCAAGCCCTAGGTGAGCCCTGCGTGCTCGGCATCGCCGTTTCGAGCTCCTGCTCTTTGTTTCCGGTCGGGAGGTAGACGAAGGTCGGAGGCCGTCGATTTCCATATCCACGGCGGTCTTTGAATCGCGCCCGATCTATCCTGGACCATAGGATCCCAGATCCACAGCCGCGTACCGCTTCGCCAGCGCGCGCGCAGCGACCGGGCCGGCCCAGCTCGCCCCCGCGGCCCATCGCCAGATCCGGCCGATTCTTGCCTGTTTTCCTTTTATTCTTTTTTCTGTTATTTTTCCAGAGAATCTATAGTCTAGCTTTTAATCTTTTGTGGTAAATCTATATTAGCTAAAATGATGAGATTAATTTTTTAACATGCATGCACGTTTTCTTAACCATGTGGCATTGGATTTGTTCCAAAATGTATTTTCTGTTGGGTGGTAAAATAGATCTAGTAAAAAGTATTATTTTCACCATTTGTTAATAACTTGGGATTTATAAGTCCAAATTATGCAAACTTGGATCCTCTGGAAAGCCAGTAAAAATGTCTATCTAGATTGGTAAGTCTTACATGCAGGAGATTACTCTAGCAAAAGATATATTTATTCTAAGCATAACACGAGTAGGTGTTTGGTGGTTCTTAACTCTTAAATGAAAACACCTTTTGAGGTAAATCCAATTGGAAGTGTTAGATATGTGTTGGAGGTATCATATGCTACAAATGTAGATTTTTCCAGTAAGTATTTAAGGCTTGTTGATTAAATTTCTTAAAAACAGGAAGATAGCCTCTTGAAGTACATTTTTCTGATTTCAGAGGTTAGTGCATGTTTAGTTTGGTTTGGTTGAGCCACCTCTGTCCATGAAGTAATGTTGGGGATATTTTTGTGGAATAGACACAGGTTTTATCCAACTTACCCCACTGGTTTGGCATCAAAATGCACCATGTTATTCCCTGGACATAAATAATAGTCAGAAGTTTATATTATCTTAAATCAAGGATAACTTGAGCTAGGAGTATCCAAATTTGATGAATAAAATATCCACTTAAAGAGAAAACTCATATCTCACCAGAAAAGTTAATTATGCATACATGGGATCTATCAAACTGAATCTATCTTCTGTTTGAGTTTGACATCAGTAGCTCTTAACTGATTTTTAATTCTTGTTTGGTGATAGATTTTCATACTTAGCTAATTTTCAGAGCTCCATATGGTAGCTAGGAGTAATGTGGTAGAAGGGTTTAATTTTAGGAGCAGTACCTTAAGAGTCATGCATAATTCATATAAACAACACTTGATCACTAATTAAATGTATTAGTTGTGTTTTCTGTTTTGTGATTCTTGTTGTTTGTTATTATACTTTAGATTGTTATCAACTCGCAGTTTAGGATTTACACTAGTCTCGTTTGTTTTTCATGTTACGGTAGAACCGCAATTCGAGGAAGAGCAGTACGAGGTAGCTGAGCACAACTACGGAGAAGAGCAAGACCAGGGACAGTACTCTGAGCAAGGCAAGCCCACCTCACCACTATAATGAAACCTATTATTTTATCAAGCATGTTTTGTTTTAAAATAAAATAATGCATGTTTTACTTCTTTTGTGGCACCTTGCCACCCGAAAACTATTTTACAAAATATTGTTTGGCCAAAGTTATCTACTAGAATATTATAGGTGTTACAAAAAGAGTTTATTTGGTGAGCCTTGTTGTTGAAGGCTCCATAAAAAGATTAAGTTTTCTAGTAGTCTACCTTCATCTACTTACCTCAAAACTATAGGATGGGAACCTTTTTGATAAAATTGTTTTATGGAGGAAAACCTGAGTTGCTGGGAGCAATCAGCGAGAAAGAAATGTTCTATGAAAACTCGAGATGCTGAGAGCATTCGGAGATGTTGCGAAAACCCGAGCTGCTGGGAGCAGTCGGAGATGGAGGTTTAATTTCGAAGTCCCTGCTGCCGCCCGAACAATTAACCCGTGCAACCACACTACCTGACATGGGTAGGGCTTAGCCGGAAGCTTGTCTATTTTAGTGTTGGGGCTCTCATACTTTCTATGAGGGTTGGGCCCTCGAAGCCGGGTTGTCGTCCGGAAGAGACAATACACTGCTGCGGATCAGCAGCCGGACGATTACGGCAGGTCTCCTTACGTGGCGATGTGGCGTCCCGAGGAAAGACCAAGAGGTCTAGTGGAGCACACGGTGCCGAGGAGAACAAACCTACCGGGAGGCCCCGATACTAGGGTGGTCATAGTGGAAAGTTTTGATCGTGTTATCCGGACCCCCTCATGCATTCGTATGACGGGCCGTGGCAGAGATGGCGGAAGGACTGATTGGTGTGGGTAAAGTGTGCAACCTCTGCAGAGTGTAAATCTATTCGAATAGCCGTGTCCGCGGTCATGGACGGTTGGAAAGGCCACACTGGGCGCCTGGGAAAAGAAGTTGTTTTATAAAGGAAAGCGTTTATGTGGAATCAGGAGGTGCCTGGGAAGTACGGATTTTGGGTGAGGATGATTGGTCTCGGGGAGACACCGATATATATACAATATGCCTCGGAATAGCTGCGTCCATGGCGTCCTATTGATCAGAAGTATCCAGCAGCGCCACGCCAGAGTGACTTCCGAAGCGCTACACAAAAAAGATTTTTCATCGGAAAGAGGTCTACGAATACTTTTGGGAAAACGTCGACGTTTGCTGGCTTATTTGGCAAAGAAAAATAGAGTACGTTATAAGAAATTAATAAGTCAGTTGAATATTTGATGCCGGGTCTTAATCCCCAACTAGAAAAGAAACTGAAACTCGATCTCAAGATATGCCGGCCGGAATGCCGCAGGCTCGGAAGGAGGTAGCAGAATCCGAGATAGGCGAAGGAAGGTCAACTCCTTACACTTCAGAAGTAGAAGTCAACTCTTTGCCTTCTTGACTGCCAGCATCAAGACGAGAGCAAAATCCTTTAGCTGGATAAGGGGCGGATGTAGCCAAGTGGATCAAGGCAGTGGATTGTGAATCCACCATGCCAGGCCGATCTCAAGGAAGGAAAAAGGGGTATCCCCATCCTAGTGCTTTTAAAGGTCTTGCTAAAGAAAGTTTTCAGTACTTAGATATGTCCTTGCTATGTTTAAGAGAAGAGAATTCTATCTCTAAATGTTTTTCTTCAACAAAAATATAGTGATGTCGTAGTCTCTATGTCGAAAAGCATTGTATTCGAAAACTAAGCCCTATAGTCGTATATAGCAGCTATCCCAGTTTTTCGAAAGTGAGTCCTTGCATTATCATGAAATCTTAAGCCTAGAGGTGGTCTTGCGAGTACGTAATTGTACTCATATGGCTCTGTCCCTGGCTATTCAAATGTCCAGATTTTATTGAGGAGGCTTACGTCGAGGAGGAGGTGTTTGACGACGACTTCGCCACTTAGCTGTCACCGGTCAACTGCACTTGTGGGATCAACGCTTGGAGATGTCAGGAGCCGTCGCTAGCCACGAGCTTTCGCTATCTTAGTTAATTCCGTCCTGCGTGACGAGGTTTGTTGACTTTGGTCGTATGACCGTCTATGTGTTGTAAGACTTTATTTCGTACGACTTGAATGATGTAAGTCTTTGATACCTATGTTGGTTATGTGATTGCGATGCACTGATCATTGGGATCGTGATCTTTTACATAACGTGGGCATCTCGAACTTGTTTCGAGGGGTCCTTACAGCTACTTCCGAGTGTTTGGATGTAAGTGCTATTATCTCGTCAAGGGTGTCCGGTTGGGTAAGTTCCACTCTAAATCTATTGAAGGGATATTTGTCGGATATGGTAGCGAGTCCCACACTTATAGAGTCTTTAATAAAACCTCCCGAATTATCATAGAGTCTTGTAGTGTGGAATTCGATGAAAATGATGGCTCCCAAGTGGAGCAAGTTGGTGTTTGTGATGTAGGTGATGAACAACCTTTTGATGCCATTAAGAAGATGGGGGTGGGCTTTCTTCGCACCATTGAAGTCCATCAAGAAGTTGTTCAAGAATACTCAAGTTCTCCCATCAAGGAGACCTCACCATCACAAGAACCACAAGGTGGCTCACCCATAGCAAATGATGAATCCCCTGAAGAACATTCTCAAGATCTTCCTCAACAAGAGCATGCTATTTCTTCTCAAGATGAAGCTCATGATGATCATCAACAAGATCTTCATCAACAAAAAGATCATGCCTCCTTCACCAAGATTATTAAAGACAACTCCACTTCTGCAAGTTCTACTCAAGGGCAAGATCATCCTTCTCCACCACATGAAGAGACTTCTCATGATGATCAAGGCCCTCAAGAAGGTCAAGACGAGGATCCAAAGGATTAAGATGGTCAAGAGATTGTCCCCACAACAAGGGCGGCAATTTAAACTCGTCGTCAAGCTCGCTTCGCAAAGTCATTGGAACTTAGGGCATTATCTCTCGACAAGGTCATTGGTGATATACGAGCAAGGGTCTCCACACGAAGTCAATTAGCTCACTTTAGTGAGCATCAAGCACACATTTCCATGGTCGAGCCCAAGAAAGTATTCGATGCTCTTGAAGATCCCCATTGGCTAGGGGATATGCATGAAGAACTTAACAACTTCGAGCGCAACAAAGTGTGGCGTCTAGTTGAGAAGCCTAAAGATTGCCGCAACGTTATTGGCATTAAGTGGATCTTCAAGAACAAGCAAGATGAACATGGTATCGTTGTAAGGAACAAGGCTCGGTTGGTGGCCCAAGGCTTTTCTCAAGTCGAAGGCATCGATTTTGGAGAAACTTTTGCACCGGTCGCAAGACTCGAATCGATACGTATTCTCATCGCTTATGCTTTTCTCCATGGTTTCAAATTGCAACAACTGTACGTAAAAAGCACTTTTCTTAATGGTCCTTTGCAAGAACTTGTGTATGTTAAACAACCCCCGGCTTTGAAAACCCCAACCATCCTCACCACGTCTATGTCTTGTACAAAGCTCTCTATGGCCTTAAACAAGCCCCCCGTGCATGGTACGAGCACTTGAGAGACTTCTTGGTAGACCGTGGATTTGAGGTTGGGGTAATCGATCCCACTCTTTTCACTAAAAAGGTTAATGGTGAACTCTTCATTTGTCAATTATATGTCGATGACATTATCTTCGGTTCTACTAACCGTGTGTTCAGTGATGAGTTTTCCAAGTTAATGACCGACAAGTTCGAGATGTCCATGATGGGTGAACTCAAGTTCTTTCTTGGCTTTGAGATAAGGCAATTGAGGGAAGGGACTTTCATATGTCAAGACAAGTACATTCAAGATATGATCAAGAAATTCAAATTGCTTGGACTTAACGGTGTGACTACTCCTATGCAAACCAAGTGCCACCTCCAACTCAACCCCGACGGTAAAGAGGTAGACCAAAAGGAGTATCGTTCTATGATTCGGTCTCTTCTTTATTTGTGTGCGTCTAGGCCCGATATCGTTTTAAGTGTTGGAGTGTGTGCTCGTTATCAAGCCGCGCCTTTGATGGCCGTGAAGAGAATCTTCAGATATTTGGTTCATACCCCTTGCTTTGGGTTGTGGTATCCCAAAGATGGCACCATGTCTCTTTGTGGATACACCGACTCCGATTGGGCGGGCGACATTGATGATAGGAAGTCCACATCCGGGACGTGTCAATTTCTTGGAAGATCTTTTGTGAGTTGGTCCTCGAATAAACAAAATTGCATCTCATTATCCACGCGGAGGCCGAGTACGTCGCTGCCGCAAGCGAGTGTACTCAACTTCTTTCGATGCGGAAAACTTTAAAGGATTACGGTGTCCTCTTGGACAAAGTGCCGCTTTTATGTGATAATGAGAGTGCCATCAAAATTGCATACAATCCGGTGCAACATTCAAGGACCAAGCACATTGAGATTCGTCATCACTTCATCCGCGATCACGTGGCACAAGGAGATATTGATCTATCACATGTTGGTACAAGAGATCAATTGGCGGATATCTTCACGAAGCCCCTTGATGAAGCCCGCTTTTGCTACTTGAGGAATGAGCTCAATATCATAGATTCTCAGGCCTTGGCTTGAACTCCGTACACACACTCCAACATTTAAGGCTTTATTAGACCAAGAGGTACGCATGGACTTAGGGGGAGTGTTTTCCTAATACATTGGACTCTTCCTCCCCCTATTATGCATATAGTGACATATCATTGCTAAAACTTTAAATTAAATCTAATTTGTGAGGTTCAATGTTGAGATGTAGTTATGGACCCAAGATATATCTTCGCGGTACCATGCTACAACTCATACACGGTGGACTCGGCCACCAACACTCTTTTTCTTTGGATTCTATTTGATTCTCACTTGCATTGTCTTTGTCTCTTTTGGGAAAACACACTCTTGGTTGGTCTTCTCTTGTGTTTTATGGTTCTTGCAACTTGAGTGTGTCTTCTTTATCCAGTTTGAGTGTCTATCCTAAGCCTTTCACTGTCTTTCAACATGCTTTTCCCCACTCATGTCCCCTTTTGTTTTCTTGTTCCTGGAGTTTTTGGGTTTGAACGGAAATCTCCGAGCCTTACTCGGAAATCTCCGGTCCACCAGAGAATTTCGAGACTAAGTCCATTTAAAAATCAGCACTGACCTGTGATGATTATTGACCGGAAATAGTCCCGGAAATTTCCGGTGTCCGGACATTTCCGGGATGAGACTCGGAAATCTCCGGCCCCTGCGATTTTTCGGCACTAAGTCATTTTCATTTTCGGCACTGACCTCAGGCAAAGCTGAATCGGAAATAGAGCCGGAAATCTCCGGGGTCCGGAAATCTCCGGTCCGATGTCCGGAAATCTCCGAGCGTGTGAAAGTTTTCCAGGGCTAAGTCCGAATCCGGAAATAGCCCCGGGAATCTCCGGCACCCGGAGATCTCCGAGCCTCAGTCCGGAGATTTCCAGTTCAATTTTTTCTGCCTATATAAGGGCACGAGTGGACCGGCCGGTTCGGCCAATTCATCCACCCCGTGCCCTAATCCTCTCTCTCCTCCGAAAATCTCCAAATCTTCCGTTCCTTGCTGCGGGTGGATCGTTCGAGGGTTTCTCGCGTGCTTCGGGGATCTTCTTCTCCTCCTCGAGGGCTTCGATTTCATCCGCACGCTTTCCGCGATGTCTTCCGGTAACTCCTCGTTTTTCAAATCTAGGATGAAACTAGTTTTCATTTAACCTAGCCGATTTAGGAGGTTGTTGCTTGTTTCCTTTGGTAGAATTGCTCCCCTTGGCATGCTCTACACTCCACGTGCACAGATCTGTTTTTCGTTCATAGATTTTGTTCAAATCTGTCAAAATTTCGTTCAGACCGGAAATCTTCGAGTCAGACCCGGAAATCTCCGGCCTACTCAGAATCAGATCAGCTAAGGATAGAAACTGTGTTTTGCAAGAACTTCTCTAGTACGTTCCATTTTCATTCTCGAACATGACTGCTTACCACATATGCTTTCCATCCTCTCTATGTTGTGTGTTTGCAGGATCCACCCCTCGAGGTCGTTTCAAGCAAATTTCTACACGTGGAAGAGGCAAACCAGTTCATTCTCGCCCTCCTAGTGGGTCCTCAAGTGAAGATAGCACACCTGCTGAGTCTGCAGCCCCTCTCAGGAGAGCCACTGGGACTTGCAAGAAGAACAGGCCCGAGCTCCGTCTTGAAGACTTCAACAAAGGCAGTTTTCGCAAGTGGCGAAGTGAGCTCTCCTACAATGTGGATTCTGATGATCCCAAGTACTTTTGCACTGAGATGGCATGGCTCTACAGGGAAGTATATCAGAAGTTCTCAATTGACAAGCCCATCTGCCCCATGAAGTGGATTGACTTTGACAAATTAATGAAGAAGGCTGATTATTTTGGTGGTGCTGTCAAGGCATGTGGACTTCTGGGTTTGGAACACTTGATGAGGACTGAGTGCAACTACAGCGTATCTCTTATCCATCAGTTCTATGCTACTGTGGTGTTTGACTCCTCAGAGGATATTGGGATGACCTGGATGTCTGGCAGGCAGCGCTTGACTTCCTCTTTCCGAGAGTTTGCTCGAATTCTTGGCTGTCCCTTCAGTGGTTTGTCTGTTCCAGCTGGCGCCCGCATGCATGTCCATGGCATGTCTTACAACAAACATGTCATGTCTGATCTTTACCAGCCTGGAGGAAGGATTGGCTCTCGGAATGGTCTCCTCCCTACTTATGATATTCTGTTTCGCATGTTCCATTCGACCATTGCTCCCATTGCAGGCAATGCGGACAATATTGCCGGGGCTCTAGTCAACTTGATGGACAAGGCTCATGCGGCCTATCTTGGTGAGTATGAGGTTGAGCAGGAGGCCTACAAAGTGGATGTCATGGATTTCATTTTCCAGGAGATGTCTCTAGCATTTTTCGAGAGGAAAGTTCCTCCGTATGCTCCCTATGTGATGTCACTCATCAAGAGGCTCTACAAGCTTTCCGAGCAAGACGGAGATGATTTTGATGCAGCCTTTCATACTCAGGCCCACAAGGCAGCCCTGCTTATCCAGAAATCTGCTCAACTTGTTCAACAACAAGCCACCATGCAAGATATCAACGAGGATGAGATTTTTGGTGGTCCATATCGGGTTCCCTCCAATCCCAACATCAAGAAAGCTGCCAAGAAGAGTCGCCCATGGGTAGTTCGAGCAATTGAGAAAATCATGAACATGAACTTTTGCATTCACACTGAGAACTACTCCATCTACTCTCAGAACCATCGCATTATGAAGCGCCAAGAAGAGATGATGGCTCATATGAAGATGACTGCTCCAAAGCACCCTTTGAAGCCTGTGATTCCTTTCAAGGATTGGAATGCAGATGGATTCACATTTGATTAGGATGATGAAGTGCCAGAGGACAACGATCTTGAGTATGATGATGATGATGCTGAGGAGGAGGAGGATGATGATGCCGATGAGGGTTCCGACTCTTGAGTCATGGGCCGTTAGTGGAACCTCCTCCCTTTTTGGTATCCTGATGCCAAAGGGGGAGAAGTATCTCTAGAACTCTCGGGATTCGCATGGGTTGGGAGCACTTCTTTCTTTTCATTTTGTTTTTTAAAGTGCTCCCTATTTTCGTGACTGTTTATTTTCTTTATGTGTGTGAGACATGAGTACTGTTAAATTCTCTATTGTAATAACTCTATTGTCTAAGTTTGTTGCTTCTATTGTGTATTGTGTATTTGTGTGTTTTGTAAAATCTAGGGGGAGTGTGATCCTAAGGAACGTGCACTTTGTATTCCAAAAACATCCTAAAATAGTGCACTCATTTAGGGGGAGCTCCGTCTATATTTTGCAAATCCGTTCTCCTTTCGTGTTGTCATCATTCGCCAAAAAGGGGGAGATTGAAAGTGCATTCTATGCACTCCCAGATTTTGGTGACTAATGACAACACAAAAGGTATTCTAATGTTTGTGATGAAGCATGCCGGTTCTTTTACAAGTCGTTTGATAAAGAGGAACACTTATTTTGCCTAAGTTTCAATTCTACTTCACTTGGTCTTTCATCAGGATTTCAGTCAGGAGATTTCCGGGACTCGGAGATTTCCGGTCCCCTGACCGGAGATCTCCGAGCTAATCCAGTTTTTCACTAAGTCTCAAATCAGATGCGTACTGAATCCAACTCAACCTGAGCCGGAAATGCTCTCGGAGATTTCCGACGCTCAGAGATTTCCGAGCACCAGTCCGGAGATCTCCGAGTGACAGAGGAATTTCAACCAAGTGCAGAACTCAAAATGCGTACTGACTCCAACACAAACTTAACCGGAAATGATCTAGGAGATTTCCGGTGCTCGGATATTTCCGAGCCCCAGTCCGTAGATCTCCGAGTGTTAGATAATTTTCTACCAAGTCAAGAAGCCAAACCAGTACTGATCCAGAGTCAAGCACAGCCGGAATTCCTACCGGAAATTTCCGGAGTCCGGAGATCTCCGGTCCTCAACCCGGAGATTTCCGGGCTGGCGGCTGTACAACGGGCAGATTTTGGAGAGGGGTATAAATACCCCTCCACCTACCTCCAGCAGTCTAAACTTCCAGTCTTTCTCTTTCCTCAATTGGTGACGAAGCTTGTTTCTTTCAGATCTCCCAATCTAGCCACTCAAATCTTTTGATACTTTGGGATCTGAGGGAGAAGCCACCAATCTACAACTCCACCAAAGCGTTTTGATTTCCCCCCTCTATTTCTCGAGGGCAACGAATCTAGGGTTCCTTTGTGGATAGCTAGGTTCAACCTTGTGTTTTGATCCTTTGTGGATTCCTTTGTGGAAGTGACCTGTTGTGGTCTTTGTGGGAGCCCCCAATTCAGTTGTGGGTGTGTGCCTCACGTGTTTGTACGAGATCTTCTCCGCCCTTAAACTAGTCCTTAGTGGAAGAGTGGATTCGCACCTTTGTGGTCGAATTCACAGGAGAATAGGGTGAGGCCTTTGTGGCGTTGAGCAAACCTTTGTGGTAGCTCACACCCCTCCAACGAGACGTACACCTTTGTGGTGGAACTCGGGATGAAATCGGTGTCTTCGAGTTCCTACGGTTGTCTTGTTCCACTCTCCTTTACTGCATTCATGTACTTGTTTTAGTTTCCTTGTTGTCTTCCACTTGTATCACCTAGTTGCACATTTAGACAAATTACCTTCCGTTAGCCTAAAACTGAAAAACACATAAAAATTGGTCACCACCTATTCCCCCCCCCCCCCCCCCCCCCGCTCTAGGTGGTCAACTGCCGTTCAAGAGCTCCACCGTATAAAGGGGTCGACTAATTGCTTGCTAAACAATTGTAAACCCTAGCCCAGCTAGTAGGATAGCCTTCGGCTTGAGGAGGAAGACGACCATTGCGTCCCACTCCAAGCACGAACTGCCCCAAGAGAGCCCTCGGCAAGCTCAGTTGTATTGTATTCTTTGCAGTGCAATACATACAAGCAGGAGTAGTGGTGCTACCTCTGCCTGAGGGACGTGAACCTGGGTACGGGCCAGTGTCCATATCTGTCGTGGGTGTTCCTCTCCAGGCCCGGCGAGCACCGTCGTCGTGCCTCTCGAGGGTCGCTTGACCTCCATGTTCAATCCCTCTCCCGAACTACTCTTCAGGGTGTGACTACCCCTGTTCCGTGGGAGTCACTCTCCGACATTTGGCGCGCCAGGGTAGGGGATTGACGCGCCTCAACGACCTTCGAGCCGCCTCCGCGCCATGGCGAACACCCGCGCTACTCGCCGCCCCCGCCAACAGACGCGCCACGGCCACACGCGGATGGCGGGGACGTCCCTGCCGTGAGGAGCGCGCCAACTCCGACTCTCATGTGGAGGAGCCCGAGCACGACGCCGAGCACGAAGAGGACGCGCAGTCCTTGCACCAGACGCAGCGCCCGAGCGGCTCCGCCCAGGGAAGGACGGACCCCGCACCACACACCGCCCTGCTCATGGCGCAAGAACTTCTCCGCTATCAGACTACCACGGAGGCCCACGAGCAGTGGCTCGAGCGCCTCAACCACCTCGTCGACATCGCCACGACTTGCCCCGCTCCGTCGCAGTCCGTCGTGCACCCCTCCCTCGCGGGCACGGCTGCGCCAGACGCGCCTCCGCCTCCTCCGGGGCCTACACCGGTTGTGACGCAGAGGGCTGCCTCCCACGCGTCCTCGCCTCACGAGTGCTTGATCGTGAAGCGCACCGTGCCAGACGCGCGCGTGGGGATGGGACTCCAGCGCAACCGCTAGAACCGCCTCATGGAAGAAATCGTCCAGGCGGGCCAGCAGAACCGCAGCGTGCTGCACCACGTGGTCGCCACGTACGCCACAGGCTGCATGGCATTCACCCGCACCCTGCGCCGCGTGGTCTGGCCCCCAAAGTTAGGCCATCCCTCCCCAAGGGCTATGACGGTTCGAGCAACCCCATCGAGTTCCTGCAGCTCTACACCACCTCCATCTATGCGGCAGGCGGAGACGACAAGGTCATGGCCACCTGGTTATCCCATGCGCTTCGCGACTTTGCGTTGTCGTGGCTCCTGAACCTTCCGGAGGACTCTGTGAACTCTTGGGAGGAGCTCTGCAAGCAGTTCGTCTCCAACTTCAAGGGGACTTACGAGCGCGCGCTCACGCACATATACCTGCTCGTTGTAGTGCAGAAGAAGGATGAAACCCTCCGCAAGTACATCCAGCGCTTCAGCCAAGTGCGCAACAAGATCCCGAACATCCCTGACACCCAAGTCATCACCGCCTTCAGCGAGGGCGTCACGGACAACAGGATGCTCAAGAAGTTGGGTATCCACGACAAGCTCACCTCTGTGGCGAAGCTGTTCGACTTAGCTGACAAGTGCGCCGAGGCTGAGGAGGGACTCCTCTTCATCAAAATGTCCTCGCGAGGGGACGACCACGCTGAGGGGTCCAGGAGCCAGAAGAAGAAGGAGGAGCCCAAGCGCAAGGCCACCGCGGTCCTCACAGTAGAGCTTGACGCAAAGGGCACGCGTAGGGACTCTCCCGAGCCTGGGAGAGAAAGGACGACCATCGCCCATTCTGCGTCTACCACAACAGGCGCGGCTACTCTTCGGAGACCTGCTTCGACCTCAAGAGGCTGAGCAAGGAGCGTGAACAAGCAGAGGGCAGCGGAAGCTGCGGTCGAGGCTGTGGCTACCGTGGAAGAGGGCGCAAGGGCGGCTACCAGAAGCCATCAAGCAATCAGGACAACGCTGCGGAGAAGAACGGCAACCTCCCTGACGAGGAAGATGGGGGCTACCAAGCTCCGAGAGGTGCCATTCCCTGCATCCTCGGTGGGGCACATCGCCCAAATCGAACAACCAGTTCAAGCAGTTCGCTCGCGAGCTCAACGCCGCCCTCCCCAGTCTCGAGACCTCCAGCACCCTCAAATGGTCACAGTACACCATCGCCTTCGACGCTCAGGACCACCCCAGGTCCGCCAAGACTGTTGGAACCCTCCCGCTGGTCTGCAGCCCCACCATCGACAACATCGCTGTCTCCAAGACCCTCATCGATGGAGGGGCAGGCCTGAATGTCATCTCAATCGAGACGTTCGAAGCAATTCAAGTGCCCTTCGAGCGGCTCATGCCCTCTAGGCCCTTCATAGGAGTCACCAGCGGCTCAATCGAGCCTCTAGGGCAGGTCAGGCTTGCCGTCACCTTCGGCAGCGAGGAAAACTACCGCACTGAGCACATCGACTTCGACGTTGCGCACATCGGTCTGCCGTACAACGCCATCCTCGGCTACCACGCTCTCGGAACGTTCATGGCCGTCACACATCTCGCCTACAACATGGTCAAGATTCCCTGCAGTGCTGGCACCATCACCATCCGTGGACATGTCCTGGATGCTACGCGCACTGTCGAGACAGCCTACAAAGTAGCCGCCATGGAGTTCCTTGCTGACGAGGACATGGAGCCTCTCGAGAGACCCAAGAAGAAGAAGCAGTTGTTCTCTCAGGAGCCAGCTGCCACCAAGAAGCTCTCTAAGCTCCAGCAGCTCGGGGGCTGAAGGCTCGAGGGATAGCGTCACCATTGGCCATGCTCTGCCTCTCAAATAGGAAAGCGCGCTCGTCGCCTTCCTCCGGGCTAACTCTGACATGTTCGCATGGACTCCGTCAGATATGGCCGGTGTACTGAGGAGGTGATCGAGCACCACTTAGCCGTGTGTCCAAACGCACGCCCCGTGAAGCAAAAAGCAAGAAGCAAGCCCCCGAGAAGCAAGCATTCGTCGTCAAGGAAGTCGAGAAGCTAAAGGCGGCAAATGTCATCCGCGAAGTCGTGCACCCCACTTGGCTCTCCAACGGCGTGGTCGTCCCAAAACCCGCCGGAGGAGGCCGCCTCTGCATCGACTACACTGATGTCAACAAGGCCTGCCCCAAGATCCTTATCCCATGCCAAGAATCGACCAGATGGTGGACTCCACGGCAGGCTGCGACCTCCTCTGCTTTCTCGATGCCTTCTCTGGTTATCACCAGATAAAAATGGCTAAGTAAGACAAGGAGAAGACGGCATTCCTCACCCCTTGTGGTGTGTATTGCTATGTCTGCATGCCTTTCGGCCTTCCAGAGGCTCATAAGGATAGCACTTGGCGAGCAAATGGGCAGAAATGCAGAGGCTTACGTAGATGACATCGTCGTCAAGTCTCGAGAGGGAGATACTCTCCTCAGGGACCTTGAAGAGACCTTCGCCAGCCTGCACAATGTGAACATCAAGCTCAACCCCGCCAAGTGCGTCTTCAGAGTGCCTTCATGCAAATTTCTTGTTTCCTCGTGTCCCACCGGGGCATCGAGGGAAACCATGACAAGATCAAGGCCATAGAGGAAATGCATCCTCCACGCCGGCTCAAGGACATGCAACGTCTAGCAGACTGCATGGCCAACTTGGGTCGATTCATCTCCAAGTTTGGCGAGAGAGCTGTGCCATTCTTCAATTTCATGAAGAGAACGGGCACCTTCAAGTTGACGCCCGAAGCAGAAAAAGCCTTTGAGGACTTGAAGAAGTACTTGGCCAGCCCACCAGTCATGGTTGCCCCAAGGACAGGCGAGCACCTGAAACTGTACCTATCAACCACTCCGCAGACCGCCAGTGCCGTTCTGGTGGTGCAAAGAGAAGAGCCAGTCCTCCACAAGAAGAGTGCAACCACTCCTAAGCCAAAACCGCCCGACGAAGAGCTCGACAAAGGGGCAGGCCCCACCGACCAGCCGTCAGGCCCAGAGCCACAAGCGGAGCCTGCCTCAAGCCAACCTCCACAGGTTAATCTCGCGAAGGAACCTGAAGAGTCTCCACAGGCCAACCCCCTTGAAGGCCCTGAAGAGTCTCCACAGGCCAGCCCCCTCGAGGGCCCTGTAGAATCTCTCCAGGCAGACGGCGCCGCGCCTAAACTGACATCCCTTGTCGAGCATCCTGTCTACTTCGTCACTACGGTACTGCAGGATGCTCGCGAGAGGTATGCAATGCAGTAGAAGCTCCTTATTGCGCCCCTCATCGCCTCAAGAAAGCTCCGACACTACTTCCTGGGGCAACCCATCACGGTGGTCACCTTATTCCCTCTGGAGCAAATCCTACGCAACCCTAACGCCACAGATCGTGTAGCGGGATGGAACATAGAGCTAGAAACATTCAACTTGCACTTCGATACCACAAGGGTAATCAACGGGAGAGCGCTGACAGATATTGTCGCCGAATGGACTGATCCAACGCCTGAAGAACCTCTAGGAGAAGAACCAGAGCTCTCTGGAGACAAAATGCCTAGCCACTAGACCATGAAGATCGACGGAGCTTTCGCTTGCCGTCACGGTGGGGCTGGCATTGTCCTGATCTCGCCCAAGGGCGACAAGCTTTATTACGCGGTCCAGTTCTGCTTCGGAGTCGACGAGATCTCCAACAATATTGCTGAGTACGAAGGCATGCTCGCCGGCCTACGTGCTGCCGTCGCTTTGGGCGTCAAGCACATACTCATCAAGGGCGACTCCCAGCTGCTCGTCAACTTCTCCAACAAGAGCTACAATCCTAAGGACGACCATATGGCCGCATACCTTGAAGAGGTCCGCAGGCTTGAGAAGCACTTCAGGGGCAGGGAGCTCATGCACATCACAAGGAAGGAAAATCAAGAGGCCGATGACATCGCCAAGCGCGCATCAAGGAGGCACGCTCAGCTGCCAGACGTCTTTGAAGAAAGACTCGTCAAGGCATCCATAAAGCAGCATCAAGAGGCCATGCCCGCAAGCACACACGAAGCGCTCCCGCCACCACCTACAACTGGGCTCCCGATTGCGGACCCCCTGCAGGGGAGCGTCTGTTGCTCACAGCGGCGCGTCAAGAAACAGGCTGGATCGATGAGCTCAAGAACTACCTCGCCAAAGGGATCCTTCCCGAGAAAGATGTTAAAGCTGAGCGAATTGCCCGTTAGGCAAAGTCCTACCACATCATCGAAGGAAATCTCTACCGCAAGCGCCCAAATGCCATCACGCTCAAATGCGTCCCTCCTGAAGAAGGCAAAATGCTGATCAAGGACATCCACAGCGGGGAGTGTGGCCACCATTCGTGCGCCTGCACCATCGTAGGCAAAGTCTTCAGAAGTGGCTTCTACTGGCCTCAAGCACTTTAGGATGAAGTTGACATCGTTCAAGCATGCGAAGCTTGCCAATTCCACGCCAAGAAAATCCATCAGCCCGCGCTGGGACTTCAGACCATTCCGCTCTCCTGGCCGTTCGCGGTCTGGGGCTGGACATCTTGGGACCATTCCCAACAGCGCAAGGGGGCTATCGCTACCTCTTTGTGGCCATTGGCAAATTCAACAAGTGGCCCGAGGTAGATGCGACACGCACAATTCCTGCAGGTGCGGCGGTGAAATTCATATGAGGCCTGGTCTGCCGCTTCAGAGTGCCTAATCGCATCATCACCGACAATGGCTCGCAATTCACCAGTGGCATCTTCAGTGCTTACTGCGAAAGAATGGGCATCAAGCTCTGCTTCGCCTAGGTCGCTCATCCACAGAGCAATGGCCAGGCTGACCGAGCAAATGCAGAAGTCCTCAAGGGCCTAAAAACCAGAACCTTCGACATCCTCAAGGGCCACGGCAAGGGCTGGATCAGCGAGCTCCCTTCGGTGCTCTGGTCCATCCGCACAACGCCACCCAAGCCTACGGGAGAAACACCGTTCGCCCTCGTCTACGGAGCCGAAGCAGTCCTCCCCACAGAGATAAAGTATGGATCCCCACGGGTCCTTTTTTTTAACGAGGACGAGAAAGAAGATTTCCACAACGACGACCTGCTGCCTCTCGAGGGACTACTCCGCCGTGCCGCCCTCCGGGCGGAAAGATACCAGAAGGACCTACGACGCTACCACAGCCGCAACGTGCGCTCGCGCATGTTGGAGACAAGTGATCTCGTCCTCAGGAGAATCCTCTCCAGGAAAGGCCTCCACAAGCTGCCACCTATGTGGGAAGGCCCCTACAGGGTCACCCACATCGCTAGGCCTGGCGTGGCTCGCCTCGCAACTCAAGACGGCATCCCCATCAAGTATACGTGGAACATCATGCACCTGCACAAGTTCTACCCGTGATCATTGTCACGCCCGTGAACATTGTCACGTCAAGACATCTGGCGGAAGAGGCAGCTTACGGCTCAACCTCCAAGCATTTTTTTTTCTCCAGAAGGATAAAAAGCAAACGTGATCATTGTCACACCCGTGATCATTGTCACGTCAAGACATCTGGCGGAAGAGGCAGCTTACGGCTCAACCACCAAGCATTTTTTGTCTCTAGAGGTTAAAAGCTCACGGCTTAAACCTCCAAGATCCAAAGGCTTCTCTCGAGGGTCAACTCTCCGAGCTCTCGATGTAACGAGGCACCTCAGGCAGTAGAGAGTCTCTGTCACTACTGGGTGGTCCCCATGCCTCGACATGGTCAAAACATTAACTTGGCAACACCAAGCATAATGAGACAATTTTGTTCCTAAGTGAACTTTGCGCCAAGGTGCCGTTGTGTAATATTTGGTGGTGAGTTTTAGTTACGCATTATTTTCTTGAAATGTGCGCTTATATCTCTCCACATGCGCACCTCGCGAGCGGGAGCTGAGTACGGTGACAGTGCCTCAAATGACACACCAGCAGCACTGCAAAACCCAAGGATCCGAGCTCTGGATGGAGGGCAAGCTCCCACAAACACGCCATCTTTACAAAGGACCTTGGTACTTACTCTCCTCGCCAGGAACGCCTGAGGGGACCTATAAGCGTGCACGAGTCCCCAGCACCATGTACAAGCGTTTGGGTTCGCCCCTCTAACATTTACAGGGAAGAAACGTCTCTACAAGCCTGAGGAGGCACCAGGGAAAAAACCCTAGAGAGGACCTCCTCGCCAGGCAAAAACCTCTACAGGGCGAAGCCTCAAGAAGCTAAGTCTCGCACCCATGCCTCGAGAGCCTTTTTCTGCTCCGCAAGCTCACGTTTGTCCCTCGAGCGATTCCATTTTCCCGCGAACTTCATGGACTACTCGTACGTCTAAGGGGGGCACCTGAGCATCACGACTCAGGGCTCTTACCTCTCCTAGGATTAAACTCCCCCGACCTTGCTGAGTCATTGCTCTAGCATACCGAAGTGGCAGAGTCATGGCGCGAAGAGACGGGTCCTAATGACACAGAGAACACATAGACATGAAATTAAGGACCAAAGGGACCTCTCGAGGGGCACACAAGCTAGAAGCAAATTGCAAACGAGAATATATTACATGCCCAAAGTTGCATAGTGTCTAAGCATGAAAATGTTTCAGATACAAGTGCACGCAGGCGCAATGACCAAAGCGTAGGCAGAATCAGCGCCATCCTGCACATCCTCTACTGCACCCTTCTCCATCTCGGCGGACGCGGCCTCCTCCTCGCCCTCCTCTTCAGGGACCTCCGCGCGCTTGAAGCGGTTGCAGAAGGCATCGACTTGATCGCGGAGGGAGTTGGAAGCCCGTCGCACGTCTTCGCCCTGACGATCCTCGGTCACGGTGGCCGCGTTGCAAAAGGCATCAACGGGAATTCCTCGATCACCTCGCGGAGATCAGCGACAGAGCGCTCGAGCACCGTGAAGAGCTGGTCGAAGTAGACAAGGTACATGGCTACATCACCGTAGCCCCAAACCTCGGGCTGTGCTTCCGCGCCCAGCTGGGCTGTGAGCTTATTACCCCTGGCCACCAGCGACTGGAACATGCCCTCTCGCTGCTTGGTGAGCATGCGAGCCGCCTGCGCTGTGTGGGCAGCCTCCGGCGCCTACTCCACCGCTGGAGCCACCTGCTCCTCCATGTACTTGACAAGGGCGTTGAGGTCCAGGATCGCTGCCCTGCAGCCGTCCTACGCCAGACGATGAGCCTCCTTGTCGCGCTTAAGGCGGGCCTCAAGCTTGGAGTTGGCCTTCTCAAGCTCCGCAATCCGCTGGGCGTCAGCAGCGTGCTTGGCCTTGAAGCGGTCCTCCTGCTTCTTGGCCTTGTCGCGGTAAGCTTGGGCGGTGTTCTCCCTGAACACCTTCTCATGCGCCACGAGAGCTTCGTCCGCCTCCTTCTTCTTCTCGGTGTACCGCCGCAAGAAGCGCTCCAGGGATTTCTTATGGGCTGCGACGTTCTCGTCGTATTTTTGGAGTGGCGGGGCCAAGTCCCCCTCGCGCGCCTCAAGATCTTCGCGCTGGGTGGCGAGCTCATCCTCCACCTGAAGCCGCTGCTCGTCGTGCAGCTGCACGTCCTTCTCCCTAGAGGCCAACTGCCGCTCGCGGTCCGCGAGGCTCTTACGGTCCTTCTCCAGGGTCTTCTGCGCGGCTTGGTGGGCGGAGAGCAACTTGGTCTCTAGCTGGCCCAACTCGCGGCGTTTCTTTGGGCTAACCCATGCCGGGGTCGTCCGTCGCGTTCGAGCTATTGCCCGGACGGAGATGACGGAGGACTACTCTTGGGGGGTCATTGGGGGATGCCGGAGAAAACCATGCGATCAGGTGCTTATATCAGTCTTTCGTGCCTTCGCCTTCGTACATGCGTTCACCTGGACACCGACACGGCCTAATTTGTTTGCGCAGTTGTTCGAGCGTCAACACGAAGAAGACGCTGTCCACGTCAACGGGAATTACACGCCGGACTTCCCGAAACCGGACGTGATGCCGAGAGAGGATCCCGACGGCGAGGACCACCTCGCCATCCCTTTCGTCAAGGCCCTGGGTAATCCTTCAACTCCAGAGGCAGTTTTCATTTCTTCGGATGATGAGGATGAGACTGACTGCCAGATTCTCGATGTTATTGACGCTCTCCCTCTGAATTGGGCCTCAGCTGTGGTTCCGAAACCGACAACCGGGACCAAACGTGCCGAGAGCCGGAAGCGTGCAGCTTCCGACACCGAGGGGGCCGATAACCCCGGCAACCCCCCCAAGAAGAACAAACCGAGTAAGCAGACAACCGAGAAGCCTGCTCGGCGCCGGCAAAGGGGTCCTCCCCTTGTGGATTCCGGGTACGTCCTCTTTGCCTTATGTTATCTGACTTTGCTTTCTCCACAACTATTACTAAGACATTTCCTTTCAGGGATGCACTCGAGCTCCCGTCACCTGCTGTTCCTCCTCCTCCCGGGACTCGGACTCCCAGCCCGGCTCGGGCTTCTCCTTCACCTCCTCGCCCTTCTACCCGAGGCAGTGAGCCTGCGGCTTTCGGTGCCGCACCGGCTACCGTTGCGACCCCGGATGCGCATCCGGTGATCGAGGAGATCCCGGTGCAGGCCACGACCACCTCGGGAGAAGTGCTTCTTCCGGAGAGCCCGCGCCGGGTTCCCGGGCTGGAGGCAGAGATCCTCAGCCCTCGCCGGGAACCTGCGGCAAGTGGCGTCTCTCGGCCAGCCGCGACCAAGACCATCCCGGAGAAGCAGCGTACAACCTCCTCCCGGCCAGCAGATCAAGTTCCCAAGTCTCGCAGCAAGATTGCTGGGCATAAAACAGCTTCTGCCCCGCCTGCAGCTGCCCCGACATCCTCGTCTCAGGACCTGGTGCTGCGCCCGGGTATGTTTTCCTCGTTACCACCGCCTCCCGCCGAGATCCCTACTGCTGCCTTGCGGATGTTGCGAGCAACCGTCAGTTCCTTTGTACCTTCAGGATCCCGGAATGTTGCCGCTACTCGCGCGCCCGGCGGCTCCGGCATACGGGTTGTTGATGAATACAACAATGCCTGGCTCGCCGCCGATGCCTCCGAGATCGCGGGAGACTTGCACGCTGCAGGTCCAAGCCGCAACGCCCAAGCTCTGCACGCTCTCCAAGTGGCCGCACTGGATGTTACCCGGGTGACCGAGGTAAGCTTGTTCCCTTTCTTTTATTGAAAAATACTTGTTCCTTCCATCCCCACTAGTCCCCGAGATTGGTGCTTAGTGCTCTAGATTCCACCGAATAGCAGATCACTAGGTTCCAATCTTAGAGAAAAAATCCAGAACTCGGACACCGAGTCCCCGAGATCCTCCCAACCGGATAGGTTGCTTCAAAATTTGCTCCACCACTAGTCCCCGAGATTGGTGCTTAGTGCTCTAGATTCCACCGAATAGCAGATCACTAGGTTCCAATCTTAGAGAAAAAATCCAGGACTCGGACACCTAGTCCCCGAGATCCTCCCAACCGGATTCTTTATATTTTTTCCTGACTAACTTCTTCTTTGTCTTGATTTCAGGAGTGCAACCATAAATGCCGCGACATCTTCAACCGGGTTCTTGCTGACCTCGGGCAGTCCGAGAAATCCGAGGGGCGCCTCCGGGAGGAGCGAGACGCGGCGCGTAAGGTCTCGGTGGACCAGAAGACTGCTCTCGCCACCGCGCAATCCGAGATCGCGCGGCTGAACGGCGAGCTCGGAAAGGTCCAGGCTGCTATGGCCGAGATGAAGACGCGCTTCATCGAAGCTACCAAGAAGCAGAAAGAGACCCTGGACCAGTCCGAGGAGCGCGTGCACACTGCCGAGACTGAGCTTGCTCTTCTCCGTTCCCGGTATGATACTTGGCTCTCGGGGCTCACAGTATTAAACCGGGATCTGAACAGTAAGTGGACCGACATCCCTCTTGTCTTCTTTTTGCTTTCTTTCTTGCTGTTATTCTTATGACCTAGCCGTTTGACAACTCTTCTTTTTAAAGGAGAGTTTGAGCACTCCCGGGAAGCTGCCGCCAAAGCTGTTGCCGCCTTTCGCGAGAAGCGCGCCGGGAAGGGTCCCATTTCGGATGCCTGGGATATCGAGGATCACCTCGTCGCCCTGAAGGCCCGGATAGTACAACTCCGGTCTATCGGGACAGACCTACTCAACGCTGCGGTCCACGTCCACGGTGCACTGTGGCCAAGTATCCGGGGGACGCTCTCGCTTCCCGAGCTCACGAGCGCACTTCGGGGTGCCGGGAGGCGCATCCACGCCTGGAAGCGTTCCGGTGCACGGGCTGGCGCCGACCAGGTCTTGACCCAAGTACTCAGCTGGTACGAAGGTCTCGATCTGGGGGCGATCCTGCGCCTGCGGACGGTTTCTCCGTGGGTCACCGATCCGGAGAAGGTCCAGCGCCGACAAGAGGTGTCGCACCGCATCGCCACGTGGTCAAGCTTCCGCACGTTCACCCCTAGCGTCCTCCCTTCCGATTCGGAATCGGACTACGAGGACGACGAAGATGATGTCGCTTCCGGCGAGGCGGAAGACGAAGCCCCGGAAGGAGATGACGCTGATTTCGGTGCTGCGCCCGAGAAGGTGATTCCCCGGGACGCGGCGACTTCGCCAAGAGCCGAGGCCCCCGAGACCGAGGTGCGTCCCGAGGCCCCGAGTAGTGCTGCCGGAGGTGAAGCTGAAGTTGCTCCCGCTGCCGCTCCTGCTGCTGCTGCTGCCACTGCACCCGAGGCTGCTGCTCCCGAGGCTACTGCCACCGAGGTCTCCGTTGAGAAGCCGACTTCCCCTGCCGCTTAAAAACTTAAAGTAGATTCGTCAAATCCCCGGGATGCCGGGTGTCATATGTAATATATACTTATACTATTTTCATTCCGCAGTGAACTACTTATCCGAACAATTTATGCCAATGTATTCTGTTTTGAGTTCCCGACTTGCCTTTCATGTTTACCGTACTTAGGTAATCTCTTCTCCTGTCTACCATTTCGGCGTTCGACAGTCGAGTCACAAAACTCCACATACGGCATACATTACTTAGATCAATCCGAGTTCCGGTTAACCGAATTCCCGACATAAACAACAAAGTTATTAAAAAACAAGCATGCCGGATAAGTTCCTGCTCCGAGTCCCCGAGACCGTTTTCGTGTTTCCCACCTTCCCTCTCTTTGCTCTTGACTACCATTTCGGCGTTCGTCAGTCGAGTCACAAGATGATTTCACATGACATACATTACTTTGTCTTTGAGAATCGAACTCGGAACTTTCCCGGCATACAAAAGAAAAGTAGAAAACAGTTATCCGGCAGTCCCCGGGTTCCTTCCCGAGATGCCGGTACCAAATAGTAAATGAATTTGACAAAAATAAAAAGATAAGCTCATAACCAGGAAGTCCCCGGGTTCCTCCCGGGGTGCCTTACTTTCATTAATACTGAAAATTGAGATACAACATACACTGAACCTTTTACGTGTAAAAGGGGCGAAGTAGAGCTACATTCCATGGACGTTTGGTTTCCTCACCGGATTTCTCCATTACACCTTTCCTAGCCTCCTGTGCATCTACAAGGTAATAAGAATCATTGTGCAATGCCCTGCTTATCACAAAAGGTCCCTCCCATGGAGGTGACAAATTATGCATTCCGGCCGTGCGTTGGATGAGCCTCAGCACCAGATCTCCTTCCCGGAAGACCCTCGGGTGTACTTTCCGGCTATGATAGCGACGGAGGTTCTGTTGATAAGTTGCCGACCGAGATAGTGCCAATTCTCTGGCCTCTTCGAGTAAATCAACATCATCTTCTCGGGCCTCCTTTGCCTCAGTCTCGGTGAACATTGTTACTCTCGGGGAGTCATACTGTATGTCGGTTGGGAGTACTGCCTCAGCCCCGTATACCATGAAGAATGGGGTGTACCCGGTAGATCTATTCGGTGTAGTCCGGAGACCCCATAGCACTGCCGGTAATTCCTCTATCCAGCATCCCGGAGTTCTCAATAGTGGTTCGATCAAGCGGGCTTTGATGCCGGCTAGGACTAAGGCATTTGCTCTTTCGACTTGCCCATTTGCTTCCGGGTGTGCAACTGATGCTACATCCAGCCGGATTCCCTTCTCAGCACAAAATCGAGCGAACTCCCCCACAGCAAAGTTTGTTCCATTATCTGTGATAATGCTGTGTGGGTATCCGTATCTCAAGATGATGTCTTTCAGGAATTGCACAGCAGTGTGTCCATCGCACTTCCGGATTGGCTTGACCTCTATCCACTTAGTGAATTTGTCCACCATGACAAGTATGTGTGTCATATTGCCCCTTGCCGGCTTGAATTGCCCGACCATGTCCAAACACCATACTGCGAATGGCCAAGTGATGGGGATTGTTTTCAGTGCTGACGCCGGCATGTGTATCCGGTGAGCAAATCTCTGGCATCCTCCACACTTCCGGACAATATCCTCTGCTTGCTGCAATGCAGTGGGCCAGTAGAACCCATGCCGGAACACCTTTGCCACCAGGGCCCGGGATGATGCATGATGTCCGCATTCCCCTTGATGTATTTCTACCAGCATCTCTTGTCCTTCTGCCGGTTCCACACATCTCTGGAGTACCTCGGTGACACTTCTCTTGTACAGCTCTTGATTGATGACAGTGTATGCTTTTGATCTTCGCAGTATCTGCCGGGCTTCCACTTCGTTCTCCGGGAGAGTTCCCTCCAAGATGTACGCCATAATGGGCTGTGGCCATCCCGGGACAGGTCTATCCGGGAACATGGGAGCGTCTATGTCCATTGGTTCTGCCGACATCACCTCTATCATCATCTTTCTCTGCCTCTCTGAGCACTGGGACGCAGTCCCCGGGTTCGATGTTATGCTCCCGACATCTACTTCCATGGGTACGGCATCTGAACCAGGCTCCTTGGGGATGAAAATAGATTCCGACTCGGGTGAGGGTTGGATAGATGGCTTCCTCAAATGATCCAGAGCTATTCCGGGTGGGATTGCATCCCGGGATGACCCTAGCTTGGACAAGACATCCGCTGCTTCGTTTTCTCCTCTGGGTACATGCTTGAACTCGCATCCTTCAAAAAATCCGGATATTTTCTGCACATGAAACCTGTATAAGGCCATGTTTGCATCAAGAGCATCCCAATTTCCCGACACCTGTTGGACTACAAGGTCTGAGTCACCGAAGCATTCTATCCGGCGGATGCCGATGTCCTTGGCGACGTTCAGTCCATGAACCAAGGCCTCATATTCCGCGACATTGTTAGATGCCCGAAAATGGATCTGCAACACATACTTCAGTACATCTTGCTTTGGGGAAGTGAGGACCACTCCGGCACCCAATCCGATCTTAGCCTTTGAGCCATCGAAATGCATCCTCCAGAAATTGTAATCCGGTATCGGAGGTTCATACTGCATCTCGGCCCAGTCTACCAAAAAGTCCGGCAGCGCCTGCGACTTGATGGCATCTCGTCTCTCGTATGCCGGAGCATACGGAGACAACTGGATGGCCCATTTGGCTACCCGGCCGCTAGCATCCTTGCAACCGATGATCTCGGCGAGAGGAGCTTCGCACACCACTATGACCGGATGTTCCTGAAAGTAGTGCTTGAGCTTGGTCACTGCCATGTATACCCCATATGCCATCTTCTGGTAGTGCGGGTAGTTCTGCTTTGATTCCGAGATCACCTCACTGAGGTAATACACCGGCCTCTGTATCAGCTTGCCCCCCTCTTCCCTTTCTACTACCATCGCCACACTGACTACCCGGTTGGTTGCGGCAATATACAGCAACATAGGTTCCTTGGGTAACGGGGATGCCAACACAGGTGCTGTTGAGAGCATTCTCTTCAAGTCATTGAACGCCGCATCAGCTTGCGGGGTCCAAATAAATGTCCTGCTCTTCTTCATCAGTTGATACAGAGGCAAGGCCTTCTCCCCAAGTCGGCTCACAAACCGACTTAGGGATGCCAGACACCCGGTAAACTTCTGCACATCCTTGAGACGCACGGGCAACTTCATGCTCTCAATAGCACGAATTTTACCCGGGTTGACCTCGATCCCCCGACTTGAGATGAGGAAACCGAGTAGCTTCCCTGCTGGTACACCGAATGTGCACTTATCCAGGTTCAACTTCATCCGGAATCTTCTTAGGTTCTTAAGTGTTTCCCTCAGATCATCTATTAGTGAGGCTTTCTCTTTTGTTTTTATGACTATGTCATCGACATAGACCTCGGCATTTCGGCCTATCTGGTCATGCAAGCATTTCTGCATGCATCTCTGGTATGTAGCACCAGCATTTCTCAACCCGAAAGTCATAACACGATCGCAATAAGCCCCATAAGGGGTAATGAAAGCAGTTTTTGATTAATCATCCGGATTCAAAGGTATCTTGTGAAAACCGGAATAAGCATCTAGAAAAGTTAAAAGCTCACTCCCGGCAGTGGAGTCTATCACTTGATCTATCCGGGGCAGCGGAAAGGGATCTTTCGGGCATGCCTTGTTGAGGTTGGTGAAGTCGATGCACATGCGCCACACCTTAAGCAGGAGGGGATCATCTTTCTTCTTCTCCACCAGGACTGGATTCGAAATCCAATCCGGGTGCAGCACCTCCATGATGAATCCGGCGGCCAGTAGTATAGCCAGATGGTCCATGACAGCTGCTCTCCTCTCATCCGAGAGGCGCCTAGTCGGCTGCTTCACCGGCTTCGCATCTGGTCGAACAAACAGAGAGTGCTCAGCCAACTCCCTCGGGACGCCTTGCAGATCGTCACTCGACCACGCAAAGGCATCCCGATTCTCACGGAGGAAGTCGACGAGCTCGCCTTCCTATTTGCTGTCCAGGTTGCTGCCAATGATAACTTGGCGCTCCGGGTTGCTGGGGTCCACGCACACCTTCTTGGTCTCCCTGGGGGGCTGAAATGATGCCCCCTGCTCCGGGTTCACCATCCCGGGCATTCCGAGTTGGGAGGTCTTGGCCATCGCCACCACCTGCTGGATCCTCTTCTTCTCTTCCGCGATCACCAGGGATTCAGCTAAGCACGACCCCGCCGAGGCACACTCCATGGAGCGCTTGTGGTCTCCCGAGATGGTGATCACACCGTTGGGTCCCGGCATCTTCATCTTGAGGTAGCCCACGTGAGTCGAGATCATGAACTTGGCGAGGGCCGGTCTGCCAATCAGTGCATGATACGGGCTCTCGAGGTCCACGACCTCGAACTCCAAGCTCTCGGTTCGGCAGTTCTCCCGAGTTCCGAATAGCACCTCAACCCAGATGTTTCCCATGGGCGAGCAAGAGACTCCGGGCACAATTCCATGGAAGGTTGTCTCGGTGGGCAGCAGGGTGTTCATGGATACTCCCAGCTTTAGCATCGTGTCCTTGTACATGATGTTAATGGCACTGCCATTATCAATCAGAACCCGGCTGAAGCGGACGTTGAGGTTGGGTCCGACAAAAGTTGGGTCCACCACCAAGGCATACGCTCCCGGCTTGGGCATAACCCGGGGGTGATCCTTTCGGCTCCAGGTGATCTCCATCTCGGACCAGTGCAAGAACTTGGGCACCGCCGGGATCACAGCATTCACTTCCATGGCACGCTGCCGCACACTCTTTCGGTCAGTGGGCTCGGTCACGAAGACCACATAGCTCTGGTGTGCTTCTCGGTAGTTGCTCTGCTGGTGTCCGGATTGGTTACCGTTGTCATTCCGGGTATGCACCACATTCACTGGGCGAGGTGGGGGTCCTCTCGGGGGAGGGGGAAGTCGCACAGCGTTGGCCCCCGATGTCGGAGGAGGGGGTCTCGGGATGTTGGGCCGAGATGCCGGAGCATTCTGCCGAACATCTCCCGAGCTGCCCTCCTGCAACGTGCGCTGATACCAGCTGCACTGCCGAGTAGAGTGGTTTGCGGGCTTGTTGGTCTCCAGAGTGTGGTAGCAGCATGGCTTGTTCAGCATCTCTTCATACGTCAGGGGCTTCTTTTGTTCCACCCAAGTCTTCTGCACCTCCTGACTTTGACTCCAAGCCGGGCCACTGGTTTTTTGACGCTGGCTGTTGCCGGCATCCTCCTGCTCCCGGGTCACTGCTGCGACATGCTGCGCGGCATGGTGGTACTCGGGCTGATTCCTCTTGTGGCCGAACTCCTGGCGATCATGGCTCCTGCTCGGTCCCGAACGCTGAGGTCCCGCATTCCTCCTGTTGGAGTCTCCGACATCCACCAGGGGTTGCATGGGATCTCCAAGCGTATAGGTGTCGGCGATGCGCATGGTTTCTGCCAAGGTTGTTGGCATCTTTCTCTGCAATTTCTGCCATAGCATAGAGCCATGCCGGCATCCTTGTGCAAACCAGGAGATGGCCTGTGCCTCCACCACTCCTTCGCAAGAATTGCGAATATTGCTCCACCGGGTAAGGTATTCCCGGTCAGTCTCATTGCTCCTTTGCCTACAGATGGCGAGCTGCTGAGGCCTGTTGGGCCTCTTGTACGTGCTGGTGAAGTTGCTGATGAATGCCTCTTCAAAGTCTAACCAGCAGTCTATACTGCCAGTTCTCAGATTGTTCAACCAGATCCGGGCTGGTCCTTCCAACATCTGCGGTACATAACGTACCGCCCATCGTCTGTTTCCACCGGCTATGCTTACTGCAGTTACATAGTCGGTTAGCCAGTCCTCCGGCTTCTTGCTACCATCGTAAGTCTTGGCACCTCGGTTGAGCTGAAAGTTCCGAACAGGAGATTCTCGCATGATCCGAGGTCCAAAGCAGGCAGGTCCCGGAGGTCTTTGCTCTTCCACACCCTTGGATTGGTGAATCCGGTCGAGCCGGAATCTGGCGTCTGCGGGTTCAACTGCCTGGTTCCTATCCGAGATCCCAAAGGGTTCTCGTCTGGCTGATATCCGAGCTGCTGCAACCTCGAGTTGCCATCGTTGAGCCTGTCCTGTGCAGGGACTAGGGCCTGCTGTGGGACGGAGACGACCTCCCTCTGCGGGTTTCCCTGATCGTGAGGAGGATTCCGGGGCGGATTACCACGGCCAACCGGGTGGTTGTTTCCCATACCTCGGTTACCATCCCCACGGGTACTTCCCGCCTGTCCCGAGTTACGCTGTTCGGCCTGCCCGGCTTGCTGGATACCGGCAAAGGCCGGATCATAGGTCTGCAGCTGCTTATTCTTCCCGGAACCTCGACTCCGGCTCCGGCTCTTGCTCTTGCTCTTGCTTCTGCTCGGATGTGGGGAAGAGGCCTCCCCATCCGACCTCTGGCTGTCGGGTCTGGCCGAGTACAACTGGGATCCTGCCCCGGGGTGCTTCTTCTTGAAGGCCAGATTCTGACGATTGGCCTCTATCACCAAATCGTTTACCCTCTCCTGCTGCTTGCGTAGGGCTTCACCGGATAGTCCCACCAACTCGGCCATGGCGGCTTCGACGGCCCTAAGGGTTTTCGTCGGTGAACTGTACACCGGCTTCCCCGCAGAAATCCGACTTCCGGTGTTACTGGTGGTGGCTCCACCAACCAGCTCCTCATTCACCATTCTTCCTTTCTTGCGCAGATCTGCAATGCGCTTCTCCCGGGAGTCTATCTTAGGGAATCCGTGAGCCGCATTGTACTCCCGGAGGCTAGCGCTGAGCTCGCGGCGGATCTCGGCGATCTCCTGCGCCTCAGCGAGTAGCAACTTCCGCTGCTCCTCTATCTCAACCGAAGTGGCTTGGGCGTCTGCTCCGGAAGTTACCGGTACAGCCAATTTTGCCACGAGTCCCGAGAGGGGATCTGGACGACGTCGCGGATGGGATGACTGCGGATCTCCATCCCGGGCCGCCGGCCTCTCCTGCGGGGGTTTGGCCAAACGGGGGTGGCCATCAGTATCGCCATCAGCATCCTGATACTCCTCCTCGGTTGCCCCAACCATCATCACTGCGACGGAACTCGGGGAGCGACCGGCACGCAGACCCCGAGCTGCACAGAGCATGGGAGGGTCCTCAGCTTCCAGGACTATATCCGGGTAGCTACGGACAACCTCGGTGGCCACGTAGGTGGTGAAACCACCGAAATCGATAAGACATCCGTTCACCGGAAACGGTTTGTTCCGGAAGCACCCTGCGTTGTCGCAGACGAAGTCCATCTCTCCTAGCCTTACGACTAGGCCAGAAAGAACCCGAACGTCGAAATGAACGGGGGAGCCCGTCCGGATGTGTACACCAGCCAACGCCTCTGTCAGGCCCACGGTGGGCGCCAACTGTCGTGGTGGTGTCAAGGCAGATGCCATAGGATGGCTAATTTGTGGGGCCGATGGACGTTAGTGGATCCGGGGAGGGATAGCGAGCTCAAGAGCTCACACGGGGAGGATCCCGGTAAAACCGAGATCTCCCAAGAACAAGGAATAAGTCCAAAGTGCAAAGAGGAAGATCTAACAAATACAAACAAATGCACGAAGGCACACAACACACACACGATATACCCAGGTTCAGCGCCCTCGTGAGGAGGTAACACCCCTACTCCTGCCTTTCCTCTTTATATATTGGTGATATAAGAACCACAACTTACTACAAGATCTCTCAAAGTGAGGAGTACAAAGAACTAGATGAACTCAAGGTGAGGAGGAGTGAATGCTCTAAGAGTAAATGTGACTATAGCTTTGGCTCTGAAGTTGGTCTCTCCCTCTCAGGAGCAGTTATGGCGCCTTTTATAGAGGTCCGGCCAGGAGGGCCGGAAACCCTAACTTGGCTTGGCCCCACCGGACAGGCCTAACCGGGATGTCGTCACCGGCTAGTGCGACCTAGTCGCCGGACTATCCGGTGTAGCCCCTTCGTCATCATCTCGTTAAGGACGGCAGGCGACGTCCTGCATCATCATTGTCCCCTTGTCAGAGACAAGACATGTCTTTGCCCATCCCGGATAGCCTTTTCCGGATTGCCGGGCTAGGCATGTCAGGTCTTGTCGTACCACGCTCGTACCGGCTGACGCGCTCCCGTGTCAGGCGGGAGGTGACCATACTTCCGTGTCAGGCGGGAGGTGACCATGCTTCCGTGTCAGGCGGAATGGTACTTCCCCCCGCTATAAACGGGAAAGCCTGCTACGGACCGTTGATGGTCTACCGGGAGCCCTTACTCCGGATACCTCCTTGCTTTCCACTGAGCCTCTTCTGCATAAGATCAAGACCGAGACACACATTCCGGTTAGTACTTACCCGGAATACCTATCCGGTAAAGCCGAATACATCTCCACCCGAGAGTCTCCCCGGAGTCCTAGATCCGGGATCCTTCCCGGAGACGTCCGAGCTCGTCTCAGGATGAGTATCTCTAGGCCTAGCCTCCCGAAGATGTCTTAGCCTACCGGCGAAGACATCTTCGAGAAGCTAGTTCTTAGAGGAACCACCCGCTCACGCTTGTGTTGCGATTGTGAGGGCCGGGGGTGTCTATTTATAGCTGCTAGAGCTGACCCTTGCGCCTGCCAGGAGGTACTTTGTCCTCTACCAGCGCTCAGGGGTCAATCTGCCCTTTCAGCACACCAGGAGGTGTCCCTTGCTGTCGCCAAAGGTCAAGTACTGTTGATATTTACTGGTATTATACCGGGATCTGCCCCTACCCGGGGGGTAGCCCCCCGACACCTCTTGAGGGCCTGAAAAGGAAGCGAAGTCCTAAAGAGGACATGCGCTTCAAGAGACTCTCCCGAGGCTCCACCCGCCTGGAGAGAAGTCCACAGGAATTCCTCCGTAGGCCGCCTCGACCCTGTGGAGAAGCTTCGCGGCCAAGTCAAAACGAGCACACCGTGCCTTCCCTTTCAGTTCCGACAACGCACACAAATTCACCTACATACCCCGCACCCAACACGCACCCGAGCACGTCCAGCGCCGCCCTGGAACGGTCGTCGCCGGTGCGACTCCGTCCGCCACTGCTCTCTGTTCTCCAGTCTTCAGTTTTCGTCAGTGTCCATGATTGCGATAAGTGTTCAAAACCAAATCTTTGCGTATTCTAGCAACATCACCACCCCAACCCAGTGGCTAGCAGCGCCATTCCTTCCGCCCCGCGCGCGCGAGTTCGAATCGTGGGTGCGACGAATACAACCCACACCTTTTATTTTCCCTCACGCACACTGACACGCTGGACCCACCAGTCAGCGACCGCGTGAGCCCGCAACGCCCAGCCAGCGCCAAGCGCGCCAGCGAGGCAGCCTGGCCCCGCCTGGCAGTCGCTGGGTGCGCCCCCGCTGCGGTGAGAAAAATCCCAGGGGCGTGGAAACTTGCACCGAAGCCCCTGCCTCTCATTTTTGGCACAGAGGACCACCTCTGCTAAAGTTCTATCACAGATAGGTCCTGGAAATTTCAGAGAACACCCCTAGATTTATATATGCAATAACTTTTAATTTATAAATCCAAATTAAATAAACTTTATATGTTTTTATATCAGAAAAATGCAATAAACATTAATATAACATTCTTATGTCATTTTGCATCATTTATTTTAAAGTATTAGTTTAATTTAACAAATGCAACTAAATAATTAAATATGGAATGTGTGGGGTAATAAATATATAATACCCTAATTCCATTTAAATTGATCATATCTTTTATGCCTTGTCTTGCCTTGCTAATAAATATTTAATTTGAGTTGGAGATAAATAAGTTGCACTAAATATGTAATGTGTTGGGCAAATAATTAATTAATGTCTATTCCATTTAAATTAATTAGATCACCATACCTGCTATTTAGGTTAAGCAACATTTAATTTGTTGGTTACACAAATAACTTGCAACCTAATCTTTTGCCGGGATTTCATCCCCGCCTTAAATATGACCTAATCATCTCATACCATAACGCACCATCATTTGCTTGCGCATTTGTTTGTATTGATTATTGCTTCCTACTGTCTGTGTTTGGCTTTCCCTAGGTAGACGACGACGTGCCTGCACCTACGATAATGATGTTCCAGCTTTCGTGCCATGCCACGAGCTGCCAGGCAAGCTTCTGCTAACCGGTTACACGATTGTTTGGTTTTCATTTTTGCCTTTTGATTTATGCTATCCTAGTTTTCGATTCTTGAACTGCGATTCCATCACATGTTTATCCTGCAGCCTATAAAGCTATATCCCCACAACCCATAACCCCTTGCATGTTTATCTGTTGGCCTTTGCGAGTCGTAGTGCATGCTTAGAATTGGTTGAGCGAGTCGTTCCTTTGTCTTGTATCTCATATGCTTAGAATGATAGATTGTTCTACTATAATAAACTGTTGTCTTATTTTGGGTTCTATAATTAAAAGATAAGGCACCAGGCGGAAGGCCTTGCGAGGTGCTTTGTTCTGCTCAGTGTCGACCTAGGAACTGAGATTTTGTCCTCGGATCCAATTTTGAGCGCACTAACCACTTGTGGGTGGCCCAATGGAGCCCCCCTCGACTTTGAATGGATCCTCAGCTCGTCCATGCGCCGCAAGTAGTTCGGGTTTTCCATTCGCTCATATGCATGTGCATGATGATGATGTTTGATGAGAGGTTACTTGATACGGGTGGTCATATAGGGGTGGTGCGCGCGAAGCGGACAGTTCCTACTGTGGTTTGAGCCGCATGGCGCGCAGGCACAAACTAATGAGTCCGCAACTGAGATTCGGCCGGACTCCTGACGCGGGTAACAACTCATATGGGTGGCACTTGGACTTGCTGTAGTGAAGGAATGAGTCGTGTTGAGAGGCCCTAATGTTTTTGACTGGGTTGATCATGCGAGTATGGGTACAGTAGTGCACCCCTGCAGGGTATAATCTTATTGATGAGCCGTGTCCACGGTTATGGACGACTTGGTGATGATGCTGGCTAACAAGATCTAGACAACTTACACCTAATCCTTGTTAATTAACTTGACTAGTAACACAGGATTACTTACACCATAAATGGTAACTAAAATTGTTAGCGTGTGAGTATTCCCGGATTGCTTCCTCATACTTGGTTGAGGGGGTTAATTCGAGAACGGGTTATGTCTGGTGTTAGTTGTATATGGTTACTTAAACGCTCTCTTATCCCTCTCTAATTAGACAGAAGTTATAGCGCGTCTCTTTAGGTTGCTAGTGCTGTTGCCGCTAAGTACACTTACCCCCATACTTTGGGAATCTTACTGTTTTGTAACATGTTAGCTTAAGCTTGTTCGATTCGCTTTGGTGTATTGACCCGTTCGCGGGCTGTCGTTTTTCTGCAGTTGAGGATTTTCCGTACGACCAGGTGGGTGGATACTACCTGGGGTTCGACGACGAGTTCTACGACGAGTAGCTAGAGTTCCCCTGGGCTACTTCCTGGTGGACTGCGTGGATGGGCCTTCTTTTTCCGTTTCGGCCTTGAGCCCTTTGCTTCTTGTCTGTACTCAGACCGGTTTGTTTTCCGCTGCATGATGTAATGTTGGGACATGTGTCCTCAGATTTGTGCCATTCGCTATATTTTGCTCAGTGAGAGATTTTGGATAATTATTTCCTTTCTTTGTGGCTTAGGTTTATTCTGTGGTTTCAACTTGTAAAAAATCCGACTCGTATACCATGTGTGTATGGTTGAAGTATACGAGTTGGAAGACTTTTTGGGTTCTTGCGTGCACAATCTGGAAACGTATGTGACGTTGGGATCGCCAAGAGCTGTCGGCCGATGATCCATTCCGAGCCAGGCCTGCATGTTCCTGGGATTGGTATTCCCTAGTATGCTCTTGGTTGTGTGGCCCATCCGATACGCTTTGTTTCTGAAGCCTGAATTCAGAGTCTGACAAGAGCCCTCGGCAAGCTCAGTTGTACTGTAACGTTTGATGTGTAATACGGACAAGCAGAAGTAGCGGTGTTACCTCCTCCTGACGGCCGTGAACCTGGGTATGGGCCGGTTTCCATCTCTGTCGTGGCTGTTCCTCTCCAGGACTGGCGAGCACCGTCGTCGTGCCTCTCGAGGGTCGCTTGACCTCCGTGTTCAATCCATCTCCCGAACTACTCTTCAGGGTGTGACTACCCCTGTTCCGTGGGAGTCACTCTCCGACAACGGCCAGCCCTCCTCACCAACGAAGATCATTGCCACAACCGCCAGGTGCAGCGGCGGATCGACAGCGCCGAGAATGAGGAGGATTTGATGCGCCAGTGCAGGGAGGACTTCTCGGGCGACGTCGCCGCCGAGTTGGAGTTTTACAGGAACTGAAGAGAGCAAAGGAGCGCAGACCGTCGCCGCCGTCGAGAGGCCGCCGAGAATGCGAACTAGGATGACTTGGACACCGATGACTCCAGGTGGTCCGACATCTTCTATAATACCAGCTCCGACGACGAGTAGTTGACTTGTGCGACTTCTTTTCTAGCTTAGCATTTATCTTGTTTAGGTTCTTACTACTTTGTATAAGACTTTTCTTACTACTATATATATGTGTACATCTCGGGCTCGAATGAATGTGATATGTCTGTTCTAATTTATGTACTGGTTGAATATATATGTATAAATCCTATATATATATATATATATATATATATATATATATATATATATATATATATATATTTGTACAGCAGGATTTTTCCAAAATTCCTGTTATTTATTCTGTGGCGCATGGTTTATGTTTTTGTGGCGCACATACTTCTGTGGCGCACTGAAACCGCATGCGCCACTGAAATATTTATGTGGCGCAGAAGGAAAGATGCGCCATAGAATTCTGAAAATTTATGTGGCGCACTGAGGAGGTGCGCCACAAAAATATATTTTAGTGCCGAGATAACTGTGGCGCACCCCCCATTTTCCTGGCTGCGCCACAGAAAGGCTAAAGGGTGTGACATGCACATTTGAACAACTCGCATGTAACATCCCAACATTTTATAATGTTTGAAAATCACTAAATTTAAAACTTTTGTTTTTGATTAAAAATAAAACATTATATGCATAAGAAAACCAACTATAAAAGATTTCAAACATATTTAAAGGATTTAATATTTCAAATATATCAGTTTAACATCATTTTCAAAAGTGTTTCAGGTTAAACATTTTATTATCCATTGTATTTCAAAAACCTTAATATGTGATTTGACAAATGTTTATTAAACTTCAAACCATTTTATTCCAATAAAATAATTTACTTATAAATAATTGATTCCAACCACTTAGCCATATCTATTCATAAATTCAAGACTATTAAAATGGTATAATTGCCAAATGGTTTTCATTCTTCTAACCAAGTTCAAAATATAGTTTCGAAATTATAAGCCTATAGTTTATAACCTTAAAACTTCATAAGTTAAATTTAATGAATTATCCAAATAAACATTTCATTTGCTTAAAGGAATTTCATTTATTTTCAAAGCATGAAATGAATAATATGTTCTAAATAAGAAAGGAATTAAAACTAAAATCTTTTCCAAAGTTGTTATGAAGTTTCAATTGAATTACCTTAATATAAAATATAATGGTGCACAAACTATTTTGAATTAAAATGAATACATTATTTCCCTTTTTTGTTCATATAGTATGTGTTATGTTATTTAGTATTATACTAAAACCTAAAATGAATTTAGTATTTGAAAATGAGTTTAAATAACTTAAACACAAACATATTTGAATATGGGTATTTTACAAAATTTTAATTAGCAAAAAGAAAATTTAACTAAGATATAATTTCAAATTGGACTCTAAGTGTCAAATTTGTATTAAACCCATATTTCAAAAATTATAAATTTAAAAAGTTTTCAAAACATACCCACTAATGTTTTAAAGCATAGATATGATTTTTACAAATTAATAGAAATTAATTTGACATCATTTGGACACTTAAATCAAAAGTTATGAATTAATAAAATAAAAATCAGAAGAGAAAAAGGAGGGATGACGTCGGCGTGACGTCATCGTCGTCTTCCTTTGTCCAGAAATCGCGCCCTGATTTCCTTCTCCGATTCCTTTTCAAATTCTATCTCGAATCACACGATTTGTTTCCCCTCTCCTGCCCTACAAATACCCCTGCCACTCCTCCCTGTTTTCCACCGAAAACCCTAGCCCGAGCGCCCCTAGGCTGCCCGCAAATCGCCGCCGCCGTGCCGCCATTGCCGCCGCCTGTTTCTACAAACTCCGGTGAGTACCATGCTCCCCAAGCACCCAGACGCCTCTCTCTAGACCCCCTGAAATCATGTGCATCCTCGTGACTCGCTCGGGTAATTTTTCGTGCACCAGGTCGTCGCGTTCTTCCTCGCCCGAAGCAAACCGTCGCCGTCTCCCACTCCGGCGAGCAACCGGAGACGAACCGAGACGCCCCTGGAACCACTGCCACGCCACCCAAGCCTCCTCGACCTCTTCTTCTCCACGGTACGATCAGATATGCTCGAGAAACCGTAGATCGTCTCGAACGCGAGTTCCGGCCATGGCTCCGCCGCACCGGAGCAACTCCGGCGACCTAGCGCCGCTCGGTTTTGGTCGATCCAATCTGGACCGTCCGATCTACCTTGTGCGGCCCCGATTAGAACTTTAACGCGAAGGGGTACGAGTTGGTCTAGACCGTCAGATCTAGATCTGACGATCCAGATCTATTCACTTATCCACGTCAGCAGATCCAGTCAGCGGCCACGTCAGTGTCCAGTCAGCGCTGACGTCGAAAACGAATTTCTTGATTTAATTTAATTTGGCAATTTGCAGAAACACCTGTAACGCCTCAAATTTTGGAAGCAACAAAAACTTGATTATAAAAGATCCAAATTTCTGAGGCAACAAAAACTTTCTGAAATGTCTTGTTAATGGATATGTTTCTCCTCAGATTTCTCTATTGGGCATGTTGTATTTTGTGTTTGTGTTGATAACCTCTCTAGCTATCAACCCTCAAACTCAACCTAGTTATAATATGACATCTGATAAAAATGTTTTGATAAATAAAACAGTCCATATATTTTCTTGCTATCTTATGTTTAACATAACTGTATTAACCATGATGTTCTGAAGTTAGCAGCTACCCAAAGACCTTTTATTTTGGAAAATAAAATTATATGCAAAACCTATATGATTGCAAACTATAAAGGGCTATATGACAAGTCCTAATATATATTTTTAGTTTTATATGTAGCTAATATTAGCAACTCTGTTTTCAGAACCCCATTTCTATTGGTCTTGGAAATCATTTCCGAAAATGTTTGTTTAATTCTATTTCCACCAAAAATACCCTTTCTTGATTTTATTGATCTCCTCCTCGCAAACATTTTTTATCTATATTAAAAGTATGTTTAGTGATCCAATTGTGTGGGTGTTTATCTATTTTTATTTGTGGTTGACCTATCTGTTATGTGTTTAAATTGTTTCCCATGAGTGTGTTATTTTATGTGTGTTCATGTGGTGGTGTATGAGACAACATCTTATTTATATAATTTAATTGAGACCATTCATGCCTTAAATGTTGTGCCATATTATAATGATGTTTTTAACTCTTTATTATAATGTTTGATTTTAGGAGAAACTCAAATATTTCCCTTTTTCAAATAGGAAATAACCATCTTCATTTCCCTTAATTTCTAGTCGTCCTAGAACATGAACATTAGAGATTATTTTATTCAATTTGGAAATGCAACTCACCTAACCTCATCCTTATCATCTCTACTATCCACAGATAACCTTATTTAAAATATTCAAAAATGTTTGATAATAAATTCATGCTTGTTTTTAGTGCTTCATGATAGGGTGACCACATGTGTGTTATTAGATAACCTTTTCTCATTTTCTTATATAGTGGTTATTAAAACCTTTTGACCTAATCTTTTTAGCCAAGTACTGCACCTATGCCCTTCTAATCAAATCATCTTGTATCTCAATTTTCTTGACATGGGATTGACTAATCCATGTTAGCAAAGTGGGCTAATCTTATCAGCCATAAAATCTTCTATATCTAAAACTCACATCCCTCTCCCCCCATACTATGGTTTTTGGTGTGCAATGTACCCCCCCCCACCCCCTGGTGAAACTTTAGCCACAACCTTGCCAAACCCTAGCACTGTTTCTTTTTGTCTTGTTCGTTTGGACATTCTGTCAAACAGCTTGTGGGCAGGAGAGGTCCCTTTACTCCTACCACTCCAACAGCCTGTGGCTAGTAGCTCGTTTCCAAAACAAGCAGCAGGGCAAATGATGCATCTCTCCACCGCCCCTGTCGCCCGATCCCCTCCCAGTGCTCTCTCTCTTCCTCTGTCCATTCCCGAGCACCCGAGCTCGCCACCCTCTACTCTTATTGCAACTGAGGCTCCCTCGGCCTCCGTTACCTTTCCCATTGCCTTCTCCTGCACTCTCTCACACACCCCCAGCAAGATCTCCCGAGCTCTTGCTCTCCCCTGCTCAGGATCCTTGAAGAACCGAGATCCGGCGCCGTGGGCTTCCGAGGAAGAGCGCCACTGCTACCGACCCCCTCTTTTTACCATTTTTGCTCCATCGCACTCTCCTCTGTTCAAGCTATCTCTGAGACGCGCTCAGTTGATTTCAGGTATTCGGGAGCCACCGAGGCCACGGCGTGCCCGACGCGGCCGACCTCAGCGTCGCCGTCGAACCGGTGCACTCCGAGCGGTTTCGAGAGCATCCTCAGGCACCCCTCGAGCTCCGCGTCCACCTCCACCCCTCCTAGTAGTCCGGCGTGCGCCCTAGGTGAGCAGCTCGAGCTCGCATCCTTCTCTAGGGTTTCTGCTCTGTGTCCCTGGTCGGGAGGAGGAAGACGACCTGCAGGCGTCGGATTCGCGATCGACGATCTCCTTTGAATCCCTCTGTTTCTTTCTCTGGCCGTCGGATCGGAGATCCACGGCGACTTACCTCTCCGGTCGCGCGCGCTATCTCTTGGGCCGGCCTGGTTCTGTGCGGCCCGAGTCGGGCCGGATCCAGCCCATCTGTGTTTTCTGTTTAATTCATTTGTTTCCTGTTATTTTTATTGTTATTCATGCAGTGCAGCTTTTATTCATTTCTGGTAGATCTGTGCTTGAGAAAATTTTGAAATTAATTCTGTAGCATTGCTAAGAGTTTTCTTAACCATGTGGGACTGGCCTTTCTCAAAAATATCTCTGCATGTGTGTTCTATGGTTAATCTTCTAAAAAGTATATTTTTCAGTATTTAATTAATAACTTGAGTTTTATAAATCTAAATCTTGCAAATTTTAGTTCTATGGAAAGCCAGTGAAAATACCTACATAGATCTATGAGTCTTGCATGCAGGAGATGTGTCTAAATAAAGTTCTATTAAGTTTAAGATTAACAACAGTAGCATTTTGTTGATTATTAGTTCATTATTAAAAATACTTTTTGGAGTAAATACGTATGTGGTAGGTATGAGTAGTAGCTATCATATCCTAGCTGGGTATAATTTTTCATCTTATATTTTACTCTTGGTATATTATTTTCTAAAACAGTAGGTTATTACACTTTAAAAATGGATATTGTTATTTTCTGTTATTTGCAGGTATCTTGTTTTACTTGTTTGTTCTTTATATGTTTATTCAAATGGTGTATGAGTATTTTTGTTTGGTAGGTATGGATTTTTTTTACCATGCAAAGTTGGATTTGTCTAAAAATAAATCATACCTTGTGCTGCACACTATCAAGGTTAAAATATGTGTGTTCAAGTAAAACTGAAATATATGGAGCTAGGAGTGTCCAAATTAAGTGAACTCTATTTCTACCGAAAGCTTAAGTCAATACCTATCCATAGCAATTAACCTTGCATGTAGGAGATTCCTAAAAATTAAACTATACTCATTTTGGTTTTGAGACCAGTAGCCTTGGCATGATTTTTAGCTTCCGTTTAGTAATAGCTAATGATGCAAATCCCATTTTCACTACTTGATATGGTTGCTAGGTGTACTGTGGTAGAAGGATTTGATGTTCTGGACATTATCTTAGGAGTTATGATTTATCTACCAATAGAAGTATTGGTTTTTAATCATCTGTTGAAGTATTGGTTAATAGAAGTATTGGTTGTTAATCATCTGTTCTTAGCAAATGTGATTTGTAGAAATATTACTAATCAACTTTTGAAGTTCAGAATCATAACCCAATAATAATGACTTGGTTAAACCACTTTGGTAATGTGTGGTGCATTGTTTACTTATGTTTAGCATTATTCACGTTGTACCCTAATAATAACATCAATGGTGTTTATATGCTTTGCTTGTGGGTATGTTTGTGTGTTATGTTTTATCTCTTTAAAGCATCATCTTATTTATCCAATGAATGTAATAAGTTAATTCCCTGTTTTACTGGAACTTCTATGTGTTGATGTGCTTAGTAACTCATAAGTCCAGAAACTTAGGTTATCCTTTAATAGCCTTAATAAATTCCCTGAAAGTACTGCTAGTCCCTTCGCATCTGAGTTTCACATAGTTCGTCTTGTTTCCTAGGAGTTGCACTAATTTCATTTGTGTGTTATGCATGTGAATGATTGTTTGGTGTTAAATTTTATCCAGTAGTTCCTTGTGTTTTGAAATGCTTAATATATGACTTTCTTATTTTAGATTGTTGTCAACACTTGGTTGCCATGTGATTGTTTGTTTATTGGTTGAAGTGACCTTAATTGTGATGTCCTATTAAATAAGCCTAATACACCATTTTACCTCTTATTCATAAACTTGTTTGGACACTGGTGTTACCATTGTTTGTCGCCTAGTTTCTTGATAGTAGGTGTTTCTTGAGCTAGTAACATGTCTGCATGTGAGTGTGCTCAATGCTAGTATTAATGTTAACACTTTCTTGTGTATTAAGATACTTTTGTCTGAAGTATTTGCGGAACTATTAAGATACTTTTGTCTGAAGTATTTCCTGAACTAGTAAGATACTTTTGTCTGAAGTGTTTCCTGCAACTATTATACCAACTCTTGTTAAATGATATAATAACCCTAAGTGATGTGTTGTTTTAGTGTTCTATAGAACTACCTTTTTAATACTCAGAGTTGTGATGTATATTCCCTTAGGAGTATCTATTGTTTGTCTTAGCTCTATGGACCTTGTTGTTTATTGTTGTTTAGCTACAGGAATTGTTTGCTTTTGACTGTTAGCTAAGAGTCTTGTGCGATGCTTGTTGTTTGTTATGTCCTTGTGGCATTGTCTTGTATTCTGAGTGTTGTTCCTCTTTCTGTTTACGACGTTAGATACGATCAGGAAGGAACTGGAAGTGAGGAGTGAACCTGAGGAGCATCATGGCCAAGACCAAGGACATATTGCTGAGCCAGGCAAGCCCACCTCACCACTATAATCAATCCTACTATTATATCAAGCATTGTTTTGTTTTCAAAATAAAATGATGCATGTTTCACTTCTTTTGTGGTACCTTGCCACCCAAAAATTATTTTACAAAATACTGTTTGGCCAAAGTTATCTGCTAGAATACTGTAGGTATTACGAAAAGAGTTTTACTTGATGAGCCTTGTTGTTGAAGGCTCCATCAAAAAGGTTAAGTTTTCGAGTAGTCTACCTTCATCTACTTACCTCAAAACTATAGGATGGGAACCTATTTGATAAAAAAATTACGGAGGAAAACCCGAGTTGCTGGGAGCAATCGGTGAGCAAGTGTTTTATTTAAAACCCGAGTTGCTGGGAGCAATCGGAGATGTTTGCGAAAACAAGAGCTGCTGGGAGTAGTCGGAGGAGAAAGTGTTTTGAAAAAAAACAAAGTGTGACCCTAGCTGCCGCCCGAACAATTAACCCGTGCAGCCACACTACCTGACATGGGAAGGTATTAGCCGGAAACTTGTCTGTTTTAGTGTTGGGGCTCTCATACTTTCTATGAGGGTTGGGCCCTCGAAGCCGGGTTGTCGTCCGGAAGAGACAATACACTGCTACGGATCAGCAGCCGGACGATTACGGCAGGTCTCCTGACGTGGCGGTGTGGCGTCCCGAGGAAAGACCAAGAGGTCTAGTGGAGCACAAGGTGCCGAGGAGAACAAACCTACCGGGAGGCCCCGATACTAGGGTGGTGTGAGGACCCCTCGGACTAACCGTCAGAGATGCCCATGTTATGTAAACAGATCACGATCCCAATGATCAGTGCATCGCGATCACATAACCAACATGGTATACAAAGTTACATCATACAACTCGAATATTATAAGACTTAAATATATAATGGTCTCATGACCAAGTCTACAAACATCGTCACACTTGACGAATATTAACTAAGGTTCAGCGGAAGCTTTGGCTAGCGTCGACCCTCGTCACGTCCTGACGCATTCCCACAGAGCAGTTGAGCGGGACACTCAGTTGGCGTAGTCGACGGCGTACTCCTCCTTCTTGTCGTACATCTTCTCATTTCAACCTGGACGTTTGAATATCCAGGGACACAGCCATATGAGTACATTTACGTACTCGCAAGACCACCTCTAGGCTTAAGTTTTCATGATAATGCAAGAAAACACTTTTTGAAAACTGGGATAGCTGCTATATATGACTATAGGGCTTAGTTTTCGAATACCATGATTTTAGACATAGAGAATACGACATCTCTGTATCTTTGTTGAAGAAAAACATTTAGAGATAGAATTCTCTTCTCTTAGATATAGCAAGGACATATCTAAGTTCAAAACTTTCTTTTGTAAAACCTTTAAAAGCACTAGGATGGGGATACCCCTTTTTCCTTCGTTGAGATCGTACTGATTGTCTCCCCGAGACCAATCATCCTCACCCAAATTTCGTACCTCCCAGGTACCACTTTATGCCTCCTTGTTTTCCCCCGGAAAACCTTTTCTTTCCTGTTTTTAAGAACCAAAATGCCCATACGCCTAGATCAGTGGCCTTTCCAACCGTCCATGACTGCGGACGCGGCTATTCGAATAGATTTACACTCTGCAGAGGTTGCACACTTTACCCACACCAATCGGTCCTTCCGCCGTGTCTGCCGCGGCCCGTCATACGACATCATGCGGGGGTCCGGATAACACGATCCAAACTTTCCACTATGACCACCCTAGTATCGGGGCCTCCCGGTAGGTTTGTTCTCCTCGGCACCGTGTGCTCCACTAGACCTCTTGGTCTTTCCTCGGGACGCCACACCGCCACGTCAGGAGACCCACCGTAATCGTCGGGTTGCTGATCCACAGCAGTTTATAGTCTCTTCCGGACGACAACACGGCTTCGAGGGCCCAGCCCCCATAGAAAGTATGAGAGCCCCAACACTAAAACAGACAAGCTTCCGGCTAAGCCCTACCCATGTCAGGTAGTGTGGTTGCACGGGTTAATTTGTAGCGCCCCATCCTTTAAATAAAGATGGAACACGTGTGTTATGTGCTAGTCCCTGGATCACTGCCAGCACCACAGTACAAAATATATAGTATCATTGCATAAGTATCAAATTACTACAACGAGATCCAAAAATAGCTAAGTATAGCTTTATTACAAAGTGCATAGTCATTAAGACTAGCTAAAATATTCAGAGTTCACAACGAAAGTAATAGCAATGAGCCTCTTCTTCAAGCATGCGCCACAGGCAGACATGTTGGGTGTAGACTCGAGTCCAAACTCATTCCTCATCAGAATTACCTGCACATTTGAGTATGCAGCCCCCGAAGGAGGTCAATACAATGAAGTATTGGCAAGTGACTATGGTGGATAATTTATGACAAGTCTAATTCTATATGCATATTTGGCTTGGTGGAGTTGTAGGCTATTTTGCAGAAGGCCAGTTTTCTCCTATCTTTTGTAAAACAATTTTGTTTCTCAAAGACTTGGCACCAAGGGATGAAGCCCAAGTACACCAACAATTCTTTCCTAAGTCAAATTTTACTTTATGAAAACTATGATGAGATTCTTCCGTCCATCCTTGTCCAGTTGCTCGAAGTAGTCCATCACCGGGGACACGGCGGAGTACTCAGATTGTCGACTCTGCAGAGGTTGTGCACTTTCACCTTGAGACTCAGTTAACCCAAACATCCTATACACGCGGAGTGCATTAAGGAAAGGAGAGAATTGAGACAAGAACTTTCAGAAGAAGAATGCAACCATACTAGCGAGACCCGTTCCACCTACCAACTCTACATCTGCTTGTCAAGCTGACAGGTTGCACTCTCACAACTTAGTAATTCCAGACAGAGCCCATTGTCAAAAGGCTGCACGGGAAGCTTCTAAACTTGGAGGGTTGTAGCGCCCCATCCTTTAAATAAAGATGGAACACCTGTGTTATGTGCTAGTCACTGGATCACTGCCAGCACCACAGTACAAAATATATAGTATCATTGCATAAGTATCAAATTACTACAACGAGATCCAAAAATAGCTAAGTATAGCTTTATTACAAAGTGCATAGTCATTAAGACTAGCTAAAATATTCAGAGTTCACAACGAAAGTAATAGCAATGAGCCTCTTCTTCAAGCATGCGCCACAGGCAGACATGTTGGGTGTAGACTCGAGTCCAAACTCATTCCTCATCAGAATTACCTGCACATTTGTGTATGCAGCCCCCGAAGGAGGTCAATACAATGAAGTATTGGCAAGTGACTGTGGTGGATAATTTATGACAAGTCTAATTCTATATGCATATTTGGCTTGGTGGAGTTGTAGGCTATTTTGCAGAAGGCCAGTTTTCTCCTATCTTTTGTAAAACAATTTTGTTTCTCAAAGACTTGGCACCAAGGGATGAAGCCCAAGTACACCAACAATTCTTTCCTAAGTCAAATTTTACTTTATGAAAACTATGATGAGATTCTTCCGTCCATCCTTGTCCAGTTGCTCGAAGTAGTCCATCACCGGGGACACGGCGGAGTACTCAGATTGTCGACTCTGCAGAGGTTGTGCACTTTCACCTTGAGACTCAGTTAACCCAAACATCCTATACACGCGGAGTGCATTAAGGAAAGGAGAGAATTGAGACAAGAACTTTCAGAAGAAGAATGCAACCATACTAGCGAGACCCGTTCCACCTACCAACTCTACATCTGCTTGTCAAGCTGACAGGTTGCACTCTCACAACTTAGTAATTCCAGACAGAGCCCATTGTCAAAAGGCTGCACGGGAAGCTTCTAAACTTGGAGGGACTTGGAAATCTCTTTGTTCCTAGGTGGCCGTCCACAAGTGCGCTTCTGGGTGACAACCACCATGCTCATGGCCCTAAGTAGAATAGACATTCATCCTAGGCAACGACAACCACAAGCATAGTCCCAAAAGCCACTCAACATAAACCAAACAACCAATTCCACCCAGGTGTGCATTTAAAGTTTAACACTTAGCAATACTTCTATAACATGGTAAGTAAACACTTTTTATAGCATAGCTAAGCATCTAATAAAAACTTTTGATGGCTGCATGGGAAGGGATGGCTACACACTACTAGGATATTTTCAAGTGTAAACTAACTTAGCATTATAAGATAGTTCAAAAATTCCCTATCATGCATACTACTCAAAAATCTACTAATAAAACATATAGAAAACATTGGGTTGATTATGAATGTCACTTGCCTTGGTAACAAGAGGAACAAGCACAGCAAGAATAACAATCACAAGAAGGGCCTTCCTCCTCTTCACAATCTAGAGAGAAACAACAAAAATAAATAAACACACAAACACAACACTTGAAAATATCAAGACAATAATATGTATGCATGCTTGATATGCAATGAATTTAACAAGACAAAATAATTACTATTTTATTTCCTCTGTTATTAATGCATGAAATGCAATGATCAATATTTTAATATTTTATTTAATCATTTAAAATATTGAGCATAACATAGAAGTTTTAAGACCTAAAACCAAATTCTTTAATTCTATTATGAAAAGTTTCAAATAAAACTCAAGTTGCTCTCTCTGGACAGGGGGCATTAATAAAAAGCTAAAAAAATTGGATTTATTTGGAAAGAATTTTTATTAATTAAGTTATAGATTTTATAGCCAAAAATCTAAACAATTAAATTCCGCAATTTAAAATACACTAAAAGGACAAACTAATGAAACAATACTAAACTACACGAGCAGAGCTTCACGTGGATATAAAATTCATCAAATTTGGATGAACAGATCGAAAGTTATGAATTTTGTAAGTTTGTATTGTTTTTCTGTTTTTAAATATAAAATCTAGCCGAAATAGAAAATAAAGAGGCCATGCGGCGCACTCCGATTGGATGATACCGGTTCGCCGCGGATCGGCACGGAAGCCGTCCGATCTAACTTAAATCGGACGCTCCAAAATAGCGGAACGAAACGGTAAAAGAAGAAAAACAGTGCCCGTCCGATCTGGATCTAATGGTCCAGATCGCACTGGCCAAACTCGGGCGGCGCTGCTCGTAGGAGAACTTCCGCCCGCGGCGGCGCCATGGCCGGCGTCGCACGCACTCGCGATCTACGGCTAAGGGGAGGGGGAAATTCATACCACGACGGAGAGGAGGTTGAGGCGGAGGCGATGGCGCGGCTGGGGCTCCTCGTGCTTCCTCTTCTTCTCTCAAAGCTCCGCCGGAGACGAGGACCGCGGCGGTGCTCTTCGGTCGCGGACGGAGAGGGCGTTTGGCTGCGATTCAGGTCACGAGATTAGATGCAAAACGACCGCAAGGAAGAAAGAGATCGAGGGGAGGCGAAAAGAGGAGCGGGGGTGGTCGGAGCACTACGCACGGCGAGCTCGACGGCGGCGGATCGCGCGAGATGCCGATCTCGGTGGCGGCAGCCCGGTGGCGTAGAAAGTTAGGGTTTTTGGGGTGAAATCGGGAGGTGCGGTCGTGGAATAAATAGGGGGCATCTCCGGGGAACAAACCGCGCGGAAATCGCGAGGATTTGATCCATGCTCGGATCGGTCTCCGCCGGGTTTCTTGCGACGGGAGGTTGAAGACTCTGACGGGCTGTCCCCACCAGTCAGCGAGAAGAAGCGGGAGGCGGGCTACGCGGGCTGGTATGCTGGGCCGCTTCCTCGCGCGCGCGCGGAAGATAGCGGGGATACGGCCCGTTTACTTTTCTATTTCTTTTACTCGAATTTAAATCTTGTTTTCACAAATGATTTTTAACTCTGTCAAAACATTTTAGAAAAATTCATAAAAATATGTTTTGAAAAGCTAATTTAATTTAGAACTTTTTGATACCATTTTGCTAAATAAATAGTCCAATAAAATAGAGATTATTATAAGGAACTCAAATAGACCTTTTTACGGAATACAAATTTATTTAAACTTATAATTAAAATTTAATTTATTCTTTATGTGATTTCAATGCCCTGCCTATATGATGCATGATGCATGAATGAAAAGTTTTAAATTTTTGAGAAATTTGGGATGTTACATAATTGTTCGAGCGGCTGTTAGGGCAGTACTTTGTTTTTCAAAAACAACTCCAATCCTCCGACTACTCCCAGCAGCTCGGGTTTTCGCAAACATCTCCGATTGCTCCCAGCAACTCGGGTTTTAATAACACACTTGCTCTCCAATTGCTCCCAGCAACTCGGATTTTAATAAAACACTTGCTCTCCGATTGCTCCCAGCAACTCGGGTTTTCCTCCGTAAACAGTTTTATCAAATAGGTTCCCATCCTATAGTTTTGAGCTAAGTAGATGAAGGTAGACTACAAGAAAACTTAATCTTTTTGATGGAGCCTTCAACAACAAGGCTCATCAAGTAAAACTCTTTTTGTAACACCTACAGTATTCTAGCAGATAACTTTGGCCAAACAATATTTTGTAAAAGTAGTTTTTGGGTGGCAAGGTACCACAAAAGAAATTAGACATGCATTATTTTATTTTGAAACAAAACATGCTTGATAAAAATAATATGATTCATTATAGTGGTGAGGTGGGCTTGCCTGGCTCAGCAATATGTCCTTGGTCTTGGTCTTGACGTTCTTCAGGTTCATTCCTCACTTCCCGTTCCTTTCCGATCGTATCTAACGTCGTATGCAGGAAAATGAACATCACTCAGAATACAAGACAAAGCCACAAGGACATAACAAACAACAAGTATTGTACAAGACACTGAGATACAAACATAAACAAACAACTCCTTTAGCTATACAACAACTTCAACAAAGTCCATAGAGCTTAAGACAACAATAGATTCTCCTAAGAAAATATACATAACAACTCTGAGTATTAATAAGGTAGTTCTTCAGAACACTCTAACAACACGTTACTTAGGGTTATTATATTATTTAATAAGAGTTGTTGTATTACTTTCAGGAAATACTTCAGACAAAAGTATCTTCGTAGTTCAGGAAATACTTTAGACAAAAGTATCTTAAAAATTTAGGAAATACTTCAGACAAAAGTATCTTAACACACAAGCAAGTATTAATATTAACACAAGCATTGAGCACACTCTTATGCAAACATGTTACTAGCTCAAGAAACACCTACTATCAAGTAACTAAGCGACAAACACTGGTAACACCACTATCCAAACTAGTTTATGACTAAGAGCTAAAATGGTGCACTAGGCCTATTTAACAGGACGCCACAATTAAGGTCACTTCGACCAATAAACAAACAATCACATGGCAACCAAGTGTTGACAACAATCTAAAATAAGAAAGTCATATATTAAGCATTACAAAACACAAGGAACTACTGGATAAAATTTAACACCAAACAATCATTCACATGCACAGCACACAAACGAAACTAGTGCAACTCCTAGGAAGCAAGATGAACTATGTGAAACTCAAAAGTGAATGGGCTAACAATACTTTTAGGAAATTTATTAAAATTATTAAAGGATAACCTAAGTTTTCTGGACTTATGAGTTACTAAGCACATCAACACATAATAATTCAAGTAAAACAGGTAATTAACTTATTACATTTATTGGATAAATAAGATGATGTTTAAAGAGATGAAACATAACACACAAACATACCCACAAGCAAAGCATATAAACACAATTGATGTTATTAGTAGGGTACCACGTGAATAATGCTAAACAAAAGTAAACAATGCACCACACATTATCAAAGTGGTTTAACCAAGTCATTATTATTGGGTTATGGTTCTGAACTTCAAAAGTTGATTAGTAATATTTCTACAAATCACATTTCCTAAGAACAGATGATTAAAAGCTAATACTTCTATTAGCCAAATGTTGTTGTTTTAGTAGATACATCATAACTCCTAATATAATGTTCATAAAGTAGAACCCTTCTACCACAGTACACCTAGCAACCATATGAAGTGGTGAAAATTGGATTTGCATCATAAGCTATTACAAAACAGTAGCTAAAAATGATGCAAATGCTACTGGTCTCAAACCAAAAAGATTGTAGTTTCAGTTTTAAGTATCTCTTAGATGCAACACAAATTTCTATGGATAGGTACTGGTTTTATCTTTCTTTAGAAATTGGATTCCCTTAATTTGGACACTCTTAGCTCCATATATTTCAGTTTTAGTGAAACAAACATGTTTTAGTAATAATAGTGTACCTAATAGTGTATAGATTATTTTTATACCAATCCAGGGTTGCATGTTAAAGAAAACACAAAGCTACTCCACAAAAATACTCCTAAACTATTTGTACAAACATATAAAGCACAAACAAGTAAAACTAGATACATGCAAATAACAGAAAATAAGATATATTATTTTTGAAGTGCAAAAACCTACTGTTTAAGAGAATAATCCACCATACACAAAATATAAGTTGTAAAATTCTACCAAGATAGGATATGATAGCTATTACTCAAATCTAACACATGCAATTGGATTTGCTCAAAAATGTATTTTTTATAATGAACTAAAAATCACCAAAGTGGTACTGGTGTCAATCGTAAACATGATATAACTTTAGTTATAAACATCTCCTGCATGCAAGGCTTACAGATCTAGGTAGGTATTCTCACTGGCTTTCCATAGAACTAAAGTTTGCAAGATTTGGATTTATAAAACTCAAGTTATTAAGTAAATGGTGCAAAATTCATAAAAAAATTTGAGAACGGCCAGTGCCACATGGTCAAGAAAACACACAGGAATCCAACAACATTTATTTCAAATATTTTGCATGCACAAAATTTCCACAAATGAATTAAATCTGGGATACCAAATCACTGGAAAAATAAACAGAGAATAATTTGCTTAAAAGAAAAAGAGCAGAAGGGCCGGATCTGAAACAGGCCCCGACGCGCGAGATGGGCCGGCCCACGGCGGCGCGCGTGCTGGCGAAGGGGTGAGTCACCATGGATTTCAGATCCGAAGGCTAGAAAAAGAAACAGAGGGATTCAAAGAGGATCGTCGATCGCGAATCCGACGGCTGCAGGTCGTCTTCCTCCTCCCGACCAGGGACACGGAGCAGAAACCCTAGAGAATGACGCGAGCTCGAGCTGCTCACCTAGGGCGCACGCCGGACTACTAGGAGGGGTGGGGGTGGATGCAGAGCTCGAGGGGTGCCTGAGGATGCTCTCGAATCCGCTCGGAGTGCACCGGTTTGACGGCGATGCTAAGGTCGGCCGCGTCGGGCACGTCGTGGCCTCGGTGGCTCCCGAATTCCTGAAATCAAATGAGCGTGTCTCAGGGGTAGCTTGAACAGAGGAGAGTGCGATGGAGGAAAAATGGCGAGAAGAGGGGGTCGGTAGCAGTGGCGCTCTTCCTCGGAAGCCCACGGCGCCGGGTCTCGGTTCTTCAAGGATCCTGAGCAGGGAAGAGCAAGAGCTCGGGAGATCCTGCTGGGGGTGGGTGAGAGAGTGCAGGGGAAGGTAAAGGGCAAGGTAACGGAGGCCGAGGGAGCCTCAGTTGCAATAAGAGAAGAGGGTGGCGCGCTCGGGTGCTCGGGAATGGACAGAGGAAGAGAGAGAGCACTGGCAGGGGATTGGGCGACAGGGGCGGTGGAGGAGCGTCATCTGGTACTGTTGCAAGCTTTGGATGCTAGCCACTGTCTCCAAGTTGATGGAGGGAGGTGAAATAATGGACGTGGTGTCTCCTGCCTGCCAGGTGTTTGACGAAAAGCTCAAGTGAGTAATGAAAATGAGAAATGAGGCAAGGGCTGAGGCCAAGGGGTGCAGGGGTGTGTGAGGATCCAAAGCAAGTATAATATCAGGGTTTGGGAGGAGGGGAGTGGAGGTTTAGGATTTCGAATATTTTCGGGCTGATTTAATTAAGCCACTAAACCATGATGGATTAGTCAACACTTTGACAAGAAAAATATAAAACAAGTTGTTTTGGTTAGGGTGAGTATAAGTGCAACATTAGGTTTAGAAGTTAGTGAAAAAAGGTCAGTAAACCACTACATAAGAAAATGAGAAAAGGGGTAACTAATAGAGCACTCATGGTCACCTTATAATGTAGTACTCAAAACAATCAAGAAATAGTGATTAAACATTTCTGTAAAATATAAAGAATGATACAAGTGGATAGTAGAGTTGGTGAGGATTAAATTAAGTGAGTTGCATTCCCATTGTAAATAGAATCGACCCTAATGTTCAAACTCTAGAAATGCTAAAAATGAACAGGAGTGGAGATAGATTTTTAAACTTTTATAAAATAGAAGTTTTGAGAAAAACACCACCAAACAATATTACACGAGGTAACACCTTAAACTTATGCAATATAAGAACAACAAACATTTAGATCCCAATTAACTTATATAAATCAAATTTTGTCACATTCAACACCACATGAGCACACATAAAATAACACACTTATGGGAAACAATTTAAGCACATAACCTAATGGCCAACCACACAATTGGATCAATAGCCATACTTTTAATATAGATCAAAAATATTTGTGAGGAGGTGATCAACAGAATCAAAACAGGGTATTTTTGGTAGGAATATAATTAAACCAGTATAAGGTGAGGTGGTGATCATAATGATCCAGACATGGATCTTGGTACAAATAGAATTACTCTAACAAGCTGAGCATTGATTTCCAGAGGCTAATTAAATTGGTGTTTTGGAAAAGAGAGTTGGAAATGCTTGCATCATATTAACATCCAATATAATTTAAGGCTTATTATATGGTCCTCTATAGTTTTGCAAACATGTAGTTTTGGAAATACTTTTATCTTCTCAATTAAACTGCCTTTGGGTAACTGTTAAAATCAAGACCTCATGATGACTATAGTTTGTTAACAACAAGATAGAAGAAGATATATGTATTGTTTTACTTGCCATAATCCTAGATTTCAGAAGTCATACTATAACTTAAGTTTTAATATGTTGTTATTTAGAAGTCATCAACACAAACACCAAAACACAACTCGACAAACAGAGCATACAAAGGAAAGCACATCCATTAACAAAACATTTCAGAAAGTTTTTTTGTTCCCTCAGAAATTTGGGTCTTTATTAATTAAGTTTTTGTTGCTTCCAAAATTTGGGGTGTTACAGGTGGTCATAGTGGAAAGCTTTGATCGTGTTATCCGGGCCCCCGCATGTTGTCATATGACGGGCCATGGCAGACACGGCGGAATAACCGATAGGTGTGGGTAAAGTGTGCAACCTCTGCAGAGTGTAAATCTATTCGAATAGCCGCGTCCACGGTCATGGACGGTTGGAAAGGTCCCACTAGGCATGCTGGCTGTTTTATGGTTTTGAAAGAGAAATGTTTTCGAAGGAAGCAAGGAGGCAACAAAGTGGTACCTAGGAGGTACGGATTTTGGGTGAGGATGATTTGTCTCGGGGAGACAATCAGTCCGCTCTCAAGACTGGAAAAAGGGTTACCCCTATCCTAGTGTTTTGACAAAGTTTTACAAAAGAAAGTTTTGAACTTGGATATGTACTTGCTATATCTAAGAAAACAGAATTCTATCTCTAAATGCTTTTCTTCAACAACGATATAGAGATGTCGTATTCTCTATGTCAAAAATCATGGTATTCAAAAACTAAACCCTATAGTCGTATATAGCAGCTAACCCAGTTTTCGAAAAGTGTTTTCTTGCATTATCATGAAAACTTAAGCCTTAGAGGTGGTCTTGCGAGTACGTAAATGTACTCATATGGCTGTGTCCCTGGATATTCAAACGTCCAGGTTGAAATGAGGAGATGTACGACATGCAGGAGGAGTACGCCAACGACTATGCCAACTGAGTGTCCCGCTCAACTGCTCTGTGGGAATGCATCAGGACGTGACGAGGGTCGACGCTAGCCGAAGCTTCCGCTGAACCTTAGTTAATATCAAGTGCGACGAGGTTTGCAGACTTGGTCATGAGACCATTATTTATGTAAGTCTTATACTATTCGAGTTGTATGATGTAACTTTGTATACCATGTTGGTTATGTGATCGCGATGCACTGATCATTGGGATCGTGATCTGTTTACATAACGTGGGCATCTCAGACGGTTAGTCAGAGGGGTTCTCACAGACTTGGTATCAGAGCCAGGTTGACCTTAGGAGACCTTAGTTAGCATGGTCGTTAGCTTAGGAAGGAAATATTTTTCTAAAACCTATTTCGTCAGAAAATCTCTTTTCTTCTAGGTAAGCCTAGAATGGTTTCCACTCCACACCTACTCTCAAAAATATCTTGATCTTACCTCTCTAATTTAAATTTTTTAAAAAGAGTTTTCTCGACTATCTTGTCCCTAATCAAAACTTGTCTAGACTTGACGATGAACCCAAATGAGACCTAAGTAACTAGTACCGAGAAGGTGAAGTTCAATCTCAAGAATTCAGCATACGGCATCAAGGTGGTCGTCAAGTGAAGAAACAAGCTACAAAGCAGCCCCTTCTTGCTGAAGCAGTCTCACTAAGACTTCAACCTCAACAATGGTACTCCAGTTGCAACTTCGATAGTCTCAAGCTTTCCAACAGAAGACCTAAGCAACGAAATGAAGACTCCAACTAGTAGGAATGACCAAGACCCATAGGACTTCTAGGAAATGACCCTTGGTTGGATTCTCCAACTAACGTGTTTGTTGAGTGCCCTTTTGGTTAGGTGTCTTGTGTGCTCTTTTGCTGGTATATTTGTTGCTTGTGTGTGCCTTGTTTGTTTGCTTGTTGTTGATATGTTGTTCTCTTATATCCTTCACAAGCACGCCTTGAAGGCAATACATATTAGGCACATACTTTAAATTTGTTTAAACATCTTGATTTCTCTACCTTTCTTACCTTTTTGTCATAGATGGACCCTAATGCACTTATAAACTTCTCCGCGAAAACCTCCTAAAATGCTTTTCCTTCTAATCTAAACTTTAACACATAAGAGTTATGAACTACACATGATACCGAAGCCCCAAATAAAGCCCATCCCCGTAATGTGGCGAGCCTTGACAAGTTTAATGAACTATTTGAATTACAGGTATACCATCACAAACTTAACGTATCTACCCCTTGAGTAACATCTAACACCAATTACTTGTTACTAACTAATCTCTTTAAGACCTACGAACCAAGATCAAAAGAAAAGTGCCAACGAAAGTCTCTCTTACAGATGGCAACACGGAGGACTCAAATAACGCCAAGAATCACGACTATTTGAAGACTCTGAAATCCTTCAAGCCATGACGTACAAAAGAGATCGACATCAGCATCAACAAAGACAACCTGCACTGAACATCATCTGCTTGAAGATACACACAGCTAAGCAAGAGTCATCGGTTCCTTTTGTGCACCAACTCTATCAACTTAACTGACCCTGACTTGAGTAATATAGAAAGAAATGACGTTTAAGCTAACTTAGATCCAACTGACCCCTGAAGGCTGATGCGAAGCTGTATGAACCTAATAACCAAGCAAGTCTTCATCAATACTCTACGGCGGCTACACTAAAGATGGTCCCAATGGGAGACACCATATCCAGCCAGACGCCAAGAGGGCGAGAAGACTGAAGATTGTTGCACTTGGCAACACCTCACATCAAGCAAGTTTTAACGTCTTTAGTAGCTCGTAGCACTTTTTGACTTGTTACCTGACACCCTTGTAAGGCTTGGTAACCGTTTACGCATGTCTAACTGCTAACCCCTCTAGACGACAATATCGAGACAAGTATCTACGTCAGCCCCAAGCACCGAGAAGCTACGCCTAAGATGAAGATCGTCATGAAACTCAAGACCAACAACACCCTGAAGTCGGCGACAACTTTAACCATAACCTTTAACCCTTCATGTGTGCCCCTTTTTAAGGGGGGAAGACGCATGCTAGTTTTATTAGATAATTGTGACAAAGTCGTTCCTTGTGCCCCAATCCCTGATGTTTTTGAAATCAGGTCAACAAGAACCCTGCATCAGCATCTACCAACGTGTCAACACCTTCAACCAAGACCCAAGTCTTCCAGAAGGTATCAGAAGTCTCATCAACAAGGAAGCCTCATTCAGAAATCAACAACCTCGGGAAATGAAGAATCATTGAACCCTCTTTTCCTTTCACTCCCCTATTACACACTTAGGAATCTCGGGACGAGATTCTGTTAAGGGGGGAAGGTCTGTAACGCCTCAAATTTTGGAAGCAACAAAAACTTTATTATAAAAGATTCGAATTTCTGAGGCAACAAAAACTTTCTGAAATGTCTTGTTAATGGATATGTTTATCCTCAGATTTCTCTATTGGGCATGTTGTGTTTTGTGTTTGTGTTGATAAACTCTCTAGCTATCAACCCTCAAACTCAACCTAGTTATAATATGACATCTGATAAAAATATTTTGATAAATAAAACAGTCCATATATCTTCTGCTATCTTATGTTTAACATAACTGTATTAACCATGATGTTCTGAAGTTAGCAGCTACCCAAAGACCTTTTATTTCAGAAAATAAAATTATATGCAAAACCTATATGATTGCAAACTATAAAGGGCTATATGACAAGTCCTAATATATATTTTGAGTTTTATATGTAGCTAATATTAGCAACTCTGTTTTCAGAACCCAATTTCTATTGGTCTTGGAAATCATTTCCAAAAATGTTTGCTTAATTGTATTTCCACCAAAAATACCCTTTCTTGATTTTGTTGATCACCTCCTCGCAAATAGTTTTGATCTATATTAAAATTATGGTTAGTGATCCAATTGTGTGGGTGTTTATCTATTTTTATTTGTGGTGGACCTATCTGTTATGTGTTTAAATTGTTTCCCATGAGTGTGTTATTTTATGTGTGTTCATGTGGTGGTGTATGAGACAACATCTTATTTATATAATTTAATTGAGACCATTCATGCCTTAAATGTTGTGCCATATGATAATGGTGTGTTTAACTCTTTATTATAATGTTTGATTTTAGGAGAAACTCAAATATTTCCCTTTTTCAAATAGAAAATAACCATCTTCATTTCCCTTAATTTCTAGTCTTTCTAGAACATGAACATTAGAGATTATTTAATTCAATTTGGAAATGCAACTCACCTAACCTCATCCTTATCATCTCTACTATCCACACATAACCTTATTTAAAATATTCAAAAATGTTTGATCATAAATTCATGCTTGTTTTGAGTGCTTCATGATAAGGTGACCACATGTGTGTTATTAGATAACCTTTTCTCATTTTCTTATATAGTGGTTATTAAAACCTTTTGACCTAATCTTTTTAGCCAAGTACTGCACCTATGCCCTTCTAATCAAATCATCTTGTATCTCAATTTTCTTGACATGGGATTGACTAATCCATGTTAGCAAAGTGGGCTAATATTATCAGCCATAAAATCTTCTATCTCTAAGACTCACATCCCTCTCCCCCCATACTCTGGTTTTTGGTGTGCAATGTACCCCCCCCCCCCCACCCCCTGGTGAAACCTTAGACACAACCTTGCCAAACCCTAGCACTGTTTCTTTTTGTCTTGTTTGTTTGGACATTCTATCAAACAACTTGTGGGAGGAGAGGTCCCTTTACTCCTACCACTCCAACAGCATGTGGCCAGTAGCTCTTTTCCAAAACAAGCAGCAGGGAAAATGATGCATCTCTCCACCGCCCCAGTCGCCCAATCCCCTCCCAGTGCTCTCTCTCTTCCTCTGTCCATTACCGAGCACCCGAGGTCGCCACCCTCTTCTCTTATTGCAACTGAGGCTCCCTCGGCCTCCGTTACCTTGCCCATTGCCTTCTCTTGCACTCTCTCACCCACCCCCAGCAAGATTTCCCGAGCTCTTGCTCTCCCCTGCTCAGGATCCTTGAAGAACCGAGACCCTGCGCCGTGGGCTTCCGAGGAAGAGCTCCACTGCTACCGACCCCCTCTTCTCGCCATTTTTTCTCCATCGCACTCTCCTCTGTTCAAGCTACCTCTGAGATGCGCTCATTTGATTTCAGGAATTCGGGAGCCACCGAGGCCACGACGTGCCCGACGCGGCCGACCCCAGAGTCGTCGTCGAACCGGTGCACTGCGAGCGGATTCGAGAGCATCCTCAGGCACCCCTCGAGCTCCGCATCCACCTCCACCCCTTCTAGTAGTCCGGCGTGCGCCCTAGGTGAGCAGCTCGAGCTCGCATCCTTCTCTAGGGTTTCTTCTTTGTGTCCCTGGTCGGGAGGAGGAAGACGACCTGCAGGCGTCGGATCCGCGATCGACGATCTCCTTTGAATCCCTCTGTTTGTTTTTCTGGCCGTCGGATCGGAGATCCACCGCGACTTACCTCTCCGGTCGCGCGAGCTATCGCTTGGACGGCTTGGTTCTGTGCGGCCCGAGTCGGGCCGGATCCAACCCATCTGTGTTTTCTGTTTAATTTATTTGTTTCCTGTTATTTTTCTTGTTATTCATGCAGTGCAGGTTTTATTCATTTCTGGTAGATCTGTGCTTCAGAAAATTTTGAAATTAATTTTTTAGCATAGCTAAGAGTTTTCTTAACCATGTGGCACTGGCCTTTCTCAAAAATATGTTTGCATGTGTGTTCTCTGGTTAATCTTCTAAAAAGTATATTTTCAGTATTTAATTAATAACTTGAGTTTTTAAATCCAAATCTTGCAAATTATAGTTCTATGGAAAGCCAATTAAAATACCTACATAGATCTATGCGTCTTGCATGCAGGAGATGTGCCTAAATAAAGTTCTATTAAGTTTAAGATTAACAACAGTAGCATTTTGCTGATTTTTGGTTCATTATTCAAAATAAGTTTTGGAGTAAATCCAATTGTAAGTGGTAGGTATAAGTAGTAGCTATCATATCCTAGCTTGGTATTATTTTTCATCTTATATTTTGCTCTTGGTAGATTATTTTCTAAAACAGTAGGTTATTACACTTTAAAAATGGATATTGTTATTTTCTGTTATTTGCAGGTATCTAGTTTTACTTGTTTGTGCTTTATATGTTTATTCAACTGGTGTATGAGTATTTTTTTGTGGTAGGCATGCATTTAGTATACCATGCAAAGTTGGATTTGTCTAAAAATAAATCATACCTTGTGATGCACACTATCAAGGGTAAAATGTGTGTGTTCAAGTAAAACTGAAATATATGGAGCTAGGAGTGTCCAAATTAAGTGAACTCTATTTCTACAGAAAGCTTAAGTCAATACCTATCCATAACAATTAACCTTGCATGTAGGAGATTCCTAAAACTGAAACTATACTCATCCTGGTTTTGAGACCAGTAGCCTTGGCATGGTTTTTAGCTTCGGTTTAGTAATAGCTAATGTTGCAAATCCCATTTTCACTACTTTATATGGTTGCTAGGTGTACTGTGGTAGAAGGATTTGATGTTCTGAACATTATCTTAGGAGTTATGATTTATCTACCAAAACAACAATATTTGGCTAATAGAAGTATTAGTTTTTAATCATCTGTTCTTAGCAAATGTGATTTGTAGAAATATTACTAATCAACTTTTGAAGTTCAGAACCATAACCCAATAATAATGACTTGGTTAAACCACTTTGATAATGTGTGGTGCATTGTTTACTTATATTAAGCATTATTCTCGTTGTACCCTAATAATAACATCAATGGTGTTTATATGCTTTGCTTGTGGGTATGTTTGTGTGTTATGTTTTATCTCTTTAAAGCATCATCTTATTTATCCAATAAATGTAATAAGTTAATTCCCTGTTTTACTTGAACTGTTATGTGTTGATGTGCTTAGTAACTCATAAGTCCAGAAACTTAGGTTATCCTTTCATAGCCTTAATAAATTCCCTGAAAGTATTGCTAGTCCCTTCACATCTGAGTTTCACATAGTTCATCTTGTTTCCTAGGAGTTGCACTAATTTCATTTGTGTGTTATGCATGTAAATGATTGTTTGGTGTTATATTTTATCCAGTAATTCCTTGTGTTTTGAAATGCTTAATATATGACTTTCTTATTTTAGATTGTTGTCAACACTTTGTTGCCATGTCATTGTTGGTTTATTGGTTGAAGTGACCTTAATTGTGATGTCCAATTAAATAAGCCTAATGCACCATTTTAGCTCTTATTCATAAACTTGTTTGGACACTGGTGTTACCATTGTTTGCCGCCTAGTTACTTGATAGTAGGTGTTTCTTGAGCTAGTAACATGTTTGCATGTGAGTGTGCTCAATGCTAGTGTTAATGTTAACACTTGCTTGTGAATTAAGATACTTTTGTCTGAAGTATTTCCGGAACTATTAAGATACTTTTGTCTGAAGTATTTCCTGAACTACTAAGATAATTTTGTCCGAAGTGTTTCCTGCAGCTATTATAACAACTCTTGTTAAATGATATAATAACCCTAAATGATGTGTTGTTTTAGTGTTCTATAGAACTACCTTTTTAATAATCAGAGTTGTGGTGTATATTCCCTTAGGAGTATCTATTGTTTGTCTTAGCTCTATGGACCTTGTTGTTTATTGTTGTTTAGCTAAAGGAATTGTTTGCTTTTGACTGTTAGCTAAGTGTCTTGTGCGATGCTTGTTGTTTGTTATGTCCTTGTGGCATTGTCTTGTATTCTGAGTGTTGTTCCTCTTTCAGTTTACGACGTTAGATACGATCCGGAAGGAACGGGAAGTGAGGAGTGAACCTGAGGAGCATCAAGACCAAGACCAAGGACATATTGCTGAGCCAGGCAAGCCCACCTCACCAATATAATGAATCCTACTATTTTATCAAGCATTGTTTTGTTTTCAAAATAAAATTATGCATGTTTCACTTCTTTTGTGATACCTTGCCACCCAAAAATTATTTTACAAAATACTGTTTGGCCAAAGTTATCTGCTAGAATACTGTAGGTATTACAAAAAGAGTTTTACTTGATGAGCCTTGTTGTTGAAGGCTCCATCCAAAAGGTTAAGTTTTCTAGTAGTCTACCTTCATCTACTTACCTCAAAACTATAGGATGGGAACCTATTTGATAAAATTGTTTTACGGAGGAAAACCCGAGTTGCTGGGAGCAATCGGTGAGCAAGTGTTTTATTTAAAACCCGAGTTGCTGGGAGCAATCGGAGATGTTTGCGAAAACCCGAGCTGCTGGGAGTAGTCGGAGCAGAAAGTGTTTTTAAAAAAACAAAGTGTGACTCTAGCTGCCGCCCGTGCAGCCACACTACCTGACATGGGTAGGTCTTAGCCGGAAACTTGTCTGTTTTAGTGTTGGGGCTCTCATACTTTCTATGAGGGCTGGGCCCTCGAAGTCGGGTTGTCGTCCGGAAGAGACAATACACTGTTGCGGATCAGCAGCCGGACGATTACGGCAGGTCTACTGACGTGGCGGTGTGGCGTCCCGAGGAAAGACCAAGAGGTCTAGTGGAGCACACGGTGCCGAGGAGAACAAACCTACCGGGAGGCCCCGATACTAGGGTGGTCATAGTGGAAAGCTTTGATCGTGTTATCCGGGCCCCCGCATGTTGTCATATGACGGGCCGTGGCAGGCACGGCGGAATAACCGATAGCTGTGGGTAAAGTGTGCAACCTCTGCAGAGTGTAAATCTATTCGAATAGCCGCGTCCGCGGTCATGGACGGTTGGAAAGGTCCCACTAGGCATGCTGGCTGTTTTATGGTTTCGAAAGAGAAATGTTTTCGAAGGAAGCAAGGAGGCAACAAAGTGGTACCTGGGAGGTACGGATATTGGGTGAGGATGATTGGTCTCGGGGAGACAATCAGTCCGCTCTCAAGACTGGAAAAAGGGTTACCCCTATCCTAGTGTTTTGACAAAGTTTTACAAAAGAAAGTTTTAAACTTGGATATGTCCTTGCTATATCTAAGAGAAGAGAATTCTATCTCTAAATGCTTTTCTTCAACAACGATATAGAGATGTCGTATTCTCTATGTCTAAAATCATGGTATTCAAAAACTAAGCCCTATAGTCGTATATAGCAGCTAACCCAGTTTTCGAAAAGTGTTTTCTTGCATTATCATGAAAACTTAAGCCTTAGAGGTGGTCTTGCGAGTACGTAAATGTACTCATATGGCTGTGTCCCTGGATATTCAAACGTCCAGGTTGAAATGAGGAGATGTACGACATGAAGGAGGAGTACGCCGACGACTACGCCAACTGAGTGTCCCGCTCAACTGCTCTGTGGGAATGCGTCAGGACGTGACGAGGGTCGACGCTAGCCGAAGCTTCCGCTGAACCTTAGTTAATATTCGTCAAGTGCGACGATGTTTGCAGACTTGGTCATTAGACCATTATTTATGTAAGTCTTATACTATTCGAGTTGTATGATGTAACTTTGTATACCATGTTGGTTATGTGATCGCGATGCACTGATCATTGGGATCGTGATCTGTTTACATAACGTGGGCATCTCGGACGGTTAGTCAGAGGGGTTCTCACAACACCCTGTCACTTAGAATTGTTATAACTTTTTACTCACATATCCAAACTCAAATATTTTTATATTTTTGGAAAGCCCCTGACATGTAGATTATTTTAGATCTGTTAGATTTCAAATTTGACTTAGTTTAAAATATTCAAATTTCAACGGGATGATTTGAATATATTTGCAATAACTTTAAATCTATAAATCCAAAAATTGCAAATAAAATAGTTTTAGAAACTTTAGAATATTTTTAGTGTGATGCCTCTATTATAATATATTTTGAGTAACATTTGAATGAATTCATAGTTATTTATATGAAACTGAATAATTTTAATATTATCAACATAACTTTTAAAATAAATATTATTCTTGAATATATCAAATTGCTATAAATATTTTTAAATCCCCTTTGTCTATTAATATTAATTATAAAAATTGTTTATAGAAATTTAAATCACATAAAACTCTAATCTTATATACATTCATTTGTTATATTTTATGAAAATTGAAATTAATTAAATTGCATTGGCATAATTGTCCATGTGATAAAAAATTGCATTTCATGCATATCATATTCTATTTTGTAGTTATAGTTCCCATAAGAAAACTCCCTCCCCATTTCCTCTAGGTTAGAGATATCTTCAACTAAGCATTTTGGTAAAGTTATACACTTAGACACTTAGGATTTTCAATATGGAGATAGAAGACCAATGAAGGACTTAGCAAAAACAAGACTCCAGAAGAATCCCAAGATGTCAAGCACTTAGAAGAAAAATGAGAAGAAGTTCAAGAAGGCCAACCCCCTTTTTTATTCTCTAAGTCTTTATGTTTGTCCTTTCTTCTTCTCTGAGACTTCATGAAGACTAGGTAAATCCAAGACCAGCCAAGGTGACACAAAAATCATCAAGTCTAAAGATTATTCAAGTCTACCAAGAATTCAATCAAGACATTACCAAGGAGAATATTACAAGTCTGGAGATGAAGCCTGGATGACCAACTACATCTTTCTTCTATCTTTTCCCTCTTTCCTCATCTTGTCTTTCACTTAAGACTTAAAAAGATTTTCATGGCATATCATACATAACATGTTTTCCTTAGAAGTTTTATGAAACTTATTTGTTCACTATGTATGTGCATGTATGTTTGATGATTGTTGTTTGTTCATTGTTGTATTGTTGTTTGCTTATATTGTTTAGATTGAACGGAGAGCAAAAGTTCGTTGTTGAAAAGAGTTTGTGAACAACGACAACATTAAAAGGCAAGTGGCACACCTCATAAAACTTCCTATTATTTTCTATATGCATTACTTAGTGTATTTTTATATGCATATGTAGGATAGTATTGCTATGCTAAACCTGTGTAGAATTTCCCTTACTCCGGTGTCTAGGTTCCCATATCATACTTAGCAGAAATATTGATGCAATGAAATTGATGAAAAGTTTTACAAATTATTAAGTGACTACTCAGGGCTGTGCTCATGGTTGTCGTCGCCTAGGATGAATGTCTATTCTACTTAGGGTCGTGAGCATGGTGATTTTTACCTGAGAGTGTACATCCACTAAGTTAATGAACCTCTTGGGTGGATTGGTTGTATGGTGGCGAAGTTGAGTGGCTACTCAGGACCATGTCTATGGTTCCTGTAGTACGTGCACTTGTGGATGGCCACCCAGGGAACAGAGGAATCTGAAGAACTCCAAGTGACGATTTCTTCCAGTGCAGCCATTGCCATATGGGCTCTGGCTTGATCAATTATGTTGCGTGGCCTCTCCCCGGCTTGACAAGCATATATAGGGGGGATGTTAGGTGGAACGGGTCAAGCCAGAGTGGGAGGGAAAATGCTTCTGAAAGATCTCGTCTCATTATTCTCCTTTCCATATCACTATAAGTGTGTAAAGGATAGTTTGGATTGAATGGGTACAATGGTGAAAGTGCACAACCTCTGTAGAGTGTAAAAACTAAGTACTTAGCCGTGTCACCGGTATGGACAATTTGAGCAGCTGATCACGGACGTCAACGGACGATTCCACCATTCCAACTTCAGAAATAAAACTTGATGGGTGAACAAGGGAAGATGAGATTTATGGTTTTCATGCCATACTTGTCTTGAATTGAAGAAAGTGCTTTCCAAAGAGATATGAAAAATTGGCTTTATGCAAAATAGCCTTGAACTCCACCAGCCAAATAAGCATATAGGTTATTAGAGTTATTCCAATAAGTGTCCACCATAGTGTCATTTGCCAGACTCCATTTTTAATGGAATCTGACCCATGTTGTTGCAATATATTTCTTATTGCATATTGATCTGATGACGAGTGAGGTTTCGTTAAAAGGTTTCGAGTCTACAACCAACAGGTTTTCGCCTGTGGCAACATGAATGGGATGGAGACTCACTACTATTGTATTTCCGCTGTTTACTCTTTTCAAAGCTAGCTTTATGCTATGCAACTTGTATTGAATAGTTTTTATGTCTGGATCATCGATGTAATAAAATTGATACTTTGTTGTGATATTATATCGTAAACTGTGTGTGCAAACGAATCGATCCAGGGATTTGCGCTATACACAGGTATCTGCCTTATTCTAAGTGCAGGTACGCTACAGATGGTATCAGAGCCCTGTGTTGCCTGTAGGTTCAAAACCCCTAGGATTGGACAGAGACCCAAAAGTTAAATAGTTTTAAATATACTAGGTTTCAAACTTGAGAAATTTTTGAAATTTACTTTCTATTGTTTTTACATTAATTATCTTGTCTTGTATCTTTCCTTTTTGCTTTTAATTCTAATACTCTTACCTGTTCAAAATTTCCAGATGGGAGAGTACACTGAGACCGCGTATGCTGGTGTTTTGTCGGATTTCATCTTTGGGAGGCAGCTGTCCAGGTTGACAAGTCAATTGAAGCTACCACCGCCCTATTTCCGAGGAAGGAAGGAGGAGGCCGACATACCCAATGTGACGCGTTGGGAAATCCGCACAATCATGACCCTAGATCCCACGATGCCAGACTTCGAGCCCGTGGACTATGTCACCTACTCATAGAGTGGATTGAAGGAGTGAACATAACTAAGGTGGACTTAATGGCCCGTTTGTGTTATAAGTATTGCAACAAGCTAGCACCGGAATCGCCCTTCCGTGCCTTTGGGAAGAGAGATGCGCATGGCCACTCATTGGCTCACACGGGAAATCGCTTGGACCTGCCCATCATTAACAAAATGTTTGAAGACTTAGATTTCCTCATCAACTGCCTAAACAGAAAGGTTCAACAAGCTTATGACATCGCGGATCATGCTCGAGCTGTCATACACGCAAAAACCCAAGAACTCCAGACTTCTGAAACCCTTGTTGGCCATATGGAGGAACTCATCCATGACCTACATTTGCAGAACCTTGACAAAGATGAGCAGATTGCCACACTTGAGGCGCAACTCAATCCACCTCCACCACCGCCAGTAGCTGAAGAAGGAGGTGACCAAGGCACTGGAAATGTGGCTGTACCCGCAACAGTAAAGGAGGAAGAACAGGAGGAAGGAGACCCGAAGAGGTGCCTTTTGAAGAGTCAATTGAGGGAGAAGTCACACCTGTGGCGAATAACCACGCAATAGAGCGCAAGCGTGAGATCAAAGAGGAATAAGTGAAGCAATTAAAACCACGTTAGAGGGCCCACCATTTATCTTATTTAGCTTATCGTATCAATTTAGTTGATCTGGACAGTCAGATCTAGATCTGACGATCCAGATCTGTTCACTTATCCATGTCAGCAAATCCAGTCAGCGGCCACGTCAGCGTCCAGTCAGCGCTGACTTGGAAAACAAATTTCTCGATTTAATTTAATTTGGCAATTTGCCGAAACACACCTGTCACTTAGAATTGTTATAACTTTTTACTCACATATCCAAACTCAAATATTTTTATATTTTTGGAAAGCCCCTGACATGTAGATTATTTTAGATCTGTTAGATTTCAAATTTGACTTAGTTTAAAATATTCAAATTTCAAAGGGATGATTTGAGTATATTTGCAATAACTTTAAATCTATAAATCAAAATATTGCAAATAAAATAGTTTTAGAAACTTTAGAATATTTTTAGTGTGATGCCTCTGTTATAATATATTTTTAGTAACATTTGAATGAATTCATAGTTATATATATTAAATTGAATAATTTGAATATTATCAACATAACTTTTAAAATAAACATCATTCTTGAATAAATCCAATTGCTATAAATTTATTTAAATCCCCTTTGTCTATTAATATTAATTATAAAAAAAAATATAGAAATTTAAATAACATAAAACTCTAATCTTATATACATTCATTTATTATATTTTATGAAAATAGAAATTAATTAAATTTCATTGGCATAATTGTTCGTGTGATTAAAAATTACATTTCATGCATATCATATTCTATTTTGTAGTTATAGTTCCCATAAGAAAACTCCCTCCCCATTTCCTCTAAGTTAGAGATATCTTCAACTTAGCATTTTTGTAAAGTTATACACTTAGACACTTAGGATTTTCAATATGGAGATAGAAGACCAATGAAGGACTTAGCAAAAACAAGAATCCAGAATAATCCCAAGATGTCAAGCACTTAGAAGAAAAATGAGAAGAAGTTCAAGAAGGCCAACCCCCTTTTTTATTCTCTAAGTCTTTCTGTCTGTCCTTTCTTCTTCTCTGAGACTTCATGAAGACTATGTAAATCCAAGACCAGCCCAGGTGACACAAAAATCATCAAGTCTGAAGATTATTCAAGTCTACCAAGAATTCAATCAAGACATCACAAATGAGAATATTACAAGTCTGGAGATGAAGCCTGGAAGACCAACTACATCTTTCTTCTATCTTTTCCCTCTTTCCTAATCTTGTCTTTCACTTAAGACTTAAAAAGATTTTCATGGCATGACATGCATCTCTAGTCCTTAGAAATAATTTGCATATCATACATAACATGTTTTCCTTAGAAGTTTTATGAAACTTATTTGTTCACTATGTATGTGCATGTATGTTTGATGATTGTTGTTTGTTGATTGTTGTATTGTTGTTTTCTTATATTGTTTAGATTGAACCGAGAGCAAACGTTCGTTGTTGAAAAGAGTTTGTGAACAACGACAACATTCAAAGGCAAGTGGAACACCTCATAAAACTTCCTATTATTTTATATATGCATTACTTAGTGTATTTTTATATGTATGTATAGGATAGTATTGCTATGCTAAACCTGTGTAGAATTTCTCTTACTCTTGTGTCTAGGTTCCCATATCATACTTAGCAGAAATATTGATGTAATGCAATTGATGAAAAGTTTTACTTTAACATCCCATTTTTGCAAAAATTTAAACTTTGCATTCATACATCATTCATCATTTAGCCTTAACATTTAATCACATAAGTACTAAATAAAATTTCAATTATGAGTTTAAATAATGTTTAATCCCATTAAGTGTTTATTTAAAACTTACTTAATTAATATATTTTTTCAAATTATTTAATGGGCAAGTTTATTATTAAAAATTGCTAATTTAAATAACCTCTCCAAAATATATTTTTATGAATTTTTCTGAAAATGTTTTGAATAGGTTTAAAAATCATTTAGTAAATCAGATTTGAAAAACAGTTTTGATTTTTATTTAAAAGGAATGGTTTACGGGTCGGCCCAAACGCTATCTGCCGCGTGCGCGTGAGCTAGCAGCCCATCAGCCCGCTCCAGCGCACGCCTCTCTCTTCTCTCTCGCTGACAGGTGGGCCCCACCTGTCAGCCGTCTTCAACCTCTGTCCGGAGATCGCGCCGGAGATGGAGTCCGCGACCGAGACGTTTTCGGGTCGTTTCTCGCCGCGTCTAGCTTCCCTGTCCCCTCCTATTTATTCTCCCCGAGGCCGTCTCCGAAAACCCCCCCAAACCCTACCACCCTGCCGCCGGGCTGCACGGAATCGGCCGCCGCCGTTTCCGACGAGCTATTCGCGAGCATCCCGGTAAGCATCAAGTTCCTCGAGCACCACCGAGACTCCCCCTTGCTTCCCCATCCTCTTGCGCATCCGTTGAGCCCCCTCGTGTGATTTCTGTCGCATCCGAACGCCGAATCCGTCCGCGACCCGAGGCCGTCGCCGCCGTCCACGACTCCGACGAGGAAAGGAGAAGAACACCGACGTCGCCGCCGCGCCATCGACCTCGTCTCCTCCTCCGCGTCATTTTGGTAAGAGCCGCTCCTCCCGGGGCATCGTATAGCGCCGGGAACGTCGTAGCCGACGCGCCGCCGCCGCAGGCGCCATCGCCGGCGAGCGCTCCGGCGACCCGTGCGCCGCTCGGGTTTGGCCGTGCGTTTTAGACCTTTAGATCTAGATCCAACGGATCTAGATCGGAACGTTTCCGTGCGTCCGATTTTATTTAGATCGGACGGCTCACGTCCGTGATCCGCGCGAACCGTTTTCATCCAATAGGATCGCACCACGTAGCCCCATATTATTTCTTTTTCGCTGGAATTTTATAAATAAAACCGAAAACGTGCAAAACTTAGAAAATTCATAACTTTTGATCTATAAGTTCAAATTTGATAAACCTTATATCCACGGATAGCCCTGCTAATGTAGATTATTTCTACATCAATTGTTTTCCCTTTTGATAAATTATATTTCATGAAATTATCCGAGAGATAATTCGGCTATTAAATCCATTACTCAAATAATAAAAATGTTTTTCAAATAAACTTAATTGTTTTAGAGTTAGGTTATTGCCCTCTGTCCAGGAAATATTAATATGTGTCTTATTTGAAAATTTTCATAAAACAATAAAAGTTGTAGTTATAGAATTCAAGTTTTGTTATATTGTTTCTATTAATTCATTTGATAAGTAAAACAATAAACTCCTAGAATTGCATCTCATGCATTTATTAACAGAAGATATAAATAATTGATAAGAGTGTCTAGTATATTCATGGCATATCATGGATGCATACATTTTTATGTTTCGTATTTTGTGATTTTGTGTGGGTATTTATTTCTGTGTATTGCTCTTGCTAGATTGTGAAGGAGAGGAAGGACTTGCGTGTGATTGCTATTCTTGTTGTGCTTGCTCCTCATGCTACCAAGGCAAGTGACTTCATAAAACACCTACTATTTTATTCTATTGCATATCTAGTGTTTTAAGCAGTATTTCAAAGTAGTATGCATGATAGGTTTTTGGGAGATTGTAGTATGCTATGCAAACCTTTTAGGTTACCCCTTAGAAATTCCAGATTAGACCCCTATTATAATTTAGTGGAAGTACCTGCCGCAAAAATGATTGTTTTATGGTTGATGTGATAAATGAAAATTTCCACTAAATTAATTTAACGCCTGGGTGGATTGGGTCGATCGAGGAGGTTTCAAGTTGATTGGCTTCTTAGGGCCAAGTCTCATGGTCGTCTTCGCCCAAGATAGTTTTCACTTACTTGGGGCCATGATATGCGGTGTTAACCTGAGTTGCTCACTTGTGGTAGGCCACCCAGGGCTATGAGATTTAAGTTTACACTGAGTCTAGTTGCTTACCGTGCAACCATTGGTCAATATGGGCTCTGTCTTGATGGAGTAAGTTGATGTGGACCTGGGTCAAGAGATTGATGGTGGTAGAGTTGATAGGATGGTGGTAATCTCTTAGTATGATCATGGGAAAGCAACTTCTGAAAAGTCTCGTCTTGATCTTCTCCTTTTCCTTCTCACTAAAGGAGTGTAGAGGATAGTTTGGGTTGATTGAGTCTAATGGTGAAAGTGCACACACTCGAGAGAGTTAAAACCTAAGATCTTAGCCGTGTCCCCGGCATCGGACAATCTGAGTAACTACACAAGGCTGTCTTCTGAAAATCTCTTCATCCCAATTTTTTAATAAAAACTTTGATGGGTGAACATGGGTAGGAGACATGGATTTGTCTCGAGATTGTCTATAAAGAGAAGTTATTATTTTCAAAAAGTTGTTTATCAAAAGTAGGAGAAAACTTGCTTTGCGCAATAGCCTTGAGCTCCACCAGCCAAATAAGCATATAGATATAGTTTAGTAGAATATTAGAAATTAAAGTCACTTGCCACCACAATTCAATTGTGTTGACCCTTTATAGCTGGGCTGCAACTAAACCTTGCCGATTGTCCGAATGAGGAGTAAGGGGGTTATCTTCGAGCTACAACCAACATGATGTAGCTTCATGGAGATGATGTAGCTCCATGCTATCTTTAGAATTGCGTATGAACTCTGGAATAAAGTGTGAACTATTTATTTCAACTAGCATTTCAGCTAAGCTGAGTTGTAAGGATTATTTGTTTTTGGATCATTCGTCTCGTTTTGTAGCAAATTATGACATTGTACTGTGATATTACATCTTATTGGAAAATGCGAGACTTATGTGATCCAAGTTTTCCGCACTATTCATATGTGCCATTGCTATCTTAAACAAGGGCACTACAGATGGTATCAGAGCGCGAATGTTGCCTGTAGGCTCGAAACCCCTAGGATTGGATACAAACCCTAAATCAATAAAAATTCAAAATATAAAAATTATTCAGACTTCCTTTTCTTATAATATTTTTCCTTACCTACTACATTCTTTTTTCTTTCATCTCATTAATTCTTACCCCTTCAAAAAATTTGTAGATGAAGAACTTCACTCGAGAGATATCCCCGCAGAAAGGAGACCAGTACTACTTTAGTGACCAGCTCCTTAATATTTCTAAAACCTTGCGGTTGATGCCACCAGTCTTTAGGGGCAAAGAAATTATGTCCGAAGATTATCCTGAAGGTCGCTGGAAGATCGAGGCAGAAGTTCTCCCTCGTCTTGATCCCCCTGGATCGCAGTCGATCCGTTTCCGATCTAGATACCCCAACCGGAAGAATGGAGTGGACATGGCGATGCTGGAGACTTTGTCCCGCATCATTGAGCAGTTCTATGACGAGATCAAGCCCAACTCCGTCTTTCGTAACTTTGCCAGGAGGGATAGCATTGGACAACCCGTTCAACCCTCCCTTAGGGGTATGAATGAGAAGCATCATGGAGACCTTGGAGCTCATTGCCATAACTTGGATATACTTCTAGGACAAGAGATTTTCTACAGGGCAGATTTAAGGCGCGTTCGCCATCACGTTAAAGAAAGCTTAGAGGAAGAGAAGGATATCCTTCGTGTAGAAAATCAGCTGCTGACTAAGGAGAACAAGGAGCTTGAAATCAAGATTGATCTGCAAGACGATAGGATTGCGCAGAAGGATGCCCACATTTTGGCATTGCAGGCGCAGTGTGCTCATTTGTGTGACCAACTAAGCCAAATGGAACTTCAGGCGAAGAAGAACCACCCCCCTGACGTCCCAGAGCCCCTAGTGATAACCTATCCCGATGAGGACACTCCCAAGGAAGCCACGGGTGTCAAGAAGCGCAAGTGTGGGAACACCCGCAATTACATAAGGAGTTACAAATTTTGATTGGAGAGACCACCAGTTATCCTTACCTTACGAGTATTTCTCCTTATCTCATCGAAGTTGTATTGACCTACCAATTTTTGGTGAGGCAGTACCTTGAAAACCGTGTCCTAGCTTGGTATTCAAATCTCTAAATTTTCGAATTTATAAAATACTTCGAGTGTGTCTATTGGTTGCTGTTTGATGTGTTTCCGTGTAGTGTGTTGTTGTGCATGGGTAGATTTTCCTCTGTAGTCTCTTTCTATCTCTACTTACCTATGCTCATACCATATAGATGCCTCCACGTCGTGATCCTGACAACAACAATGCCAACGAAATGATGCAACAAATGATGGCAGCTCAGACACAATTGATGACCATGATGGCTCAGTTCATGGCGAACCAGAACAATCCGCCACCACCACCACCACCACCACCACCGCCGCCACCACCACCCCCACCCCAAGTTGATCGCCTTGCTAGATTCTTGAGGCTGAGACCCAACAAATTCTCCACAGCTACAGAACCTATCGTAGCAGATGATTGCCTACGCTCTGTGAACAAGGATATAGTTACTTGCGAGTGTACTGAAATGGAGAAAATAAGGTTCACTTCTCATCTACTGGACGGACCTGCGGCACAGTGGTGGGAAACATATCAGATCACTCACCCACTTGATGGATTTACTTGGGAAGCCTTTAAAGAAGGTTTCCGTAATGCTCACATCTCAACTGGGATCATGAACCTGAAAAGGGATGAGTTTCGTACCCTGAGATAGGGAAATCGGGCGCTGAGGGAGTACATGGAGGACTTCAATTCCCTCTCACGCTATGCCCCAGAGGATATAGATACCGATGCAAAGAGAAAGTATAAGTTTCTGAATGGACTCAATGGTGAGCTGAAGATACCATTGTCTCTGGCTTATGCTCCCAATTACCAGGATCTTCTTGATCAGGCCATTACTCTGGACAGCAACATCAAGAAGGAGGAGAATAGGAAAATGAAGTTCAGCGCCAATAAGTACAACACTAATCTGATGCAGAAGAAACCTTTCGTCCCAGAAAACAGCGGAAGCCACAGCAATCACAAGAGTGGAAATGGCCACAACCATAACGGTCATATCCGTAAAGTAGGAAATTCTGGATACAGAGGAAATGGGCAGGGTGGTAATGGACACAATCACCCCTTCAATGGGAACAATAGTGGAAAAGAGCAACACCGCCACAACAATAAACCGAAACGAGATATTAGTCAAGTGACTTGCTACAAGTGCGGGAACAAGGGACACTACTCCACGGACTGTCCAGAGAAGAAGAAGGCACCGAAAACTTCAAAGCCAAATCCGTTCCAGAAGGCACAAGTGAATCATCTTGATGTGGAAGAAGTGCAGAATGAACCAGATGCAGTGATCGGTATGTTCCTACTACATACCTTTCCAGCATTAGTCTTGTTCGATACAGGGGCATCTCACTCATTCATCTCAAGGGCATTTGTTAATAAACACAAACTGTCCACTACAAGCCTACTAAATCCGTTTAGGGTGAGTTCCCCAGGGGGGGAAATGCTTGCACAAACCGATTGTCAAAACTTGAGGTTAGAAATTGGTAAACACTCGTTTCCGGTAAACCTGATAATATTAGAGACCCAAGGTCTAAATGTTATACTTGGTATGGATTGGTTGGCCAAGTTTGAAGGAGTACTGGATTGTGTGAATAGATCCATTACACTCACCACCCCCGAGAAGAAGAAGATTAGATACAAATCCAAATTTGAGCTTAAGAAGGTTAAGCTAAATTCTCTTAAGGGGGTTAGCCTAGGAGACGTTCGTGTGGTAAGAGATTACCCTGATGTTTTCCCCGAAGAACTACCGGGAATGCCACCCGATAGAGATGTTGAATTTTTTATAGATTTGGTTCCCGGAATGGGACCCATAGCTAAGAGACCATACCCAATGGCCGTAGCTGAATTGAAAGAACTCAAGAAGCAGTTAGAGGAGCAACTGCAGAAAAGATTGATCCGCCCAAGTTCTTCACATTGGGGAGCACCCATTCTGTTTGTAGAGAAAAAGGATAGTACTCAAAGGCTAGTCACGGATTATCGAGCAATCAACGAAGTGACAATCAAGAACAAGTACCCGCTACCAAAAATTAATGAGCTTTTTGACAAACTAGAGGGTGCTTCTGTATTCTCTAAGATCGATTTGCGATCAGGATACTTTCAAATGAAAGTTAGAGAACTATATATCCCAAAGACTGCCTTCACTACCAGATATGGATTATATGAGTACAACGTAATGCCGTTTGGTTTAACCAATGCACTGGCATACATCATGAACATGATGAACAAAGTGTTTATGGACTTTCTGGATAAGTTTGTTGTGGTGTTCATTGATGACATCCTGATTTACTCCAAAAGTCAGGAGGAACATGAGGAACACTTACACCTGATATTACAGAGACTTAGAGAGCATAAATTGTATGCCAAATTCAGCAAGTGTGAATTCTGGCTAGAAGAAGTGGGTTTTCTAGGACACGTTGTATCAAAGAATGGAATAGCAGTAGACCCAGAAAAGGTGTCGGCAGTAACTAAGTGGGAGGTACCCAAGAATGTGGCAGACATTCGTAGTTTCCTTGGACTGGCAGGATATTATAGAAGGTTTATTGATAACTTCTCCAAACTTGGCAAACCACTGACCTCACTACTGAAGAAGGAAGTCAAATTTAAGTGGACTGAAGAATGTGAAATAAGTTTCCAAGAGCTAAAGAAACGGCTGGTGTCAGCACCTGTTTTATGTTTGCCAGATATAGAAAAGGAATTTCAAGTGTATTGTGATGCCTCGCATCATGGACTGGGAAGTGTCCTGATGCAAGAAGGGAAAGTGGTCTCCTATGCTTCTAGACAGCTTAATAAACATGAAGTCAACTATCCCACCCATGATCTGGAGCTAGCATCAGTAGTGCATGCTCTAAAGACGTGGAGACCATACCTGTTGGGAAAGCGTTGTGAGGTATTCACAGATCATAAGAGTCTGAAATACATTTTCACCTAGAAGGAATTGAATATGAGGCAAAGGAGATGGCTGGAATTAATTAAGGACTATGACATGAGTTTACAATACCACCCGGGAAAGGCTAATGTGGTAGCAGACGCCTTGAGTCGTAAGGTCCATGTGAATGGACTGATAGCGGGAGACTTGCCCGAGGATTTAAGTAAGGCATTTAAGGACCTCAGATTAGAGTTAGTAACCGAAGGATTCCTAGCAACACTGGACGTGCAACCATTACTGATGGATAAGATTCGGGAAGCTCAGAAGGGAGACAAAGTAATGGAAGAAATCACGGTCAACCTGAGGGAAGGAAAGGCCAAGGGTTTTCGGGAAGATGAACAAGGCACCATGTGGTTTGAGAAACGCATCTGCGTACCGCAAGATGATGATCTTAGAAAATTAATTCTGCAAGAAGCGCATAACTCGCCTTACTCCATACACCCATGAAACACCAAAATGTATATGGACGTGAAGGAAAGATTTTGCTGGAATAACCTGAAGAGAGACATCACAGATTATATAGCTAAGTGAGATGTATGTAGTCGAGTGAAGGCTGAACATCAGAAACCAGCGGGTTCGTTGCAACCTTTACCTGTATCGGATTGGAAATGGGGACATATAGGAATGGATTTCATTACCGGATTACCGCGTACCAGATCGGTGTATGATTCGATTTGGGTAATAGTGGATCGATTGACAAAGGTGGCCCATTTTGTGCCAGTAAAGACTACCTACTCAAGTGCTAAGTTGGCAGAGATATACATGAGGAGGATAGTGTGTTTGCATGGTATTCCCCAGAGGATTGTGTGTGACAGAGGTACCCAGTTTACCTCGCATTTCTGGAAACAACTACATGAATCGTTAGGTACGAGATTAGGGATCAGTACAGCGTTTGATCCCAAAACAGATGGACAGACGGAAAGAGTAAACCAAATTTTAGAAGATATGCTGAGGGCATGTGCCTTGGACTACAAGTCTAGTTGGGATGATAATTTGCCGTACGAGGAATTTTCGTATAACAACAGCTACCAGGCCAGCATAGAGATGTCACCGTTTGAGGCACTCTATGGAGGTAAATGCACCACACCACTACTTTGGAGCGGTGTTGGAGAGCGTAGTTTATTCAGACCTGATATAATCCAGGAAGCTGAAGAGAAGGTTCGAATGATCATGGAAAAATTGAAGATCGCGCAGTCCAGACAGAAAAGCTATGCAGATTCAAAAAGGAGAGAGATAACATATAAGATAGGTGACAGGGCATATTTGCGAGTGTCGCCGATGCCGCGTGTGAAGAGGTTCGGGATCAAGGGTAAACTTGCTCCTCGGTTCATCGGGCCCTTTAAAATCCTTTCTCGCAAAGGAGAAGTGGCGTATGAGCTAGAATTGCCGGAAGTTTTGTCAGCATTTCACAATGTATTCCATGTGAGCCAGTTGAAGAAGTGTCACCCAGAGATGACAGAAACCCCGCTACGGGATACAGTGTCACTAGAAGAGGTCCAGATGGAAAGTGACCTGACGTATGAAGAGAAGCCAATCAAAATCTTGGAGACAGCAGAAAGGGTTACACGAACCGAGACAATCAAATTTTGTAAGGTCCAGTGGAACCACCATACTGAAGAAGAAGCAACTTGGGAACGGGAGGATGATCTTCGAGATGAACACCCACTTCTTTTTGCAGGCCAATCCGAATCTAAAGGGCGAGATTCATCTTAAGGGGGTTAGGTTTGTAACATCCCATTTTTGCAAAAATTTTAAACTTTGCATTCATACATCATTCATCATTTAGGCTTAACATTTAATCACATAAGTACTAAATAAAATTTCAATTATGAGTTTAAATAATGTTTAATCCCATTAAGTGTTTATTTAAAACTTACTTAATAAATATATTTTTTTCAAATTATTTAATGGGCAAGTTTATTATTAAAAATTGCTAATTTAAATAACCTCTCCAAAATATATTTTTATGAATTTTTCTGAAAATGTTTTGAATAGGTTTAAAAATCATTTAGTAAATCAGATTTGAAAAACAGTTTTGATTTTTATTTAAAAGGAATGGTTTACGGGCCGGCCCAGACGCTATCTGCCGTGCGCGCGTGAGCTAGCAGCCCATCAGCCCGCTCCAGCGCGTGCCTCTCTCTTCTCTCTTGCTGACAGGTGGGCCCCACCTGTCAGCCGTCTTCAACCTCTGTCCGGAGATCGCACCGGAGATGGAGTCCGCGACCGAGCCGTTTTCGGGTCGTTTCTCGCCGCGTCTAGCTTCCCTGTCCCCTCTTATTTATTCTCCTCAAGGCCGTCTCCGAAACCCCCCCCCCCCCAACCCTACCACCCCGCCGCCGGGCTGCTCGGAATCGGGCCGCCGCCGCCGCCGTTTCCGACGAGCTATTCGCGAGCATCCCGGTAAGCATCGAGCTCCTCGAGCACCATCGAGACTCCCCCTCGCTTTCCCATCCTCTTGCGCATCCGTTGAGCCCCCCTCGTGTGATTTCTATCGCAGCCGAACGCCGAATCCGTCCGCGACCCGAGGCCGTCGCCGCCGTCCACGACTCCATGGTGAGCTGAAGATACCATTGTCTGTGGCTTATGCTCCCAATTACCAGGATCTTCTTGATCAGGCCATTACTTTGGACAGCAACATCAAGGAGGAGAATAGGAAAAGGAAGTTCAGCGCCAATAAGTACAACACTAATCTGATGCAGAAGAAACCTTTCGTCCGAGAAAACAGCGGAAGCCACAGCAGTCAAAAGAGTGGAAATGGCCACAACCATAACGGTCATATCCATAAAGTAGGAAATTCTGGATACAGAGGAAATGGGCAGGGTGGTAATGGACAAAATCACCCCTTCAATGGGAACAATAGTGGAAAAGAGCAACACCGCCACAACAATGAACCGAAACGAGATATTAGTCAAGTGACTTGCTACAAGTGGGGGAACAAGGGACACTACTCCACAGACTGTCCAGAGAAGAAGAAGGCACCGGAAACTTCAAAGCCAAATTCGTTCCAGAAGGCACAAGTGAATCGTCTTGATGTGGAAGAAGTGCAGAATGAACCAGATGCAGTGATCGGTACGTTCCTACTACATACCTTTCCAGCATTAGTCTTGTTCGATACGGGGGCATCTCACTCATTCATCTCAAGGGCATTTGTTAATAAACACAAACTGTTAGGGTGAGTTGCCAGGGGGGGAAATGCTTGCACAAACCGATTGTCAAAACTTGAGGTTAGAAATTGGTAAACACTCGTTTCTGGTAAACCTGATAATATTAGAGACCCATGTTCTGGATGTTATACTCGGTATGGATTGGTTGGTCCAGTTTGAAGGAGTACTGGATTGTGCGAATAGATCCATTACACTCACCACCCCCGAGAAGAAGAAGATTAGATACAAATCAAAATTTTAACTTAAGAAGGTTAAGCTAAATTCTCTTAAGGGGGTTAGCCTGGGAGACGTTCGTGTGGTAAGAGATTACCCTGATGTTTTCCCCGAAGAACTACCGGAAATGCCACCCGATAGAGATGTTGAATTTCTTATAGATTTGGTTCCCGGAATGGGACCCATAGCTAAGAGACCATACCCAGTGGCCGTAGCTGAATTGAAAGAACTCAAGAAGCAGTTAGAGGAGCAACTGCAGAAAGGATTCATCCGCCCAAGTTCTTCACCTTGGGGAGCACCCATTCTGTTTGTAGAGAAAAAGGATAGTACTCAAAGGCTAGTCACGGATTATCGAGCAATCAACGAAGTGACAATCAAGAACAAGTACCCGCTACCAAAAATTAATGAGCTTTTTGACCAACTAGAGGGTGCTTCTGTATTCTCTAAGATCGATTTGCGATCAGGATAATTTCAAATGAAAGTAAGAGAACTAGATATCCCAAAGACTGCCTTCACTACCAGATATGGATTATATGAGTACACCGTAATGTCGTTTGGTTTAACCAATGCACCGGCATACATCATGAACATGATGAACAAAGTGTTTATGGACTTTCTGGATAAGTTTGTTGTGGTGTTCATTGATGACATCCTGATTTACTCCAAAAGTCAGGAGGAACATGAGGAACACTTACACCTGATATTACAGAGACTTAGAGAGCATAAACTGTATGCCAAATTCAGCAAGTGTGAATTCTGGCTAGAAGAAGTGGGTTTTCTAGGACACGTTGTATCAAAGAATGGAATAGCAGTAGACCCAGAAAAGGTGTCGGCAGTAACTAAGTGGGAGGTACCCAAGAATGTGGCAGACATTCGTAGTTTCCTTGGACTGGCAGGATATTATAGAAGGTTTATTGATAACTTCTCCAAACTTGGCAAACCACTGACCTCACTACTGAAGAAGGAAGTCAAATTTAAGTGGACTGAAGAATGTGAAATAAGTTTCCAAGAGCTAAAGAAACGGCTGGTGTCAGCACCTGTTTTATGTTTGCCAGATATAGAAAAGGAATTTCAAGTGTATTGTGATGCCTCGCATCATGGACTGGGAAGTGTCCTGATGCAAGAAGGGAAAGTGGTCTCCTATGCTTCTAGACAGCTTAAGAAACATGAAGTCAACTATCCCACCCACGATCTGGAGCTAGCATCAGTAGTGCATGCTCTAAAGACATGGAGACCATACCTGTTGGGAAAGCGTTGTGAGGTATTCACAGATCATAAGAGTCTGAAATACATTTTCACCTAGAAGGAATTGAATATGAGGCAAAGGAGATGGATGGAATTAATTAAGGACTATGACATGAGTTTACAATACCACCCGGGAAAGGCTAATGTGGTAGAAGACGCCTTGAGTCGTAAGGTCCATGTGAATGGACTGACAGCGGGAGACTTGCCCGAGGATTTAAGTAAGGCATTTAAGGACCTCAGATTAGAGGTAGTAACCGAAGGATTCCTAGCAACACTGGACGTGCAACCATTACTGATGGATAAGATTCGGGAAGCTCGGAAGGGAGACAAAGTAATGGAGGAAATCAAGGTCAACCTGAGCGAAGGAAAGGCCAAGGGTTTTCGGGAAGATGAACAAGGCACCATGTGGTTTGAGAAACGCATCTGCGTACCGCAAGATGATGATCTTAGAAAATTAATTCTGCAAGAAGCGCATAACTCGCCTTACTCCATACACCCAGGAAACACCAAAATGTATATGGACGTGAAGGAAAGATTTTGGTGGAATAACTTGAAGAGAGACATCGCAGAATATATAGCTAAGTGCGATGTATGTAGTCGAGTGAAGGCTGAACATCAGAAACCAGCGGGTTGTTGCAACCTTTACATGTACCGGATTGGAAATGGGAAAAGATAGGAATATATTTCATTACCGGATTACCGCGTACCAGATCGGGGTATAAATCGATTTGGGTAAAAGTGGATCGATTGACAAAAGTGGCCCATTTTGTGCCAGTAAAGACTACCTACTCAAGTGCTAAGTTGGCAGAGATATACATGAGGAGGATAGTGTGTTTGCATGGTATTGCCCAGAGGATTGTGTCTGACAGAGGTACGCAGTTTATCTCGCATTTCTGGAAACAACTACATGAATCGTTAGGTACGAGATTAGAGTTCAGTACATCGTTTCATCCCCAAACAGATGGACAGACGGAAAGAGTAAACCAAATTTTAGAAGATATGCTGAGGGCATGTGCCTTGGACTACAAGTCTAGTTGGGATGATAATTTTCCGTACGAGAAATTTTCGTATAACAACAGCTACCAGACCAGCATAGAGATGTCGCCGTTTGAGGCACTCTATGGAAGGAAATGCACCACACCACTACTTTGGAGCGGTGTTGGAGAGCGTAGTTTATTCGGACCTAATATAATCCAGGAAGCTGAAGAGAAGGTTCGAATGATCAAGGACAGATTGAAGATCGCGCAGTCCAGACAGAAAAGCTATGCAGATTCAAAAAGGAGAGAGATCACATATGAGATAGGTGGCAGGGCATATTTGCGAGTGTCACCGATGCCGCGTGTGAAGAGGTTCGGGATCAAGGGTAAAATTGCTCCTCGGTTCATCGGGCCCTTTAAAATCCTTTCTCGCAAAGGAGAAGTGGCGTATGAGCTAGAATTGCCGGAAGTTTTGTCAGTAGTTCACAATGTATTCCATGTGAGCCAGTTGAGGAAGTGTCACCCAGAGATGACAGAAACCCCGCTACGGGATACAGTGCCACTAGAAGAGGTCCAGTTGGAAAGTGACCTGACGTATGAAGAGAAGCCAATCAAAATCATGGAGACAGCAGAAAGGGTTACACGAACCAAGACTATCAAATTTTGTAAGGTCCAGTGGAACCACCATAGTGAAGAAGAAGCAACTTGGGAACGGGATGATGATCTTCGAGATGAACACCCACTTCTTTTTACAGGCCAATCCGAATCTCGAGGGCAAGATTCATCTTAAGGGGGTTAGGTTTGTAACATCCCATTTTTGCAAATATTTAAAACTTTGCATTCATACATCATTCATCATTTAGGCTTAACATTTAATCACATAAGTACTAAATAAAATTTCAGTTATGAGTTTAAATAATGTTTAATCCCATTAAGTGTTTATTTAAAACTTACTTAATAAATATTTATTTTCAAATTATTTAATGGGCAAGTTTATTATTAAAAATTGCTAATTTAAATAACCTCTCCAAAATATATTTTTATGAATTTTTCTGAAAATGTTTTGAATAGGTTTAAAATTCATTTAGTAAATCAGATTTGAAAAACTATTTTGATTTTTATTTAAAAGGAATGGTTTACGGGCCGGCCCAGACGCTATCTGCCGCGCGCGCGTGAGCTAGCAGCCCATCAGCCCGCTCCAGCGCGCGCCTCTCTCTTATCTCTCGCTGACAGGTGGGCCCCACCTGTCAGCCGTCTTCAACCTCTGTCATTAGATCGCGCCGGAGATGTAGTCCGCGACTGAGCCGTTTTCGGGCCGTTTCTCGCCGCGTCTAGCTTCACTGTCCCCTCCTATTTATTCTCCTCGAGGCCGTCTCCGAAAACCCCCCCCAAACCGTACCACCCCGCCGCCGGGCTGCTCGGAATCGGGCCGCCGCCGCCGCCGTTTCCGACGAGCTATTCGCGAGCATCCCGGTAAGCATCGAGCTCCTCGAGCACCACCGAGACTCCCCCTCGCTTCCCCATCCTCTTGCGCATCCGTTGAGACCCCTCGTGTGATTTCTATCGCAGCCGAACGTCGAATCCGTCCGTGACCCGAGCCCATCGCCGCCGTCCATGACTCCGACGAGGAAAGGAGAGGAACACCGACGCCGCCGCCGCACCATCGACCTCGTCTCCTCCTCCGTGTCATTTTGGTAAGAGCCGCTCCTCCCGGGGCATCGTATAGAGCCGGGAACGTCGTAGCCGACGCGCCGCCGCCGCGGGCGCCATCGCCGATGAGCGCACCGGCGACTCGTGCGCCGCTCGGGTTTGGCCGTGCGTTTTAGACCGTTAGATGTTGGATCTAGATCGGAACGTTTCCGCGCGTCCGATTTTATTTAGATCGAACGGCTCACGTCGGCGATCCGTGCGAACTGTTTTCATCCAATAGGATCACGCCACGTAGCCCCATATTATTTCTTTTTCGCTGGAATTTTATAAATAAAACCGAAAACGTGCAAAACTTAGAAAATTCATAACTTTTGATCTATAAGTTCAAATTTGATAAACCTTATATCCACGGATAGCCCTGCTAATGTAGATTATTTCTACATCAATTGTTTTCCCTTTTGATAAATTATATTTCATGAAATTATCCGAGAGATAATTCGGCTATTAAATCCATTACTCAAATAATAAAAATGTTTTTCAAATAAACTTAATTGTTTTAGAGTTAGGTTATTGCCCTCTGTCCAGGAAATATTAATATGTGTCTTATTTGAAAATTTTCATAAAACAATAAAAGTTGTAGTTATAGAATTCAAGTTTTGTTATATTGTTTCTATTAATTCATTTGATAAGTAAAACAATAAACTCCTAGAATTGCATCTCATGCATTTATTAACAGAAGATATAAATAATTGATAAGAGTGTCTAGTATATTCATGGCATATCATGGATGCATACATTTTTATGTTTCATATTTTGTGATTTTGTGTGGGTATTTATTTCTGTGTATTGCTCTTGCTAGATTGTGAAGGAGAGGAAGGACTTGCGTGTGATTGCTATTCTTGTTGTGCTTGCTCCTCATGCTACCAAGGCAAGTGACTTCATAAAACACCTACTATTTTATTCTATTGCATATCTAGTGTTTTAAGCAGTATTTCAAAGTAGTATGCATGATAGGTTTTTGGGAGATTGTAGTATGCTATGCAAACCTTTTAGGTTACCCCTTAGAAATTCCAGATTAGACCCCTATTATAATTTAGTGGAAGTACCTGCCGCAAAAATGATTGTTTTATGGTTGATGTGATAAATGAAAATTTCCACTAAATTAATTTAACGCCTGGGTGGATTGGGTCGATCGAGGAGGTTTCAAGTTGATTGGCTTCTTAGGGCCAAGTCTCATGGTCGTCTTCGCCCAAGATAGTTTTCACTTACTTGGGGCCATGATATGCGGTGTTAACCTGAGTTGCTCACTTGTGGTAGGCCACCCAGGGCTATGAGATTTAAGTTTACACTGAGTCTAGTTGCTTACCGTGCAACCATTGGTCAATATGGGCTCTGTCTTGATGGAGTAAGTTGATGTGGACCTGGGTCAAGAGATTGATGGTGGTAGAGTTGATAGGATGGTGGTAATCTCTTAGTATGATCATGGGAAAGCAACTTCTGAAAAGTCTCGTCTTGATCTTCTCCTTTTCCTTCTCACTAAAGGAGTGTAGAGGATAGTTTGGGTTGATTGAGTCTAATGGTGAAAGTGCACACACTCGAGAGAGTTAAAACCTAAGATCTTAGCCGTGTCCCCGGCATCGGACAATCTGAGTAACTACACAAGGCTGTCTTCTGAAAATCTCTTCATCCCAATTTCTTAATAAAAACTTTGATGGGTGAACATGGGTAGGAGACATGGATTTGTCTCGAGATTGTCTATAAAGAGAAGATATTATTTTCAAAAAGTTGTTTATCAAAAGTAGGAGAAAACTTGCTTTGCGCAATAGCCTTGAGCTCCACCAGCCAAATAAGCATATAGATATAGTTTAGTAGAATATTAGAAATTAAAGTCACTTGCCACCACAATTCAATTGTGTTGACCCTTTATAACTTGGCTGCAACTAAACCTTGCCGATTGTCCGAATGAGGAGTAAGGGGGTTATCTTCGAGCTACAACCAACATGATGTAGCTTCATGGAGATGATGTAGCTCCATGCTATCTTTAGAATTGCGTATGAACTCTGGAATAAAGTGTGAACTATTTATTTCAACTAGCATTTCAGCTAAGCTGAGTTGTAAGGATTATTTGTTTTTGGATCATTCGTCTCGTTTTGTAATAAATTATGACATTGTACTGTGATATTACATCTTATTGGAAAATGCGAGACTTATGTGATCCAAGTCTTCCGCACTATTCATATGTGCCATTGCTATCTTAAGGAAGGGCACTACATTTACAAAGTATTATGTGACTACTCAGGGCTGTGCTCATGGTTGTCGTCGCCTAGGATGAATGTCTACTCTACTTAGGGCCGTGAGCATGGTGATTTTCACCTGAGAGTGTACATCCACTAAGTTAATGAACCTCCTGGGTGGATTGGTTGTATGGTGGCAAAGTTGAGTGGCTACTCAGGACCATGTCTATGGTTCCTGGAGTACGTGCACTTGTGGATGGCCACCCAGGGAACAGATGAATCTGAAGAACTCCGAGTGACGATTGCTTCCAGTGCAGCCATTGCCATATGGGCTCTGGCTTGATCAATTATGTTGCGTGGACTCTCTCCGGCTTGACAAGCATATGTAGGGGGAAGTTAGGTGGAATGGGTCAAGCCAGAGTGGGAGGGAAAATGCTTCTGAAAGATCTCGTCTCATTATTCTCCTTTCCTTATCACTATAAGTGTGTAAAGGATAGTTTGGGTTGAATGGGTACAATGGTGAAAGTGCACAACCTCTGCAGAGTGTAAAAACTAAGTACTTAGCCGTGTCCCCGGTACGAACAATTTGAGCAGCTGATCACGGACGTCAACGGAGGATTCCACCATTCCAACTTCAGAAATAAAACTTGATGGGTGAACAAGGGAAGATGAGATTTATGGTTTTCATGCCATACTTGTCTTGAATTGAATAAAGTGCTTTCCAAAGAGAGAGGAAAAATTGGCTTTATGCAAAATAGCCTTGAACTCCACCAGCCAAATAAGCATATAGGTTATTAGAGTTATTCCAATAAGTGTCCACCATAGTGTCACTTGCCAGACTCCATTTTTAATGGAATCTGACCCACGTTGTTGCAATATATTTCTTATTGCAGATTGATCTGATGACGAGTGAGGTTTCGTTAAAAGGTTTCGAGTCTACAACCAACATGTTTTCGCCTGTGGCAACATGAATGTGATGGAGACTCACTGCTATTGTATTTCCACTGTTTACTCTTTACAAAGCTAGCTTTATGCTATGCAACTTGTATTGAATATTTTGTAAGTCTGGATCATCGATGTAATAAAATTGATACTTTGTTGTGATATTACATCGTAAACTGTGTGTGCAAACGAATCGATCCAGGGATTTGCACTATACACAGGTATCTGCCTTATTCTAAGTGCAGGTACGCTACATCGCATAATTCATGTAAACATAGTAAATGATCACCGGGGAGGACAGTTTGATCCCCTTCATAGCGGTTACTCATAACATGATCATTAATTTTCATAGGTATTTTAAATAGCACTATTTCATCAGGTGGCGCCTCATTTTCTACCTCAGTTGTAGTAGAAGCCTTTCCAAAAAGGAAAGCAATAGATCCTCTCTCCATAATTAAGCAAATTAGGAGACAGAAATAAAAATAACACTTACAGCTAAAGTTTTCCTTGCCAATTCCACTAAAAAATAGCGCTTGATGATGTCTACGCACGCTTCTATTCTCGTAGAAAGGGTTGGGCCTCCAAGAAAGATGTTTGTAGAACAGCATCAAGTTTTCCTTAAGTGAATCACCCAAGATATATCGAACTTAGGGAGGTAGAGGCCAAAGATATCCCTCTCAAGCAACCCTGCAATTAAGATACAAGAAGTCTCTTGTGTCGCCAACACACCCAATACACTAGTTATGCGAAGAGATAGTGAAATACAAGTAATATGGATGATTATAAGTAGTAATTGCAATCTGAAATAAAAATGGCAGCAAGCAAACATGTTGCAGAACTTGTAGAAACGGTGTTTCAATGCTTAGAAACAAGGCCTAGGGATCATACTTTTACCAGTGGACACTCTCAACAATGACATCACAATTGAATAATAAATAGTACCTTTTAACACTCTCATGTTGGATGATAAACACCATTCATTGTGTAGGTCTACAAGAGCATCCTCAAAGTCAGAGTAAACTAACACCAATAATGTCATATAGGAATCACACACGGTGCACACACCGTCACCGTTACAGCCGTGAATAACCCCGGAGTTCATATAAAAGTAACCTCTAGAGTGCATAACTGATAAATAGTAACATCACATATTCAACTAGATTACAAAGCTCATGATCACATAAAGATCACATGGTAGAGAGAGATAGACCACATAGCTAACGTAGAGCCCGCAGCCCCAGGGGACAACTACTCACTCCTCATCATAGGAGTGAGCAACGGCGATGGAGATGGCGGTGGATTTGATGGAGATGACTCCGGGGGCAATTCCCCGTCCCGGTAGAGTGCGAAAACATAGATTATGTCCCTGAATCTCGTCTTTGATGGCGGCGGCGCAGCGAAACTCTTCTCGGGAAAAATTTCTTCGTGTAGGTCTTAGGTTTTCGGGAGGTATATGTAGGCGAAAGGGCGAAGGCAGTGGAGGGCCAAGGGCTCCTCACCATGTCCTCACACGGCCAGAAGGGCTGCCGCGCCTGGACCAGGCGAGGACACCTTGGTCTTCGTCTTCATTTCTCATTTGGACTTCTGGATTGTTTCGAGAAAAATACGAGCTTCCGTAAAGAAATCGTCAAATTCCGAGAATATTTCCTTAAGTGGTTTTCTGAAACGGAAAACAGCAGAAAACAAGGAACTGGCACTATGGCATCTTGTTAATAGGTTAGTCCCAGAAAATGCATAAAACCATATAAAATGCATATAAAACATGTAACAATTGGTATAATATAGGCATGAAACATAAGAAATTGTAGATACGTTGGAGACGTATCAACACCTCCAAGCTCAGTTCTACTCGTCCCGGGTACGCAAGAACGATAAAAGAATAATTTCCGAAGTTACATGATTTCACACAATCTTGATAATATAATAATGTAATGCATGTGAACTGAGATCAAATGACTAAGGGTTGTAGTTTATATTGATATCAAATGAGTGATGAATAAACAAGTAGGTAAAGCAAAGCAAAGCTTTCAATGATATAGTACTAGAGAGCAATCAACCGTGCAAAGTAGATGTTAGAGATGATTTAAGCTTCAAGAACAACAATATAATCATCTAATGCTTCCAACAAACATGACAACTCTGTGAAGGGATCAAGTCAAGCAATAACAATATGCACATTCACAAGAAACAAGCAAGCGTTCAACATTGGTTCCTGGCACCAGGATGTTGTAGCTAAGAGAATGTTAAGGGGGGGGGGGGGGTTTGGAAGGCCAACGGAAGAAAGTCTCACAAAGCTAAAAGTGATCATTAGACAAGAGGAAGTCTTATAATCAAAGCTATGCAAGGAGTAGTGATTGCCACACAACGGATGCACATAGAGCTATAAGTGTATGAAAGCTCCCCAATGGAACTGGTGGGGGTGCATCCAACTTGCTTGCTCACGAAGACCTAGTGCACTTTTGAGGAGGCTCATCAATGGAATATACAAGCCAAGTTCTATAGTGTAAACTTCCCCACATAGTTATGCAAGTAAGGCATGAAAATTCTCTTATATGGAGTAAAGGTGCTAAACATGAGCACAAATGATGATCATAAATGATATGGTGCTATAACATGAGAACAAGTGTGTGATAAAGAATAGTAATGTTGCCCCCTTTTTTTCTCTTTTACTCTCTTTCTATTTTTTTCTATTTCTGTTTCTCTTTTCGATGGCCTCTATGGCTCTTTTCACTTTTATAGGCAAACATCCTAACATGATGATATGACAACTCACTATTGATACAAGTAACTAATATGACTAAAACATAATGTATATGAAACGGTGCTTCTGCTAGTGTAGCTGGTTATGCAATGATCTAGCGTAACATGGGTAAAACCACACATCAGCTGTATAGAATCATGCAAAACAATATATGAATAATACATGACAACAAGTCATGTAATGTAAGATTGAAGTTGCATGGCAATATATCTCGGAACAGCTATGAAAATGCTGTAGTAGGTAGGTATGGTGGATGTTTTGAGGAAGATATTTGGCTTATGTGTAGGAGAACATGACGAAGATCTCCCACGAGTTTTGGATGTACCCACGAAGTTTGCACAAACTCTCAAATGTGAGCAAGGGAAATGCAAAGTACCGAAGAGGCTAGCAAGTATGGTGCTGGAAGTGCCATGGAAACCGCAGCTTTAGAACTCAGAAGTAAAAAGATTCCAAATAAAAATATGATCTTACAAGGCATAATGAAAATCACTCCATGAGGAACTGTGGCAGATGAACAAGTCACTGTTGGGGACCCGACCGTAGCGCATAACACAAAGTCATTACGGTTTCTTTTAGCATGTAGAAGTCATATATCATTATGATATCAACTGGATATTTAAGTGTGCAACAGCTTCATGTTTTTCTTGACCAACCATTAATCATTCCACTTTAATAAACCATCATGTTTACCATTAAGCAAATTAATATCTAAAAACAACATCAATGATTCAAGTGACACAATTTAATTATCTACAAGATTATGTATCATTTAGTTACAACATCTACCATACTTAGCATTATCTGTTCTTAACCAAACACCAATCAACTTATTTAAAATATAAACTCTCCAAGTAATTAAACCATGAGATATGAGAGTATGACATAAGAAAACTTACACCTCTAGTAAGAGGTGTATGAAAAACAAGATCTAGAAATTATTGAGGTAACATAAAAGAATGCTCAACAAATATAAGTGAAGAATACGAGTATTCATAAGAAAAAGCGGAGCGTGTCTCTCTCCCACAAAGAAATGCTATGATCCATTCGATTCATAGAATGAAAATAACAAAAAACAAACAGACGCTTCACGCGAAGCACATAAGATGTGGCGGAATTAGAATATAGTTTCACTAGGAAGGACATGATAGTTTGTTGATGGAGAAGGGGATGCCTTGGGCATCCCCAAGCTTTGACGCTTGAGTCTTCTCAAAATATGTTGGGGTGACCCACCGAGGCATCCCCAAGCTTTGGCTCTTCTATCTTCTTGATCACATCATATCATCCTTCGCTCTTGATCCCTTAAAACTTCCTCCACACCAAACATAGAGTAAACTTCATTAGAAGGTTAGTGCATAATCAGAAATTCTTATATTCTGTATGAACATAATTGCTACCAATGCTACTGGACATTAGCTACAGCCACTGATACTTTATTGAAGAAAAAGATCCAATCAACATAGCAAAAGACCATTGCAAAATAAATGGTAGAATCTGTCAAAAATAGAACAATTCGTAAAGACAAATTTTTTCGAGGCACTTAACTTGCTCAGATCAAAAACTCAAAACCAATAAAGTTACATATAGATCTGAGGATTATGCACAAAACAACCCAGATCATTTTAATTTTTGTGAATTCTTACGAATTAAAACGGTGGACATCAGAAAACTGTTCCTGCGTAGGAATCCAAATCTAGCATCTACTTTCTAATAGAGGCTTAGCTTGACACAAAATACAATGAAATAAAGATACAAAGGAATTGCTATAGAGGTAGGCATGTTCCTTGACTCAACAAAATAAAATAACATGATATAAAATAGTGGGTTGTCTCCCATAAGCGCTTTTCTTTAAAGTGTTTTAGCTAGGCAAGGAGATTCTTATGATGCTCTCATAAAAATGAGAGTTGAAAAACATAGGAGAGCATCAAGAGTTAAACATCAAAAACATTTAACTCTAACCCACTTGCTATGCAAAGGAATCTTGTAATAGGATAAATTATTGAAACATAAAGCAACTATCACAGAAAGATATAACAAAAGAAACTTCAAAACTTCCAACATAAAGAGAGGTGTTTTGTAACTTGAAAACTTTTACACCCGTGGTTTCCTCTCTCATAATTACTTTCAGTAGCATCATTCATAAAATCCACAATATAACCATCACACGAAACATTCTTTTCATGATCCATATGCATAAAAGTATCATTGTCTCCCTCATAAGGAAAGTACTTCTCATTAATAACAAGTGGAGTAGGATCATCATAAAGAACTTGAACATGATAGAAAAATTATATATTAATAGGATAGGTTTGAGTAATTACACTATAATTATGACAAGTTTCAAAAGGATGATTGTAATTATAACTCATGTCATAGTATTGTTTAAAGTTAAAAAAGACCGGAGACATAGTATCATCATAATCAATAGAATAATTATCCTCTAAAGTGGGTTCATTTAGAAACATGCCATCATTTTTTCTAGAAGGAGATGTATCAAATATATAATAATTAGTAGAAAAAGGTTTTTCAAACACCTCATTCCCCAAACTAAGAGCTTTCTATATCATCATGGGAAGAAACATGGATATCACTAATAGTATAGCAATTATTAACATCACGATTTTCAGAATTATTATCCCAAATATCTTCAATAACAAAAAAAGTGTGCTTTTCCTAATCATGATTACTGATATAAATAATAGGCATAGGTTCATCATCAAGTTCAGAATCATCAAATTCAAAATTATAAGTATCAATTGTAATAGGAGCAACAAGTTTGGGAGAAGATATCGTTTCCTCTCACCTTTTACTCTTCTTCTTCTTCTTCCTCCTCTTTCCCTTTTTCTTCTTGTTTTCGTTTTTAGGAGGGAGAGGCTTGAAAGGAAGCTTCTCTACATAATCTGGTTTAGTATAAGAGACAATGGATGAAACTTGGGGGAATTTCTCTCTTTCATTAATAAGCTGCAAGCACACATTAGTCCTGTCATACTTTGGTAAAGTCTCATCCTTTATCATATTATGTATGTATGTGTTAGCATGGCAATTATTAACACAATAGAGATAACATCCATGCAACAAATCATTCATATCAATATCACTCATATTTAACAAAGAAGTTTTTCTTGATATCTCTTCACAAGCCAAAAATAATGTAAGTTCATCATGTTGACTAGGAGTGATCATGTTATCACAAAATTCTCCTGCAATATCCTTATTAGAACCTGAGCATTGAAATTCGGAATGACCTTCTTCATAGCAAAGTTCACAAAAAAATGATAGGTGGCACAAATTTTTTTCCAAGATATCTTAGAACCTTATACCAACCTCTCGTATTTTACTTCCTATGATGGATACAATAATCATCTTAAATTTGATTAATTCCGTAAGGTCTATGTCGCAGAAGCGGAACATGGGGTTCCCCTATGTCGGCCTAGTGAGGACCAGGGTGTGCAGAGCCCACTCTCCACAGGCCTAGCACGTGACAGATTCAACGAAACGACTAAGGACCAAGCAACCGCTTGGAGAGACCCTCGAGAGGCAACTCCTCTTGAGGGCCTGAAGGGGAAGCGAGGGCCTAAAGAGGACCGCGCGCTTCAAGAGACTCCCCAAGGCTCTACTCACCTGGAGAGAAGTCAACAGGAATCTCTCCACAGGCCACCGATGCCCTGGGGAGACACTTCGTGGCTAAGCAACTGCTGCAGGGCGCACGTGGCCTATACAACGGCCGCAGAGTGACGCGAGCATCACAGTTGCCATTGTGGCGATAAAGGATTCAACAAAGCCGCGCCGTCCGCGCTAGGAAATCCAGGACTTTCCTCTTTAGTGATAAAACGGCTGGATGGCGCAACACTCCAAGAAGATCGTCATCGTGGGCTCCGCCATGACCTCTGCAACGCCTACGAGCCATTCTGCGCAGTCTGCAGCTTGTCGGCCACTGCTGCTAACTTTAGCACGGATGGACCGTGTCCATGTACATTTCTGCGACGGTGGACTCCTTCTCCTTCGCGCCACTGCCCTGTGGGAACCCACCCTCTGCGTACAGCGCAAGGATGAGGCCCGAGGCGCCTATAAAAGGAGCACGAGCACCACCTTGGCAAGGGAGGGATCAATCGCATTCTGAACCCTTGGAACCCAAGCCAAGCGTGTAGGATAGCCAACTGCTCGAGGTGGAAGAAGACCATAGCTTCCCTCTTCAAGCACCAAACAGCCAAAAGAGAGCCCTCGGCAAGCTCATTGTACTGTAGCCTCCGCAGTGCAATACAGACAAGCAGGAGAAGAGGTGTTACCTCCTCCTGAGGGTCGTGAACCTGGGTACGGGCTGGTGTTTATCTCTGTTGTGTTGTCCCTCTCCAAGCTCGGCGAGCACCGTCGTCGAGCCTCTCGAGGGTTGTTTGACCTCCGTGTTCTATCCCCCTTCAAACTACTCTTCACGGTGTGGCTATCCCTGTTCCGTGGGAGTCACTCTCCGACATTTGGCGCACCAGGTAGGGGACTGAGGCGCGTCAACCACCTTCGAGCCGCTTCCGCGACATGATGGGCACTCGAGCCACTCGCGCCGCCCGCGCCAGCAGGCGCACACCCAAAGGAACCAGCACCGCGCCCGGCGCCACCGCCACTCGTGGACGGCGGGGTCGACCCCACCGTGAGGAGCGCGCCAACACCGGGCCACACGTGGAGGAGCCCGAGAGCGAGCCCGAGCACAACGGGGAGGAGCACCCCGAGCACCATGCCGACATGGAGTCCTCGCACAGGATGCAGCACCCGAGCGCCTCCTCCCAAGGACGCGTGGAGCCTGGTCCGCGCCCCGCTCTACTCATGGCGCAAGAACTTCTCCGCTACCGGCCTACTGGCAGAGGCTCACGAGCAGTGGCTGGATCGCCTCAACCACCTCGTTGGCATCGCCACCACTCGCCCCGCTCCATCGCGGTCGATTGTGCACAATTCCCTCGCGAGCACGGCTGCGCCTGACGTGCCTCCGCCACCTACGGGGCCCCTTCCGGCTGCAAAGCAGAGAGCCGCGTCGCACGCATCCTCGTCGCGTGACTGCCAAATCGTGCAGCGCACCGCGCCAGACGCGCGCATGGGGATGGAGCGCCAGCGTGACCACCAGTACCGCCTCGTGGATTAGATTGGCCAGGCGGGCCAACAGAACCGCGCGGCCCTACAGAACGGGGTCGCCACGTACGCCTCAGGCTGCATGGCGTTCACCCGCTCCCTGGGCCGCGTGGTCTGGCCTCATAAGTTCATGCCAACCCTCCCAAAGGGCTACGACGGCTCCAACAACCCCGTCGAGTTTCTCAAGCTCTACACCACCTCCATCCAAGCTACAGGAGGAGACGACAAAGTCATGGCCAACTCGTTCTCCCACGCACTTCGCGACTCAGCGCTGTCATGGCTCCTTGTGACGCCCCAAAATCGGTACTATGTAGATTTAAGCGATCCCACCGAAATCCGCATAACAATGATTTTAGGTCGCCCACCAGACATAATGTGCACGCCGAAACATGCGCATTATGTGGGTGGAATTGTGATAACATTACAACAGTTCCGACACATCCACAAATACAACAAAAGATATAATACAACAACCACTCGAACGAGTCAAAATACAAAAGGTACAATACAAAGATACAAATGACAGCGGAAGAAAAATAGTATCCGACTACAGATAAGATGCAAATTGGACTAAGAGTCCTGAAGATAAGCGATGGCGCCATATCCCTGCCCAGCCAAGCCGGAGGGATTCCCAAAACTAACGTCGTCATACTTCAAACCTGTTAACTGCACGTAAAGCACGTCCCAAAAGAGGGTCAGGGCACTCCCTGGCAAGCAAAACCGACTTGCCTACTTTCTACACCATCTCCCAAAATATAGGGGAGGTGGACTTAGCGGCAGCAGCACTAGCAACCTAGAGAGACACGGTACAACTTCCGTCTAATCAGAGAGGGATAAGAGAGCGCATAAGTAACCAACTACTACTAACACCAAACATAACCCATTCTCGGATTAACACCCTCAACCAAGTATGAGGAAGCAATTCGGGAAACTCACACGTTGAACAGTTTTAGTTACCATTTATTGTGAAAGTAATTCTATAATACTAGTCAAATTAATTAACAATGATTATGTGTAAGTTTTCTAGATCTTGTTAGCCAGCATCATCACCAAGTCGTCCATAACCGTGGACACGGCTCATCGATAAGATTATATCCTGCACGGGTGCACTACTGGACCCATACTCGTATGATCAACCCAGTCAAAAACATTAGGGCCTCTCAACCCACCTCTTTTCCTTCAGCACAACAAATCCGAGGAGCCATAGGAGCTATGCTGGTCCCGGCCAAAATGGTGCGGACTCCCGCAGGAGACATCCCGCTGCACCAACAGGCCGCGCCGTATATGCATGTTACAAGGCACACCGCCATAGTAAAATACTACACTAGTATGAATGCATATGAGACAAATGGAAAACCCGAACCAGGTGCGGCTCCCGGACAAGTTGAAGTTCCATCCAAAGTCGAGGGGGGCTCCATAGGGCCTCCACAAGTGGTTAGTGCGCTCAAAATTGGATCTGGGGACAAAATCTCAGTTCCTAGGTCGACACTTAGCAGAACAAAGCACCTCGCAAGGCCTTCCGCGATGCCTTATCTTTTAATTATAATACACCAATATAAGACAACATTTTATTAAGGTAGAGTAATCTATCATACTAAGCATATGAAATAAAAGACCAACAGACGACTCGCACAACCAACTCTAAGCATGCAGTACCACTCACAAGGCTAACAGGTAAACATACAACAGGTGATGGGATGTGGGGATAAAGCTGTATGAGCTGCAGGATAAACATGTGATGGGATCGCAATAAATAATCGAATACTAGGGTAGCAGAGATCAACGGCAAGAATGAAACACAATGTATAGGTAAACAAGCAAATTTTGCTTGCCTGGAATCCCGCATGGAAGCAGATCTTGTCGTATCTCACACATCTCAGCGTCTTATCCGTGAAAAATATCCAGCATGATCATAAGAGAATGATGCATGTCATGGCAAGATGCGAAACAAATGCAATTAATCCAAATTAAGCGGGAGAGCAACCCCGACAATTAATATTTAGGTGCAAGTTATTTTCTACTCAACAATATTAAATGTTGTTTAACATGGTAACACATGCCCTGGGTGATCAACTTAAATTAAATGGATTAGGGCAATAATTAAATAAAGCCCAACACAATCCATATTTAATTATTTAGGTGCAACAAATAAATTACACTAAGCAATTAAAATAAAACATGCAAAATGGCATACAAATGTCATATTAATGTTTATTGCATTTTTCTGATAATAAAACATATAAAGATTATTTTATTTGGAGATATAAATTAAAAGTTATTAACATTTTAGTTTTAGGGTTCTTTCTGCAAAAGACAAGGACCTGTCTGTGATGGAAATAAAGTCTCTGGGGACCTCTGTGTGGAAACCCGAAGGGTAGGGTGCTCGTGGTAATTATCCCAGCTTCTCTGTTTCTGGGACTTTTGTCACCGAGGGAGAAGCACACCCCACTAACTGACCAGGGGGACCCATATGTCAGTGTGTGCGAAAAACGTAAAAAGGGGGGATTATCGCCGCGCCCAGGGATCGAACTCGCGCGCTCACGCGACGCAAGGATGGGCGCTGCTAGCCACTCGGGCTTGGATCGTGTTGGTGCTAGGATAGCAGTTGTATTGTTTTTAACATTAAAAGACGGGCTTTTGTTAACCCGATGAAAAACTGAAGAAGACCAAGTGTTAACTGACGAGCACGCGTTTCTTCAGATAGCAGCGACGGTGGCGGAAAGATTCCCACCGGCGGCGACCACGGGAGGCGGCGCCGGGCGTGTTGGGGGGGGGGGGGGTGGTTGCGGTACGTGCAGGGGATTCGTTTTTTGTGTCCAGAGGTGACGGGGAGGGGATTCGAACTCGGGTTGGTGCTCGCGTGCGTCGGTGTGCCGTGGTCGTTGCAGACTTCTGCGCAAGCGAATTGGGCGCTACGGCTCGCAACTTGAAGGGGATAGAGGACGGGGAGCTGCGGCTCACCGGGAGGATTTTGATGGCGAGCGGAGGGAGGCCGGGGTTGGCGAGGTGGAGCGAACGGTGCCGGGGACGTCGAGCTCGCGCGGCTATGTACGTGGCTTCCAGTACCGATTGCTGGCAGTCGAGGACGGAGGGGACGGAGCAGTCGTCGTTGGCGCGAGGAGGAAGGGTATGACGAGTTCACGCCAGAGGCGGAGACAAATGGCGCGGCGCTCCGGTGATTTTTGCGGTGTAGAACGGAGAGAAAAGAGAGTGGCGGCGACGCTGCAGGGAGCTAGGGTTAGGGTTAGGGGAGGCTCTACGGCGCGGAGGATAAGAAGGAGATGAGGGAAAAGGAGCAGGGCATCGGTGGGGGCAGGGCGCAGCGAGCCATGGCGTGCTTCTCCTTGCTGTAAAGGTGTGCTCGACCTCCTCTGTACGGAGGAGGGAGAAGCAGGCCAGGGAGTTGGGCCAGGAGTTGGCCCAACTCGCCAGGTGAGGTTTTTTTTCCCTTTTGGTTTCTTTTTCTTTTGCTTCTTCTTTTCTGTTTTTTTTGTATTTTAAAACAAAAATAGAAAAGAAAAAAGAGATGAAACCTTTTGACAAACTGTTATATTTTCAAATAAATAATTTAATTTACTGATTTTGAAAGTTGCAAGAATAATAATTGTAACATCTCATTTCAAATATTTAAATGCATTTGAATTTAAAAGTGTGGTTTAAATTTAAATGCAACAATTTAAATAAATGAGATGAAATGCAATGTCATGTTGATGAAAAAGAAAACACACAAAACTAAATGGGGATAAATCCCGGGGCGTTACACTCCTTAACCTCCCGGAAGACTCCGTGGGCTCGTGGGAAGAGCTCTGCAAGCAGTTCGTCGCCAACTTCAAGGGCACGTACGAGCGCGCGACCCACAATGACCTGCACGCTGTGGTGCAGAAGAAGGATGAGACCCTCCGCAAGTACATCCAGCGCTTCAGCCAGGTGCAGAACAAGATTCCAAACATCACTGACACCCAGAACAAGAAGTGACGTCATCGCTGACGTCACAATTGACTTTCCTTTTCTGTTTTTCCATTTTATTTATATCTTTTGATTTAAATGTCCAAATGAAGTCAAATAAAATTCTAACAATTTGTAGTACTCATATCTATGTTTTAAAACATTAGTGGGCATGTTTTGAAAACTTTTTAAAATTAATAATTTTGAAATATTGGTTTAATACAAATTTGATACTTAATATCAAACTTGAAATGATAGCTTAATTAAATTTTCTTTTGGCTAAATAAAATTTGTAAAATACCCATATTCAAATATGTTTAAATTTAAGTTATTTAAACTCATTTGCTTTAACCATTCATCTTTATTTTTGTATAATACTGGAATAACTAAATATAGATAATTTTAAGGAAATGGAAATTATAGAGTATTCATTTTTATTTCAAATTATTTTGTGCACCATAAGTTTCATAATATGATAAATCATTTGAGAAATTTATAACATATCTTTGGATAATATTTAAATTTATTTCATTTCTAATATTGAATATATTCAGGAAAATCATTTAATGTTTTGAAAATACATGAAAATCATTTAAGCTAATGAAATGTTCATTTGGATAATTCATTATTTATATAATCTATGAAGTTTAAAAGTTATAACCTATAGACATGTAATTTGCAAAACTATGTTTTGAATTTAGTTAAAAGAATGAAACCATTTGGCAAACAAATCATGTTTTAAATAGTTTCAAAGAACACTTGTAAATATTATTTTAATTTATGAATAGCTATGGCTATGAGGTTGAAATACAATACTTATAAAGAAACTATTTTATTACAATTAAATGGTTTGAAGTTTGTAAAACATTTGTCAATTTATATATTGAGGCTTTAAGAAAATACAATGGAATAATAAAATGTTTAACTTGAAACAAGTTTGTAAAAGTAGTGATTACTTGAGATATTTGAATTAATAAACTTTTTCAATACGCTTGGAGTCTTTTATAGTTGGTTTTCTTATGCATTTTTGTAACACCCCAATTCTCTTAGCTTTAGCATTGTGGTGTTACTCTGGATTTTTCACCTCTTGCTGAAACTTTTGTGTGTAGTAATTTGAGTAAGGATTTAATGTGTTTGCACATCTTATGTTGTGGGTGCTCCACTAGTGTTCCCTGACATTGAAAACACTAAAGTCACATAGCACCAAAATAAAATATCCACTATTAGGATCTTCATGGTTGTTAAAACTTAGCCAAACAAGGGGCCATTATTAAGAAAACCCTAAATGGTTTTTGGCATGCATTTGAAACATTTCCATCTAGGTCACATATAATTCCATACCCTGTTCTAAATTATCACACAAGAGCTTGTTTGCATATGAATCTTACTAGCTTTTGTAGTCATCAAAATAACATGACCATTTGAGTGATTCTTGTCCTTCTCACCAAAAGTTCTCTTTTCTTAGGGAGCTAAATAAGATGTTTGATTTGGGCATTTGGAAAATTCAGTAGTTTCACTAAATATGGTGGGCATGGGTAATTGATTTTTTTTCTCTTGTGGTTAATGTTTAAATTATTAAAACTTAGGGTTTGAATATGTTTAAGGATTTTACTCAAAACTTCTTTTCTCTCTCTCTCATTTCTACTCCACCTGCTGGAAAAGGAGAGCAGCATGATTACCCCCCTGGCCCACCTGTCATGGGCTCGGGTCACCTCTCCTCCTGTTTCCTCCTTTCTCTTTTTCTCTCCACCCAACCGAAGCACACTCCCCTCTCGTCTCACTGGCCAGGCAGTCTCCTCCCGACCAGCATCCTCTGTGCCCCTCTCCACCGCCCTAGAGGACCAACCAGAACTCCCCTCCCCTTCCCCCAAACCGCTCCTTCCCGAGGGAGCCCGAAAACCAGCCCCTGGTTTTGGAGCCGTGCTCAGCCTCGCCCTCTCCTCTTAAAACCCTACCCGAGGCTCCCCCTCACCTCCTCTGCTCACCCCTACCACCCTCACCCAAAGACACGCCCTCCCTCGAGCTCTGGAGGTGAAGAACCTCGCCGGTGACCGATTTCTTCCCGCCGTGCTCATCGTCGTTCCTTTCCACCTCCCTCTGCCATTTTTGGCCCCTCGAGCGCGCCTCGTCGAGATCTAACTCCCCCTGCCCTCCTTTTCTCTTCTAGGTGTCCATAGCCGCCGCGCTCGTCCTCGACCCGAGAAGCTCGCCGCCGCCGTCGCCATGGATTCCGACGTTGCATGCGAGATTTGAGGGCACCGTAGAGCTCGCCATCGTCCCCTCCGTCGATCTCCACCCTTCCCCTGGCCCCGCGCGGTCTCTGGTGAGCGCCATCGCCACCATTTCCCTCCCCCTCGTCTGGTTCGTCCGCGCTGCGTCGCGAGGAGGACGACGACCGTGAGCCGTAGATCACGAGATCTACGTCCAGGTTTGAACCTCCCCGTGCGCGCGCAGCCGCGCGCGTTTGGGCCGTACCAGCTCCGCCCCCGCGCGAATCTGCGCTGCTCTGCGTGGCCTCTTGGCCGATCTGGCCCAGATCTGGCCCGTTCGGCCTGTTTCTCTTTTATTCTTTTCCTGTTAATTTTTCCAGTAAATCTAGAGTTTTAGCTTTAAATCATTTGTGGTAAATCTAGAGTGTCTAAAATGATGGGATAAATTTTGTAACATGCATGCACGTTTTCTTAACCATGTGGCGTTGGAATTGTTCCAAAATGTGTTTTCTGTTTTGTGGTAAAATAGATTTAGTAAAAAGTACCTATTTTACAATTTGTTTAATAACTTGTGTGTTATAAATCCAAATCATGCAATCTTGGATCTGTTGGAAAGCTTGTAAAAATGCCTATCTAGATTGGTAAATCTTGCATGCAGGAGATTAGTCTAGTAAATGTTGTGTTTACTCTATAAATAACATCAGTATGTGTTTGGGGATTTTTAACTCTTCAATAAAAACACTTTTTTAGGTAAATCCAATTGGAAGTGTTATATATGTGTTGGAGGTACCATATACTACAAATGTAGAATTTTCCAGTAACTTGATATTTCTTAGTGAATAAATCCCTGAACAACAGGGAAATAATCTCTTAAAATGCATTTCTGAAACTTCAGAGATTATGACATGTCTAGTTTTAATTGAAGGAGCCACCTCTGTCCATAGATAAATGTTGGGGATATTTTTGTGGGATAGACACAAGTTTTATCTAACTCACCCCACTGGTTTGACACCAAAATAATTCTTATTATTTTCTGCACATAGATAATGGTCAGAAGTATACTTTATTTTAAAACTGGGATAACTTGAGCTAGGAGTATCCAAATTTGATGAATAAAATCTCCACTTAAAGAGAAAACTCATATCTCACCAGAAAGGATAATTATACATTCAGGAGATCTATAAAACTGAACCTATCTTCTGCCTAAGTTTGACATCAGTAGCTCTTATCTGATTTATAATTCTGTTTTGGTGATAGATTTTCATGCACAGCTAATTTTGAGAGCCCCGCATGTGTGTCAGAAGTGATTTGGTAGAAGGGTTTAATTTTAGGAGCAGTACCTTAAGAATTATGCTTAAACCATGTAAACAGCCCCTAATAAATATTGAATGCATTAGTTGTGTTTTCTGTTTGTGATGCTTGTTGTTTGTTGATATACTTTAGATTGTTATCAACTCGCATTTTAGGACTTACGCTAGTCTCGTCTGTTTTTCATGTTACGGTAGAATCGCAAACCGAGGAAGAGCAGTACGAGGTAGCTGAGCACGACTACGCTGAAGAGCAAGACCAGGGACAGTACTTTGAGCAAGGCAAGCCCACCTCACCACTATAATGAAATCTTATTATTTTATCAAGCATGTTTTGTTTTCAAAATAAAATAATGCATGTTTTACTTCTTTTGTGGCGCCTTGCCACCCAAAAACTATTTTTTTACCAAATATTGTTTGGCCAAAGTTATCTACTAGAATAGCTGTAGGTATTATAAGAAGAGTTTTACTAAAATACTGGGAGCAATCGGCGAGCAAGTGTTTTATTAAAACCCGAGTTGCTGGGAGCAAGCGGGGATGTTTGCGAAAACCTGAGCTGCTGGGAGTAGTCGGAGGAATAGAGGTTGTTTTTGAAAAAACAAAGTACTGCCCTAGCAGCCGCTCAAACAATTAACCCGTGCAACCACACTACCTGACATGGGTAGGGCTTAGCCGGAAGCTTGTCTGTTTTAGTGTTGGGGCTCTCATACTTTCTATGAGGGCTGGGCCCGCGAAGCCGGGTTGTCGTCCGGAAGAGACCATACACTGTTGAGGACCAACAGCCGGACGATTACGGCAGGTCTCCTGACGTGGCGGTGTGGTGTCCCGAGGAAAGACCAAGAGGTCTAGTGGAGCACACGGTGCCGAGGAGAACAAACCTACCGGGAGGCCCCGATACTAGGGTAGTCATAGTGAAAAGTTTTGATCGTGTTATCCGTACCCCCGCATACTGTCGTATGATGGGCCGTGGCAGACACGACGGAATAACCGATAGGTGTGGGTAAAGTATGCAACCTTTGCAGAGTGTAAATCTATTCGAATAGCCGCGTCCGCGGTCATGGACGGTTGGAAAGGCCACTGATCTAGGCGTATGTGCATTTTAGTTTAAAAAATGAAAGTGTTTCTCGAAGGAAAATAAGGAGGCAACAAGGTGGTACCTGGGAGGTACGGAATTTGGGTGAAGATGGTTGATCTCGGGGAGATATCCAGTCCGACCTCAAGTCAGGAAAAAGGGTTACCCCTATCCTAGTGTTTGATAAACTTTTACAAACGAAAGTTTTGAACTTGGATATGTCCTTGCTATATCTAAGAGAAGCGAATTCTATCTCTAAATGTTTCCTTCAACAAAGATATAGAGATGTCGTATTCTCTATGCCTAATAGCATGGTTTTCGAAAACTAAGCCCTATAGTCGTATATATAGCAGCTATCCCAGTTTTCCAAAAGTGTTTTCTTGCACTATCATGAGCATTTAAGCCTAGAGGTCGACTTGCGAGTACGTAATTGTACTCATGTGGCTTTGTCCCTGGATATTCAAATGTCCAGATTGCAATGAGGATGCCTACATCGAGGAGGAGGTGTTTGACGACGACTTCGCCACTTAGCTGTCACCGGTCAACTGAACTAGTGGGAATCTGCGCTCGGAGATGTTGAGAGCCGTCGCTAGCCACGAGCTTCCGCTATCTTAGTTAATTCCATCCTGCGTGACGAGGTTTGTTGACTTTGGTCGTACGACCGTCTATGTGTTGTAAGACTTTTATTCGTACGACTTGAATGATGTAACTCTTTGCTACCTATGTTGGTTATGTGATTGCGATGCACTGATCATTGGGATCGTGATCTCTTACATAACGTGGGCATCTCGGACTTGTCCGAGGGGTCCTTACAGACTTGGTATCAGAGCCATCGTTGACCTTAGGAGACTTTAGCTAGGATGGGCGTCGACGTCACGCAAACATGTTTTTCCTAAATAGCTAGGAGAAAAATACTTAAAAATATCCAGAATATACTGCTACTCCTCCCTCCCCTCTGTTATTATTCACTGATTAATTTTATACCTGCATTAAATCTTATGATTTTACCTGTTTAAAATTTGGTACATCGTTCACTAATTAAACCTCCATTTAAAATTTTGTGTAGATGAGCGGACAGTTCTCGTCATCGATTCAGTTGGGAGCGGTGCCAGATACCGGAGTTTCGCGTCTGTTCCAGGCAGACCTACTCCAGTTGATCCAGCACCTGAGGCGTCCGCTACCAGAGCTGCTGATTGGACGTTGCCTGCCCATGGTGGGAGATGAGATGTCCTGGACTGTGAGGTGCATCCTTCGAGGACCATTGGTGCCACCCTTCGCCGAGGAGCTGGTTGAGGATGCCCTTGCATCTACTCAGATGGGAGTGTTCGTCACCGTGCTGCAGAGAGCTCTCGCCCGCTTGGTGTGTGCTCATAGTTCCGAGTTGGGCGGCACCCGCTTTGAGTTCTACTCTGGCTTGGACGAGCAGAGTAACCCTGTGCCGCCGCGTCCCCGCCCCACTTTCGGGAACCACTTGGCCGAGCTGGGACTCCTCGTCGAGTACACCCAGTCCCAGCTGGTCATTAGTCGGTACGAGAGTGACCTTCACCGTCTTAATCATGACAGAGCTAAGGTGCGGATCTCGGCAGCTGAGCTGAGGATAGAGGACTTGGAGACGCAACTTGAGGCATCTCAGGACCAGCTGAAGACCATGGAGCTGAAGCTCAAGACCTCGGAGGAGCATTTAGTGGAGTCCCAGGCAGAGCTCAAGATAGAGCGCAAGGAGCGCCGTTCCACCTTTGCACGCCTCCAGACTACTCGCTTCTACAGGTTCCAGCTTGACGGGATGGTTGACATGCTCAGGTCGACCGTTGATGCCCGTGACGAGCGGATCAGCGAGCTGGAGAGTAAGGTGGAGGCCCTGAGCAAGGAGAATGACGATCTCCTGCCTGTGGATGAGGACCCTACAGAGGAAATGGATTTGGACCCCGTGAGCGAGTAGGACGATGACGACCTTCGAGGCGAGGACGGTGAGGACTCGGGAGCTGTGATGTCTGAGGACGAGGACCCCGACGAGCCACCCTTTGACAGTGACGCTGTCGTGGACGTGGAGTAGTTAGTTGCGCAGTATCTTTTGGGTTAGGACCGAACCATCGCGATAAGTGGATGCGATTGTGTGGTCTAGTTAGCATGTGTGTGTCTGGATGATTGTAAGAACTATGCCAGTCAGTGTTTTGTGGTTGTGCACTATGCGATGATGCTTTTGGAACCTTGCTCTGGGATGGAATCATGTCTTCTTAGGAGTATTGTCTTGCTGAAATTTGTATGTTTTTGTGTATGCTTGATGAACCCTTTTTCAAAACCTGTTTTAAAATTTCTAAGTAGAATAATTAATGTGTGTTTTATTCTGGAATTCAGAATGGCAAGGGAACCACCCCCACCACCCGAGCCATCTATGGCACAAGTGCTCCGTCTTCTCATGGAGGATCGCGAGGCAGCTCGCACTGAGAGGAATGCCAACCTTTCCACCCTGCAGCATCTTGCTCAGATTGCCGTCAATCAGAATGGCGGCCAAGGGAATGAAGAACCCCGCTCAAAGCTTCGTGACTTTCAGAACACCAATCCTCCAGTTTTCTCCAAGAGTGAAGTGCCACTGGATGCCGATGACTGGATCCGTACTATAGAGAACAACTTGAGGGTCGCCCAAGTGGGTGACAACGAGAAGGTGGTCTACGCCACTCACTACCTCTCTGGTTCTGCCCGAGCGTGGTGGGAGGCCATTCGTGCTCTGTTGCCACCGGAGGAAGTTGTGGCTTGGCCAGCATTCAAGACCAAGTTCTTGAAGCGTTATGTGCCCTCTGGACTCGTCAGTATCATGCGAGAGAAGTTCTTGCAGCTCAAGCAAGGCGGGATGTCGGTGAGTGAGTACTTGGAGAAGTTTACTTCTCTAGCGAGGTATGCGCCAACCGATACCGATACAGAGGACAAGAAGAAAGAGAGGTTCATGAATGGACTTCATGATGAAATGCAGTGCATTCTGGTGGTGATGCCTTTCACCGACTTGGAATCCTTGGCAGATGCAGCCATTATGATGGAGCACAAACGCAAGGCTTCGTTTGACAACCGCAAGCGTCGCCAACTGATGCAGCAAGGCAGTAGCATCAGCAGCCCAACTGGAAGTTATCCCCGTCCGCGCCCTTCACCTCCACCGAGGCCTTCTTATCCATCACCAAGGCCTCCAACCTTTGCACCAAGACCCAGCTACTCTCCTCGCCCGGCTGCACCTCGTCCTGGAAGTGGTTCCAAACCCGGCCTCAACTTTAACAGGCAGCCTGCTCCGAAGCCCACAGGAGGATGTTTCACTTGTGGACAGCCTGGACATTTCTCGCGGGATTGCCCCACTAGACAGCCCGCCGGTGGTCGCCCCAATGCGACAAAAATGAACCAAGGGTCACCCCGTCCACCAGGAGGCAAGAACCCGTATCCCAAGAAAGCGGCCCCTGTCACCCGAGGTCATCTGAATCACATCAGTGCAGAAGAAGCCCAGGAAGCACCAGATCTGGTTATGGGTACGTTCCATGTCAACTCAGTTCCTGCATCAGTTTTGTTTGATTCGGGAGCTTCCCATTCTTTCGTTACGGAGCCTTTTGTTAGGAAAAGTGGTATGGTTCCAACTTTGCTGAATCGTCCTATGAGAGTGCAAATTCCGGGGGCCACTACTAAAGCCATTGTATCATGCAAGGAGACTCCAGTGGAAATTCAAGGAGCCCGATTCCATGCGGATTTAGTGGTATTAGGAAAGCAAGGGATAGAAGTGGTTTTAGGAATGGATTGGATGTCAGTTAACCGGGGAAAAATAGATTGCACCAACAAGTCTGTGACACTAACCACCCCGGAAGGAGAGGAGATTACCCACTTCTCCACCTACCACTCCACCTCAAGTCATTGTCATAAAAGTGTAGCTGGAGCCATTTTGGAAGAGGTACCGGTAGTTTGTGACTATCCCGATGTTTTTCCCGATGAGTTGCCCGGAATGCCACCGGATAGGGATATTGAGTTCATTATTGAGCTGGTACCCGATACTGGGCCTATCGCCCAGAAACCGTACCGGATGAATCCCGAAGAATTGGAAGAACTAAAGAAACAGTTGGATGACCTACTCAGGAAGGGTATGATACGCCCTAGTGCGTCACCCTGGCAGTCACCAATCATCTTCGTGGATAAGAGAGACGGTACCACCCGTTTGTGTGTGGATTACCGTAAACTTAATGATGTGACCATTAAAAACAAATACCCCCTACCCAAGATTGAAGATCTGTTTGATCAACTCAATGGAGCTCGAGTCTTCTCCAAGAACGATCTCCGCACCGGTTACCATCAGTTGAAAGTCAGAGAATCTGATATCCCTAAGACGGCCTTTGTCACTCGTTACGGATTGTTCGAGTACACAGTGTTGTCTTTTGGCCTGACCAACGCTCCAGCCTATTTCATGAATCTCATGAACAAGGTGTTCATGGATTACTTGGATAAATTTGTGGTTGTCTTTATTGACGACATCTTGATCTATTCCAAGTCGGAAGAGGAGCATGAAGAGCATCTGAGGTTGGTTCTCGGTACCCTACGAGAGCACCAGTTGTATGCTAAGTTCAGTAAGTGCCAGTTTTGGTTGAAAGAAGTAGGCTTTCTCGGCCATGTTATTTCAGACGGAGGGATATCTGTAGATCCTACTCACATCAAGTCCATCCTTGATTTCCCGACCCCCACCAACCAAACCGAGATAAGGTCCATTCTTGGATTGGCCGGTTATTATCGTAAGTTTGTTGAGGGATTCTCAAGCATTGCAAAGCCTCTTACCCAACTATTGAAGAAGGATCAGAAGTTCATTTGGACCGACAAATGTGAAGCCAGCTTCCAGGAACTGAAAAAGCGCCTTACTACCGCACCTATCTTAACCATGCCAGATGTAACCAAGGATTTTGTGGTTTATTGCGATGCCTCCAAACTCGGACTTGGTTGTGTCCTTATGCAAGAGGGCAAGGTAATTTCCTACTCATCGCGACAACTCCGCAAGCATGAGCAGAATTACCCAACCCATGACCTAGAGCTTGCTGCGGTGGTCCATGCACTCAAGACATGGCGGCACATTCTGATGGGAAACCGTTGCGAAATTTACACCGATCACAAGAGCTTGAAGTACATCTTCACCCAGAGGGACTTGAACATGAGGCAACGAAGATGGATAGAACTCATCAAAGATTATGACCTGGATATCCATTACCACCCTGGAAAGGCTAACGTTGTGGCTGATGCCCTTAGCCGTCAGCCGTGTTCATTCAACTCCATGATCAAGATTCGACAGCCAGAAATCTGGGAAGAGCTGGATAAGATGGGTATAGAGGTGGTAACCTATGGGGCAGTCGATCAACTCCTGTTGCAACCCAACTTATGGGAGCAGATCAAGCAAGCACAGAAGGGTCACGAAAGCATTGAGGGCATCAAAAGAAGATTGGACAAAGAGGAAGTCCCTGGGTTCACCATCGACTCTGACGGTATTCTTTGGTACAAGGGACGCATCTGCGTACCTCAGATCCTGTTTTGAAGCAGTTAATTATGAAGGAGGCTCACGAGACTTTGTATTCTATCCACCCCGGTGGAACCAAGATGCACAAGGATTGGAAGCAGAATTTCTGGTGGCATGGCATGAAGCGCGAGATTGCACTCTTCGTCCAGAATTGCGAAATCTGCCAAAGGATCAAGGTAGAACACCAGCGACCCGCTGGGCTACTCCAACCTCTCAAGTTGCCCGAGTGGAAATGGGATGAAATTGGCATGGACTTCATTACTGGATTACCCTGATCCAATCATGGGCATGACGCTATTTGGGTTATTGTGGACAGACTCACCAAGGTAGCACACTTTTTGCCAGTGCGGACCACCCATCGATCGGATCAGCTCGCAGAGCTATACATGTCCCGTATCGTCAGCCTTCATGGAATACCTAAGACTATTGTATCAGATCGAGGAACCCAATTCACCTCTCGATTTTGGACTAAGCTTCAGGAGGAGCTCGGAACCAAACTCTTTTTCAGTACTGCTTATCACCCTCAGACAGGAGGACAAACAGAAAGAATCAACCAGGTCTTAGAGGACATGCTTAGATCTTGTCTGTTAGCTTATGGAGCCAAATGGGAAAATTGCCTGCCGTTTGCCGAATTTTCCTACAACAACAGCTATCAAGCCAGTCTAAAGATGGCACCATTTGAGGCTTTGTACGGGCGTAGGTGCCGTACACCCTTGAACTGGTCGCAAACAGGAGACAGCAAGATTTTTGGAGTTGACACCCTGAGGGAAGCCGAAGAGCAAGTTCAACTCATTCGCGACCGTCTTAAGGCCGCCCAGTCCCGGCAGAAGAGTTACGCCGATTCTAGGAGGCGGGAGCATAGTTTCAAGACTGGTGATATGGTATACCTACGTGTAACTCCACTCAAGGGAATGCAGCGTTTCCACGTGAAGGGAAAATTGGCTCCAAGATATATTGGTCCCTTTAGAGTAAGGGGTCGAAGAGGACAAGTATCATATCAGCTAGACCTGCCACCCCATCTGTCATGATTCCATGATGTATTTCATGTATCTCTGCTCCGGAAGTGTCTGCAAGTTCCAGGTGATACTCATTCATATCAGGAGGTAGATCATCACACCATTGATCTCAACCATGATCTCACCTATCGAGAACGACCACTTCGTGTTCTCGCTGAAGATGTCCGTCTGACACGGAGACGGAAGATCAGGTTCCTGAAGGTCCAATGGAGCAACTATTCGGAGGAAGAAGCCACCTGGGAGCGTGAGGAGTATTTGGAGCATGAATTCCCTGGTTTTCTCTCTTTTTCAAATATGGAATCTCGGGGACGAGATTCTCCTAAGGGGGGGGAAGGTCTGTAACACCCCAATTCTCTTAGCTTTAGCATTGTGGTGTTACTCTGGATTTTTCACCTCTTGCTGAAACTTTGGTGTGTAGTAATTTGAGTAAGGATTTAATGTGTTTGCACATCTTATGTTGTGGGTGCTCCACTAGTGTTCCCTGACATTGAAAACACTAAAGTCACATAGCACCAAAATAAAATATCCACTATTAGGATCTTCATGGTTGTTAAAACTTAGCCAAACAAGGGGCCATTATTAAGCAAACCCTAAATGGTTTTTGGCATGCATTTGAAACATTTCCATCTAGGTCAAATATAATTCCATACCCTGTTCTAAATTATCACACAAGAGCTTGTTTGCATATGAATCTCACTAGCTTTTGTAGTCATCAAAATAACATGACCATTTGAGTGATTCTTGTCCTTCTCACCAAAAGTTCTCTTTTCTTTGGGAGCTAAATAAGATGTTTGATTTGGGCATTTGGAAAATTCAGTAGTTTCACTAAATATGGTGGGCATGGGTAATTGATTTATTTTTTTCCTCTTGTGGTTAATGTTTAAATTATTCAAACTTAGGGTTTGAATATGTTTGAGGATTTTACTCAAAACTTCTTTTCTCTCTCTCTCATTTCTACTCCACCTGCTGGAAACGGAGAGCAGCATGATTACCCCCCTGGCCCACCTATCATGGGCTCGGGTCACCTCTCCTCCTCTTTCCTCCTTTCTCTTTTTCTCTCCACCCAACCGAAGCACACTCCCCTCTCTTCTCACTGGCCAGGCAGTCTCCTCCCGACCAGCATCCTCTCTGCCCCTCTCCACCGCCTAGAGGACCAACCAGAACTCCCCTCCCCTTCCCCCAAACCGCTCCTTCCCGAAGGAGCCCGAAAACCAGCCCCTAGTTTTGGAGCCGTGCTCAGCCTCGCCCTCTCCTCTTAAAACCCTACCCGAGGCTCCCCCTCACCTCCTCTGCTCACCCCTACCACCCTCACCCAAAGCCACGCCCTCCCTCGAGCTCTGGAGGTGAAGAACCTCGCCGGAGACCGATTTCTTCCCGCCATGCTCATCGTCGTTCCTTTCCACCTCCCTCTGCCATTTTTGGCCCCTCGAGCGCGCCTCGTCGAGATCTAACTCCCCCTGCCCTCCTTTTCTCTTCTAGGTGTCCGTAGCCGCCGCGCTCGTCCTCGACCCGAGAAGCTCGCCGCCGCTGTCGCCATGCGAGAGTTGAGGGCACCGTCGAGCTCGCCATCGTCCCCTCCATCGATCTCCACCCTTCCCCTGGCCCCGCGCGGTCTCTGGTGAGCGCCATCGCCACCATTTCCCCCCCCCCCCTCGTCTGGTTCGTCCGCGCTGCGTCGCGAGGAGGACAACGACCGTGAGCCGTAGATCACGAGATCTACGGCGAGGTTTGAACCTCCCCGTGCGCACGCAGGCGCGCGCGTTTGGGCCGGCCCAGCTCCGCCCCCGCGCGAATCCGCGCTGCTCCGCGTGGCCTCTGGGCCGATCTGGCCCAGATCTGTCCCGTTCGGCCTGTTTCTCTTTTATTCTTTTCCTGTTAACTTTTCCAGTAAATCTAGAGTTTTAGCTTTAAATCATTTGTGGTAAATATATAGTGGCTAAAATGATGGGATAAATTTTGTAACATGCATGCACGTTTTCTTAACCATGTGGCGTCGGACTTGTTCCAAAATGTGTTTTCTGTTTTGTGGTAAAATAGATTTAGTAAAAAGTACCTATTTAACCATTTGTTTAATAACTTGTGTGTTATAAATCCAAATCATGCAATCTTTGATCTGTTGGATATCTAGATTGGTAAATCTTGCATGCAGGAGATTAGTCTAGTAAAAGTTGTGTTTAGTCTAACAATAACATCAATATGTGTTTGGGGATTTTTAACTCTTCAATAAAAACACTTTTTTAGGTAAATCCAATTGGAAGTGTTAGATATGTGTTGGAGGTACCATATACTACAAATGTAGAATTCTGGATCATCGATGAAATAAAATTGATATTTTGTTGTGATATTACATCGTAAACTGTGTGCAAATGAATCGATCCAGGGATTTGCACTATACACAGGTATCTGCCTTATTTTAAGAGCAGGTGCGCTACAGATGGTATCAGAGCACTATGTTGCCTGTAGGTTCGAAACCCCTAGGATTGGACTGAGACCCCAAAAAGTTTAAATAGTTAACTAAACTAGGTTTCCAAAACTTGAGTAAATTTAGAAAATTCCTTTAATATTGTTTTACATTATTGATCTTGTCTTGCATCTTTTCCTTTTCTTTTAAATTCTAATACTCTTACCTGTTCAAAATTTTAGATGGGAGAGTACACTGAGACTGCGTATGCTGGAGTTTTGTCGGGTTTCATCTTTGGGAGGCAGCTGTCTAGGTTGACAAGTGTATTGAAGCTACCACCACCCTATTTCCGAGGAAGGAAGGAGGAGACCGACATACCCCATGGGATACGTTGGGAAATACGCACCATCATGACCCCGGATCCTACGATGCCAGACTTCGAGCCCGTGGACTATGTCACCTACTACCCAGAGTGGATTGAGGGAGTGAACATAGCTATGGTGGACTTAATGGCTCGTTTGTGTTACAAGTATCGATTCAAGCTAGCACCAGGATCGCCCTTCCGTGCCTTAGGGAAGAGGGATGCACATGGTCTCTCGATGGCTCACACGGGAAATCGCCTGGACCTGCCCCTCGTTAACAAGACGTTTGAAGACTTGGATTATCTCATCAACTGTCTGACCAGGAGGGTCCAACAGGCTTATGACGTCGCGGATCATGCACAAGCCGTCATACACGCAAAAACCCAAGAACTCCAGGCTTCTGAAAATCTTATTGGTCAGTTGGAGGAACTCATCCATGACCTACATTTGGAGAACCTTGGCAAGGATGAGAAAATTGCCATGCTTGAGGCGCAACTCATTCCACCTCCACCACCGCCAGTAGTTGAAGAAGGAGGTGACCAAGGCACTGGAAATGTGAATGTATCTGCAGCAACGAAGGAGGAAGGACCAGAGGAAGAAGACCCCGAAGAGGTGCTGTTTGAAGAGTCAACTGAGGAAGAAGTCACGCCTGTGGCAATTAACCACGCAATAAAACGCAAGCGTAATGTTTAGGAGGGATAAGTGTAGCAATCAAAACCATGTTAGAGGGACCACCATTTATCTTATTTATCTTATCGTATCAATTTAGAGTATTGACCTATCAAATTGTGGTATGGCAGTACTGTTGCTTTTGTATTTCCCCGACCTTTCGTTCGATAAACGATTAGTTCGATTTCTCAAAAGAAGTTTGAAATTTTACGTATGTGTTTCTTGTGTTTGAACTTTGTTGCTCGATGTTTGTTAGATGATGTTTGTAATGGATTAGCTTGAATTTTGGTTGTGCATTAGAATGTTTAATTATCAACAAAACTTTTCTTTTAAGGGTGGTAGCCACCTAGATAATTCAAACCCAGTCACTTAAACCCAGAGATCTCAAACTAATCTTTCTTCCCATCCTCCTAATCAGAAAAACCATTCACTACCAAGTTTTCAAGTGTTCATGTCAGAAATTTCATTTCTCAAAACATCTCGAGCTATCAGAATCACTCAAGCGTTTGCTTTGTCTTTCTAGCCAGGGACAGTACTTTAAGCAAGGCAAGCCCACCTCACCACTATTATGAAATCTTAATATTTTATCAAGCATGTTGTGTTTTCAAAATAAAATAATGCATGTTTTACTTCTTTTGTGGCGCCTTGCCACCCGAAAACTATTTTTTTACCAAATATTGTTTGGCCAAAGTTATCTATTAGAATAGTTGTAGGTATTATAAGAAGAGTTTTACTTGATGAGTCTTGTCATTGAAGGCTCTATAACGAAGATTAAGTTTTCAAATAGTATATTCTGTTATCTTACCTCAAAACTATAGGATGGGGACCCATTTGATAAAAATCTTTCGAGGAGGAAAACCCGAGTTGCTGGGAGCAATCGGCGAGCAAGTGTTTTATTAAAACCCGAGTTGCTGGGAGCAAGCGGGGATGTTTGCGAAAACCCGAGCTGCTGGGAGTAGTCGGAGGACTGGAGGTTGTTTTTGAAAAAACAAAGTACTGCCCTAGCAGCCGCTCGAACAATTAACCCGTGCAACCACACTACCTGACATGGGTAGGGCTTAGCCGGAAGCTTGTATGTTTTAGTGTTGGGGCTCTCATACTTTCTATGAGGGCTGGGTCCTCGAAGCCGGGTTGTCGTCCGGAAGAGACAATACACTGTTGAGGACCAACAGCCGGACGATTACGGCAGGTCTCCTGACGTGGCGGTGTGGTGTCCTGATGAAAGACCAAAAGGTCTAGTGGAGCACACGGTGCCGAGGAGAAAAAACCTACCGGGAGGCCCCGATACTAGGGTGGCCATAGTGGAAAGTTTTGATCGTGTTATCCGGACCCCCGCATACTGTCGTATGATGGGCCGTGGCAGACACGGCGGAATAACCGATAGGTGTGGGTAAAGTGTGCAACCTCTGCAGAGTGTAAATCTATTCGAATAGCCGCATCCGCGGTCATGGACGGTTGGAAAGGTCACTGATCTAGGCGTATGGGCATTTTAGTTTTAAAAAGGAAAGTGTTTCTCGAAGGAAAATAAGGAGGCAACAAGGTGGTACCTGGGAGGTACGGAATTTGGGTGAATATGGTTGATCTCGGGGAGACATCCAGTCCGACCTCAAGTCAGGAAAAAGGGTTACCCCTATCCTAGTGTTTGATAAACTTTTACGAACGAAAGTTTTGAACTTGGATATGTCCTTGCTATATCTAAGAGAAGAGAATTCTATCTCTAAATGTTTCCTTCAACAAAGATATAGAGATGCCGTATTCTCTATGTCTAAAAGCATGGTTTTCGAAAACTAAGCCCTATAGTCGTATATATAGCAGCTATCCCAGTTTTTCCAAAAGTGTTTTCTTGCACTATCATGAGCATTTAAGCCTAGAGGTGGACTTGCGAGTACGTAATTGTACTCATGTGGCTCTGTCCCTGGATATTCAAATGTCCAGATTGCAATGAGGAGGCCTACATCGAGGAGGAGGTGTTTGACGACGACTTCGCCACTTAGCTGTCACCGGTCAACTGCACTTGCGGGAATCTGCGCTTGGAGATGTTGAGAGCCGTTGCTAGCCACGAGCTTCCGCTATCTTAGTTAATTGCGTCCTGCGTGACGAGGTTTGTTGACTTTGGTCGTACGACCGTCTATGTGTTGTAAGAATTTTATTCGTACGACTTGAATGATGTAACTCTTTGATACCTATGTTGGTTATGTGATTGCGATGCACTGATCATTGGGATCGTGATCTCTTACATAACGCGGGCATCTCGGACTTGTCCGAGGGGTCCTTACAGTTTTAATATTTTATTTTATTAAAAACAAAAGTTTTAAATTTTAGTGATTTTTGAACTTTATAAAATGTTGGAATGTTACAGACTACCACCCTTAAAAGGAATCTCGTCCTCGAGATTCGGAGAGACTAGAAAGAAAAGCAAATGCTCGGAATGATTCTGATAACTCGAGAGGTTTTGAGAAATGTAATTTCTGACATGAAATCTTGAAAACTGGCAGAGGATGATTTTTCTTATTGGGGGGGCCAGAAAGAAAGATGGGTTGGGACCTCTGGTTTTAGGTAACTGGGTTTGAATTATCTGGGTGGCTACCACCCTTAAAAGAAGTTTTTTTTGTTGGTAGTCAAACATTCTAACTCATACAAGAATATCAAGACAATTAATTACAAACAACATCTAACAAAAAACTAGCAACAAGGTTCAACACAAACAAGCACACACGTTAAAATTTCAAACTTCTTTTGAGAAATAAAACTAATCATTTATCGAACGGAAAACACCCACGTCATGGAAATAAAAAAGTAACAGTACTTCCATACCACAATTTGATAGGTCAATACATCAACGGATCTCGTTATTCTAATAGGTATGTGGTCTAATCTATTTTTTCTTGAGTGCTTCAAGTTCTTGTTCAACTTTCTTGGATATCTTAGAAGTGTTAGCCGAATCCTGGTTCTTCAGTGGTCTTCCATGCATGTAGAACTTCATGTTGAATTGAAGCTTTTACATATGAAGCAGTAGATTCAGACTTAGACTATAAGAACATGGTCATCTAGAAAAGATAAGGTGTTTTCAGAACGTTGATAGTAGACGAGAGTATGAGTAAGGTAAAAATGAAAAGTTTTGTTCTTAGAAGACAAAATAAAAATAGATTTTTGATCTTATGGGCAAATCCTATTTCTATCCAAACCTAGGGTTTCGAACCTACAGGCAACACAGTGCTCTGATACCATTTGTAGCGTACCTGCACATAAAATAAGGCAGATACCTGTGTATAATGCAAATCACTGGATCGATTCGTTTGCACACATAGTTTACGATGTAATATCACAACAAAGTATCAATTTTATTACATCGATGATCCAGACATACAAAATATTCAATACAAGTTGCATAGCATAAAACTAGCTTTGAAAGAGTAAACAACGAAACATACAATAGCAGTGAGTCTCCATCACATTCATGTTACCACAGACGAAAACATGTTGGTTGTAGACTCGAAACCTTTAAACGAAACCTCACTCGTCATCTGATCAATCTGCAATAAGAATAATATTGCAACAACATGGGTCAGATTCCATTAAAAATGGAGTCTGGCAAGTGACACTATGGTGGACACTTAATGTAATAACTCTAATAACCTATATGCATATTTGGCTGGTGGAGTTCAAGGCTATTTTGCATAAAGCCAATTTTTCCTAACTCTTTGGAAAACACGTTTCTTCTATTCGAGATATTTGTGGTATGACAACCACTGTCTCATTCTACCCTTCTCACCCATCAAGTTTTATTTTTGAAGTTGGAATGGTGGAATCCTCCGTTGACGTCAGTGATCAGATGCTCAAATTGTCCATACCGGGGACACGGCTAAGTACTTAGTTTTACACTCTGCAGAGGTTGTGCACGTTCACCATTGTACCCATTCAACCCAAACTATCCTTTACACACTTATAGTGATAAGAAAAAGGAGAATAATGAGACGAGATCTTTCAGAAGCATTTTCCCTCCCACTCTGTCTTGACCTGTTCCACCTAACACCCTCTACATCTGCTTGTCAACATGACCTTAGGCAAAGACAACCACAAAGCACAGCCCTGAGTAGCCACTCAACATAAACCATTCAACCAATCCACCCAGGGGATTCAGTAACTTAGTGGATGTGTACTCTCAGGTGAAAACTACCATGCTCACGGCCCTAAGTAGAACAGAAATTCATCCTAGGCGACGACAACCATGAGCACAGTCCTGAGAAGTCACTTAACATTTTGTAAAACTTTTCATCAATTGCATAGCTTCAATATTTCTACTATGTATTGTATAGGAACCTAGTCACAGGAGTAAGGAAATTCTACACAGATCTAGCATAGCAATACTATCCTACACATGCTTATATAAATAATACACTAAGTAATGCATATAGAAAATAGTAGGAAGTTTATGAGGTGTGCTACTTGCCTTTGAGTGATGTCTTTGCTCACAAACTCTTTTCAACGTTACTCGGGACTCCCCGTTCAGTCTAAACAATATAAACAAACAACAATACAACAACCATAAAACAAAACAACACAACGCATACAAGCATACATAATGAACAAACAAGTTTCATAAACTTCTAAGGAAAACAGGTAATGCATTATATGCAAATTATTTCTAAGGACTAGAGATGCATGCCATGCCATGAAAATCTTTTAAGTTAATGCATGGCAAATAGGTTGGTCAAAAGTGACTAAGGACTAAGGTCATAGGTTGGACAAAATAACTTTGTTATAAATTATCTTGAATAAGCACTTAAATGGCTTAGCCATGATGTGCATAAATACTTGGAGAAAATACTAAGTTTATTTCTTCAAGGTGATAAACAATTATTATCAACTCTTTGTAAATTGGATATTCACTATAGTGAGAGAGACAGACACCCGGCCAGCCACTTAAGTTGTGGAACAGGTTTCATGTACGTGGACATGTAAAGTTAGTCTCCAGGCCGCTTCATCTCACTATGCCGCTAGGATCCAACAAACTTTAATATGGTAATAACATGATAAAAAATTGTTTATGTCTAAAGTGAAAGACAAGATTAGGAAAGAGGGAACAGATAGAAAGAAGAATGTAGAATCTTCTCCTTGCTTCCTTTTTTTCTTGATTTGATGACTTCATTGCAATTTTGTAGACATGATGGTTTTGAAGACTTGATGGTCTTGATAGCCTCCAGGTTGGTCATGAATATAACTTGGTCATCATAAGGGCTAAGAGAAGAAGGGAGAAAAGATAGAGAGAGGAAGCAAGACTTAGAAAATATTCCTGGTTGGTCTTCATGAACTTCTTCTTGATTTTCTTCTAAGTGCTTCTACTCGTTGGAGATACTTCTGAAGTCTTGTTTTGGCTAAGTACTTCATTGGCCTTCTAGCTCCATATTGAAAATCCTAAGTGTCTAAGTGCATACCACTTTACCAAAAATGCTAAGTTGAACATAGTCCTAACTTAGAGAAAATGAGGGAGGAGTTTTCCTATGAGAAGTATAACTATATAATAAAATATATTATGCATGCAATGCACTTTTTTAATCATTAGAAACATCATACTAACTTTTGTGATATTTATAAAGAATACATGAGGGTATAAATGCAATTTACTTAATTTCTATTTTTGCAAAACATAATAAAAGGAAAACATATATATTAAAGTTTTATGTGAATTAATTTTATAACACATAGAAGGGATTGCATTAAATTTAATGGTGTTATAAATGGTGTTAATAGATAGAAGGGATTTAATTAAATTTATATCAATTGGATTTACTCAAAAATGATTTTTCTACCAATAGTTATGTCAAAATTATTCAAACTATTCAAATTAAATATATAACTATGAAATCATTCAAATACTACTAAAAAATATTTTATAACAGAGGCATCATATAAAAAATATTCCAAAGTTTCTAAAACAATTTTATTTGCAATTTTTGGATTTATAGATTTAAAGTTCTTACAAATATACTCAAATCATCCATTTGAAATTTGAATATTTTAAACTAACTCAAATTTTAATTCTAACATATATAAAATATTCTACATGTCAAGGGATTTCTAAATATATAAAAATTGTCAAATTTGAGTAAGTGGTTAAAACGTTAGGAAGGTTTGAATATGCAGGGACTTTTCTAAATAACTGCTATTTAATTTTATTCGGAAAATAAAAACAGAGAAATGTCTGGCCACGTGGCGCACTATGATTGGCTGGGCTCGGGCTTGGCTCGGCTTAAGCTGCGGCTCGGCTCGGCTGTTTTAAATCTGGATCGTTAGATCCAGATCGGGTGGTCCGCATCTAATCATACCGATTCGGTTACAGTGTTCTAATCCTGGCCGTAGAAACTAAATCGAACGACATAGATGTGATGGAGCTCACCGGGCGGTGCTCTGGTCGCCGGAGACGAAGGAGACGGCGGCGGCGGCTCGGACGTGGACCGTTTGAGGCTCCGGAGATGCGCCAGACGCGCGGAAATGACAACGACGCTTGGCCGGTCGTGTTGGAGACGGTGAGAGTGGCACCTTCCGGCCCGAGTCCCTGCTGCGTCTCCAATCGCTTGCCGGAGAAGGTGGCGGCGGCGGTGGTTTTGGCCTTGGACGCACAACTCGATCTGGAGCTGGAAAATTAGGAGAAACAGTTAACGGAGGTGCGCACGGAGGCGGTGGATAGGATGGAGGGAAGGGGAGAGGCCGAGGTGGTCGGAGCTCACCGGATTTGAAGACGCCGGCGGATGTGAAGAGCTCCGGCGGTTTATTTCTCCGACCTGGCGGCGTCAAACGGAGAGGGAGGAGAAGGGAAATGAAGAGGATGTCGTGGGGATTTATATGGGGGCAGAGAGGGAACCAAATCGCGGTCATTTCACTCGAATTTGGATAGAAATCCGTAGGCGCGATTTCCGGCCAGAGGAGGAAGAAGAAGTGACGTCATCGCTGACGTCACAATTGACTTTCCTTTTCTGTTTTTCCATTTTATTTATATCTTTTGACTTAAATGTCCAAATGAAGTCAAATAAAATTCTAACAATTTGTAATACTCATATCTCTGTTTTAAAACATTAGTGGGCATGTCTTGAAAACTTTTTAAAATTAATAATTTTGAAATATTGGTTTAATACAAATTTGGTACTTAATATCAAATTTGAAATTATAGCTTAATTAAATTTTCTTTTGGCTAAATAAAATTTGTAAAATACCCATATTCAAATATGTTTGAATTTAAGTTATTTAAACTCATTTGCTTTAACCATTCATCTTTATTTTGGTATAATAGTGGAATAACTAAATATAGATAATTTTAAGGAAATGGAAACTATAGAGTATTCATTTTTATTTCAAATAATTTTGTGCACCATTAAGTTTCATAATATGATAAATCATTTGAACACTTTATAACATATCTTTGGATAATATTTAAATTTATTTCATTTCTTATATTGAATATATTCAGGAAAATAATTTAATGTTTTGAAAATACATGAAAATCATTTAAGCTAATGAAATGTTTATTTGGATAATTCATTAATTATATAATTTATGAAGTTTTAAAGTTATAACCTATAGACTTGTAATTTCCAAAACTATGTTTTGAATTTAGTTAAAAGAATGAAACCAGTTGGCAAATAGATCATGTTTTAAATAGTTTCAAAGAACACTTGTAATTATTATTTTAATTTATGAATAGCTAGGGCTATGAGGTTGAAATCAAATACTTATAAAGAAACTATTTTATTACAATAAAATGGTTTGAAGTTTATAAAACATTTGTCAATTTATTTATTAGGTTTTAAGAAAATACAATGGAATAATAAAATGTTTAACTTGAAACAGGTTTTGAAAAGTAGTGATTACTTGAGATATTTGAATTAATAAACTTTTTCAATATGCTTGGAGTCTTTTATAGTTGGTTTTCTTATGCATTTTAATATTTTATTTTATTAAAAACAGAAGTTGTAAATTTAAGTAATTTTTTAACATTATAAAATGTTGGGATGTTACAGCGGCACATCGGAACTCTTATCGGGAAATATTTCTTCCTGTAGGTCTTAGGTTTTTGGGAGGGGTAGATGTAGGCGAAAGGGCAAAGGCGGTGGACGGCCGTGGGGCCCTCACCACGTGCTCGCGCGGCCAGATGGGCTGCCGCGCTTGGACCAGGTGAGGCCGCCTCGGTCTCCGTCTTCGTTCTCCTTTGGACTTCTGGAACGTGTCGGAAAAAATAGGAGCTTCAGTAAAGAAATCGTCCAATTCCGAGAATATTTCCTTAAGTGGTTTTCTGAAACGAAAAACAACAGAAAACAGGGAACTGGCACTATGGCATCTTGTTAATAGGTTAGGCCCAGAAAATGCATAAAACCATATAAAATGCATATAAAACATGTAATAATTGGTATAATATGGAACATAAGAAATTATAAATATGTTCGAGACGTATCACTTCACTCCCCGGCAACGGCGCCGGAAATAGTCTTGATAACCCACAAGTATATGGGTGTATTGTAGTACTTTTTGTCGGGTTGTGACTCCCACGGAATAGGGGTGGTCACTTCCTGAAGAGAAGTTCGTGAAGGGGATTGAACACGGATCTCAAGACCCTCGAGAGGCACGACGACGGTGCTCGCCAGGCCTAGAGAGGAATACCCACGACAGAGATGGACACCAGCCCATACCCAGGTTTACGGCCCTCGGGAGGAGGTAAGACCGCTACTCCTGCTTGTATGTATTGCGTTCTGGAGGATTACATTACAACTGAGATAGACGAACACCCCCTTGAGGCGGTTCGTGCCTGGGGAGGGAAGTAATGGTCTTCTTCCTCCTCCAGCCGAAGGCTAATCTACTTGGCTCAGCTAGGGTTTACAAGTGTACTCCAAGCAATTGGCCGACCTTCTCTACGGTGGACGTCTTGCTCCTTTTATAGGCGCCGCAGGCATCTTCCTTGTGCCAGGCGTCCGGGGTGGGCTCCCACACGGCAGCGGCGTGGAGGAGTTGGAGTCCACCGCTGCGGGATCGTTCATGGACGCGGTCCATCGTCGATAAAGTTGGGTGCGGTGGCCGATAGAAGGCCAACCGCGCAGTACGGCTCGCAGGGGTTGCAGTCTCTGAGGTGAAGCCCACGATGACGATCTTCTTGGAGGGTTGCGCCGTCCACCTGCTTTATCATCAGAGAGGAAGGTCCTGGCTGTAATGGAGCAGGCGGCGCAACTTTATTGACTCCTTTATCATCAAAACGGCAAACGGAGCGCCTGCGTCACTCTGCGGATACGGCAGAGGCCATGTGCGCCCTTCCGTACTTCCTTGGCCGCGAAGCTTCCCCGCAGGCCTGAGGCGGCCTGTGGAGGGATTTCTGTTGACTTCTCTTCAGGCGCACGGCGCCTCGGGAGAGTCTCTTGAAGCGCAGGTCCTCTTCAGGCCTTCGCTTCCTCTTAAGGCCCTCAAGAGGAGTTGCCTCTCGAGGGTCTCTCCAAGCGGTGGCTTGGTCCTTAGTTGTTTCGTCTGATCAACCCGCGTGCGAGGCCTGGGGAGAGTGGGCTCTTCATACCCCAGTCTCCACTGGGCCGACAGTAGCCCCCGGGCCCATGATGGGCACGATTGAGCCCGTGGGCGCAGGTGGAGCGTCGTGGTCCCAAAGTGCCCAGCCGGCCCGAGCCACGCGGCACTTAGACAAGTAACGGTTGCGCACGATTTGGGGCGTGCGTCATGGGGTTCCCACCACGCCCCGGTAACCGCTCCTTGAGGGGGTATGATGTGGTTATACCCGATGGGTATGCCCAGCGGGCTATATTAAAGGCTGGGTTCCTGCTAGGCCCAGTTGCTGGACCGTATAAAGAAGACGTACCGGGTTTTTGGTAGGAAGAGTATAACTCAAGTTAAGAGGTTTCGTGCCGACTGAGGTATCTAGAAAATGTAATTGTAGTCGTATCCAAACTCCTGAGACCTGGATCCCTATATATATGGGTCAGGAGGGAAGTAATGGATACGCGCAATCGAAGACACCCAAACCCTAGCGAAGCATAGACTCGCCGGGAACCCTTGTAATCCAATTGTGAGATTTTTAATATAGATTGGACGAGCAACACTTTGCTCGTCAGCCGTCCGAATTCGCCAATACCCATATATTCTTCCTATCGATACAACCCTAGGTACATCACCATGGGACTTGTCGAGTTAATCCCTGGTTAGGGTATATAACCCGAGCGTCGGAGCAGGGAGCCGTTACTGCTTTCCATTCTTCTCGCAGAAGCCTCCCTTTTCTCGAGCTCTTCGCCTTTTCTCTCCGGCGCTCTCTGCTCCTTCCGCCTTCCATGACCCCCTGAACTCCGGCGATGAGTCCCGCCAAGAACAAGGGCAAGGCCTCTGCGGGGTCTTCTTCCCAGGTGGAGGCCGCTGAGGTCGTGCATGGCGCGGCGCTTCTTGGCGTGTTAATGACATGGCACTCGCCAAGATCCGCTTCCTGGTAGCGGTCCGGACGAACGAGCACGGCGCAACCGCACTCAAGCCCACGGCGCATGGGAAACGCCCGCAAGGATATTTCCCGATATTCCAGCACTACCTTGCCGCCGGGCTGGTGCCGCCATTCTCGCCGTTCCTAGAGGAGGTGCTGGCGTTCTACCAGGTCCAGTTGCTGCACCTTCACCCCAACTCCGTCCTTATCCTCACCGTCTTCGCGTACCTCTCCGAGGCATACCGGGTGTGTCTCGTTCCGCATCATGGACGGCATGGGGAGCGTCTACATCCCCATATAATGGAGCGACGGCAAGGCCCTCACCTCGGTGACGAAGAAAGTGGACGAATTCCGCCATAAGTGGTTCTTCGTCGGGGTGGAGCATCCATACGTCTGCCTCGAGGTCCACAATGAGCCGCCGCTGAAGAACTCACACTGGGGCAAGGCGCCTTTCGACGGCGCGAAGAACGCCTGAGTTTTCTCCGCGAGAAGGGCCTCACGGGCCAGACCATTGTGGCCGATTTCGTGACGCGCCGCATCGCTCCCCTCCAGGCACACTCGGTGCCCATGTGGATGTACTCTAGGCCAAACGACAAGATGCGGCTCCATCGTGAGGACAACGACAAGGACACCGTCGACAACGTCCTGTCCGCGCTCTTCATCAACCCGATGGTGCCTGCCGCGGATAAGCTCCCCATCACGCTCCGGCCTCTCCATGAATACAACATGACCGAGCGCATGGCCATCTTGGAGGGGATGCCTCCGTTCACCCCGGCAGGCCTGGCGGGGATGGAGGTGCCGGTGCCGGCGGCGCGAGGAGCGGAGGAAGCGGATTCTCCCTCGGCCTCGAGAGCTGGGCTAGGCGAGGAGGAGGCCGCGGCAGGGGAGGTGTCTTCTTCGAGGGCAGGGCCATTTACTGACGAGATTTGCGTCATCTCGTCACGCGATGATGACGCCTTTGTGGTGGCTCCCTCGCGCCCCGTGGAGGAGGAGGCCACTCCGGGGAGGCGCGAGCCTCGCACCAAGGCTGTCGTGGACCGCTCTGGGGCGAGGCCATCCGATGTCCCCTCCAAGAGGAAAGCGGTGACGCCTCCGGAGGGTTCAGGCTCCCGAACCATGACCTCCTGGCACTCGCCAGGCCTGGCGTGGGTCGACACTGGCGCTCCACCGTCCGGGTAAGTGTTCCTGGCACTTGGTCGTTTGACTCTCGTGTATTTTTGCTTTATCCTCTCTTGAAGGTCTTTCCTTGGTTTTTGCCAGTGATCTTGTGCCTGCGAAGCACCGTAAGCTTCGCAAGGCGGCAGATCTGAAGAGAGGCTCGGCTAGGGCCGTGGCTGAAGAGGCCACGAGACCTATGGAGACGGCCTCCACAGGCCCTACTGAGGAGGTGCCTCAAGGGGAGGCGACTGTGCCTCGGGCGGAGGCTGCAGCGCCTCAGGCAGAGGAGGACGCGCCTCGCCCAGAGGCCTCTGCACCTCTTCCTGAGCCGATGGTGGTGGTGACTCTGGAGGAGAGGATTGCAACTACTCCTCGCGCTCCTACTCCACCTCGTGCGGTCGCGCATCCGCGTGAGCCAACTCCGCCTCGTGAGCCAACTCTGCCGCGCGAGCCAACCCCGGCGCGTGAGTCCGCGCCTCCCGTGCAGCCAGAGGTTGAGGCGGGCCAGGCGCCGCTTGGCACGGGGGAGTCCGCAGGAGAAGCTCCTTCTTCTCCCCCTCGGGCCGCGGTAGGGGATGTGACCCGGGTTGGCGCAGGCGGTGAGGAGGCTACTGAAGCGGCCAGGGACGGGGTGCAGCCTAGCCCCCGAGCGTGCTCCAGGGCCAGGCTCTCGGGCCTCGACTCGGAGGTTGGGCCCTCAACAGGCCAAGACCTGGTCCTCCGTGGCTGGGACTGGAGCGCGGGGCGCCGCGAGGTCGCCTTTGGCCTCGTGAGGGAGTCCCTAGAGGGCCTGGATACGCATCTCGCCCTCGGGGACATACAGCTCGCCCAGCTGCGGGAGGAGCTTGCGAGGTCGTGGGCGTCCTTCAATGCGGCTGTCGAGGCTCGCCGGCAGGAGGACTTGGCGCTATAGGCCGCGCGTGAGGAGGCCACACGCTTTGCCAAGGAGGTCCGCGAGGGGGGCATCCACGACGCCGTAGAACTTCTTGCGCCCCTCCAAGAGGAACGTGACGCCGCTGCCGATCTCCTGCGCGTAGCAACGGCCAAGCGCGAGGCTATGGAGGGCTCGTTGGCGTAAAAATGCCGCGAGCTGAGACAGCTGGAGGCCCAGCTTCTCTCCGCCCACCAGGCCGCGTAGGAGACCCTGGAGGAGGACCGCAAGGGCCTCGCCGGGGACGAGCGGCTGCTGGCCCTCAAGGACAGGGACATGCGGCTGCGCGACGAGCAGCGGCTTCAGGCAGAGAGCGCGCTCACCTCTCAACGCGAGGACCTTGAGGAGCGCGAGGCGGACCTGGCCCAAGCGCTCCACCAGTACGACGAGAACGTCGCTGCCCAGAAGCGTGCTTATGACCGCTTCGAGCAGCGATTTGCTGAGAAGAAGAAAGAGGCGGAGGACGCCCTCGTGGAGCGCGAGAAGCAGTACAGGCTGACCAAAGCCCAGGAGTACCGCGACTTGGCCCAGGAGCAGGAGGATCGCTTCCAGGCCCGGCACGCCGCCGATGCTCAGCGGATTGCTGCGCTTGAGAAGGCCAACTCCAAGCTAGAATCCTGCCTCAAGAGCGCCAAGGACGGTCGACGCCGGGCAGGGGAGGCCCGCAGCGAGGCCGACCATGACCTCAACACCCTGGCCAAGGACGTGGAGGAGCAGGTGGCTCCCACGCTGGAGCGGGCGACGGATTCAGCTGACTCTGCCGTGGCCGCTCGTGCGCTCACGAGGCAGCGGGAGCGCATGTTTGAAGCGCTGGTCGCCCGGGGTAACGAGCTTGCCGCCCTGCATGACGCGGACGCGCCGCACGCCGATGTTTGAGACCGTGGCGATGCTGCCATGTACCTGGTCTACTTCGACCAGATCTTCACGGCGCTCGAGTGCCCTGTCGCTGACCTCCGCGAGGTGACGGAGGACGAGAACCGGCAGCTCCTGGGGGTGGGCGTCGACCGCATATTCACCAACCTCAGGATCCTCACACCAGGCTTCGACCTCTCCACCGTGACGGAGGCTCGTCAAGACGAGGACGTACGGAGGGTCTCCAACTACCTCCGCGAGCAAGTCGATGCTTTCTGCAACTGCTTCAAGCTTGCGGAGGCCGCTGCGGAGGACAGCGAGGAGGAGGCCGCCTCTGTCGAGACCGAGGAGGGCGCAGTGGAGGAGGTCCAGGACGATGATTGTTCCGCCTGAGCTATTTGTCATTGCGCCTGTATCTGAAACAGTTTTATGCTTAGACATTTGCGACCTTTGGGCATGTAATATATTTTCATTTGCAATTCGTTTCTAGCTTGCTTGCCCCTCAAGAGGTCCCTTTGGACTTATCTCCATGTCTATTTGTTCTCTGCATCGTTAGGACCCATCTTTTCGTGCCATGACTCCGCCACTTCAGTATGCTAGAGCAATGACTCTGCAAGGCCGGGGGGAGTTTAGGCCTAGGATAGGTAGGAGCCCTGATTCGCAATGATTAAGTGCCCCCCTTAGACGTACGAGTAGTCCATTAAGTATAATTGAAAGCGAAGTCGCTGGAGGGGCAAACGTGCGCTAGAGGGGAAGACACTCTTAAGGCGCGGGTGCGAGACTTAGCTTCTCGAGGTTTTTGCCCTGTAGAGGATTTTTGCCTGTCAAGGAGGTCCTCTTGAGGGATCCTTCCCGGATGCCTCCTCAGGCTTGTGGGGGCATTTCTTCCCTATAGATGTTAGAGGGGCGAACCCAAACGCTGGAGCACGATACAGGGGACTCGTGCGGTCTTATAGGTCCCTTGTAACATCCCAACATTTCATAATGTTAAAAAATCACTAAAATTTAAAACTTTTCGTTTTTGATTAAAATTAAAACATTATATGCTTAAGAAAACCAACTATAAAATATTTCAAACATTTTTAAAAGGAGTTAATAATTCAAATACCTTAAGTAAACATTATTTTCAAAAGTGGTTACAAGATAAACAATTTATTATCCATTATAATTATCAAAAGCCTTAATATGTAATTTGACAAATGTTTTATAAAGTACAAACCATTTTATTTTAAGTAAATAGTTTACTTATAAGTAATTGATTTCAACCACTTAGCCATATCTATCCTTAAATTCAAGACTATTAAAATGGTATAATTGCCAAATGGTTTTCATTCTTTTAACTAAGTTCAAAATATAGTTTGGAAATTATAAGCCTATAGTTTATAACTTAAAACCTCTTAGATTTTATAATTAATTAACAACCCAAATAAACATTTGATTAGCTTAAATGATTTTCATTTATTTTCAAAACCTAAAATGACTTTCATGAATATATTTTCTATATAAGAAATGAATTAAATCAAAAATCTTTTCCAAAGTTTTTATAAGGTTTTCAAATGAATTATCATAATATAAAATATAATGGTGCACAAAATATTTTGAATTAAAAATGAATACATTATATTTCCCTTTTCATTTCAAATAAATGTGTGATGTTATTTAATATTGTACTAAAGCCAAAAATTATTTAATATTGGAAAATGAGTTAAATAACTTAAATTCAAACATATTTGAAATGAGCATTTCATAGAATATATTTTAGCCAAAATTAAAATTAATTAAAACCTAGTTTTAAATTAAACATAAAGTGTCAATCTTGTATTTAATCAATATTTCAAAAAAAAAAATGTTCAAAACATGCCCACAACCGGTTTAACACAAAGATAATAATTTTACAAATTTTTAGAAATTAATTTGACATCATTTGGACACTTAAATCAAAAGTTATGAATTAATAAAAAAAATCAGAAAAGAAAAAGAAAAAAAAAATTGCTGATGTCATGCTGACGTCAGCATCGTCTTCAACCTCCCATCAATCCCACCCGGCCGTTTCGGCCGAAAATCAATCCTCCGTTTCCGAGCGATTAAGACCCGGATTCAACGCCCCTGCCTGCCCTATTTGTAGCCCCGACGCTCCTCCGTCTTTCCCCTCTTTCTCGCACAAAACCGTGCCCCCAGGCCGGCAAAATCACTCGCCGAAGCCGCATCCCCCCCGCCGCCGTACTCCTCCGATTCCGGTGAATAGAGACCACCCCGAGCCTCCTCTCCACTCCCCTCCTTCGTATTTTTAACCGGCGCATCTTCCTAACCCCCTCCCCGACCTCCCTTTGCAGCAAACCCGGAGGGGAGAGAACGAATTGGAGCTCGCCGGTGCCCGAAGCACATCGGGCACATCCCCACGCCCCTCCGAGATGAACTCGACGCCTGCACCGAGCCCTTCGCCTCCGCCGCGGCCAAACGAACCTCGCCGTCACCTCAGCTTCGCCGGGGAGCCACTGAACCGAGAGATCCGTCCTCGCCGAGCCGAACGCCGCCGTCCCATCCAACTCCGGCCACCGGCGCCGCCACCTTCTGGTCCATGCAATCCCTCCGATCCTTTTGCCACGGTCACGATTAGATACATCCTCCGAACCGGTATTAGTAGATCTCAGCCGTCAGATCCAGATCCAACGATCCAGATCTGATGACTTAACCACGTCAGGATCCCAATCAACGCCCAGTCAGCGCTGACGTGTAAAATCATTTTTGCGATTTAATTAATTGGCAGTTTTGCAGAAAAACCCCTGTTTATTCAAACTATCATATCTTTTTCTCTGTTTATCCGAATTCAAATATTTTTATATATTTGGAAAGCCCTCGACATGTAGAATATTTTGGATCTTCCAAAATTCAAATTTGACTTAGTTTAAAATATTCAAATTTCAAATGGAAGATTTGAGTATATTTGTCATAACTTTAAATCTATAATTCAAAAAATTGCAAATAAAATTGTTTTAGAAACTTTAGAATATTTGTAAATTGTTGCCACTGCTATAAAATAATTTTGAGTAATATTTGAATGAAATCATAGTTATATATTTAATTTGAATAGTTTGAGTATTTTCAACATAACTATTAATAGAAATATTATTTTTGATTAAATCAAATTGCGATAAATGTAATTAAATGCCCCCTGTCTATTAACACTATTTATAAAATTTTATTATAAAAATTTAATCATAGACAACTTTAATCCCATAATTATTCCTTTTATTATATTTTCCAAAAATAGAAATTAATTAAATTGCATTTATAAATTCATGCATATTTATAAAGAAATCAAAAAAGTTATTTTGATGCTTTCTTGTGATTAAAAAGTGCATTGCATGCATAACTTATTTTCACATATAGAAATATTTCCCATAGGAAATCTCTTCATTAGTTTTCTCTAAGTGAGGAATATTTTCAAACTTAGTATTTTGGTAAAAGTGCTATGCACTAGACACTTAGTATTTTTTTAACATGGAGCTAGAAGGCCAAGGAAGAACTTAGCCAAACAAGACTTCAGAAGAATCTTCAAGGAGTAGAAGCACTTAGAAGAAGAGCAAGAAGAAGTTCAAGAAGACCAACCTCCTTTATTCTCTAAGTCTTTCTTGCTCTCTCTCTCTTTTCTTCCTTCTTATCTGAGACTTCATGAAGACTAAGTTAATTCCAAGACCAGCCTCGGTGATATAAGAATCATCAAGTCTGAAGATTTATCAAGTCTACAAAAATTTATTCAAGACGTCACCAAGGGAAAGCTACAAGTCTGAAGATAAAGCCTGGAAGACTAACTACATCTTTCTTTCTTTCTTTTCCCTCTTTCCTAATCTTGTCTTTTAGACTTAAACAAATTTGATCATGAAGTTATCATCTTTGAAGTTTGTTGGATCCTAGCGGCATAGTGAGATGAAGTGGCCTGGAGACAAACCTTACATGTCCACGTACATGAGACCTGTCCCACAATTTAAGTGGCTGGCCGGGTGTCTGTCTCTCTCACTATAGTGAATGTCCAATTTACAAAGAGTTGATAATAATTGTTGATCATCTTGAAGCAATGACTTAGTGTTTTCTCTAAATATTTCTACACATCAAGACTAAGCCATTAGAGGGCTTATTCAAGATGATATAAAACAAAATATTTTATTCAACTTATGACTTTAGTCCTTAGTCATTTTTGACCATAACATTTCCTTGCATTAACTTAAAAGATTTTCATGGCATGACATGCATTTCTAGTCCTTACAAATAAATTGCATATCATACATGACATGTTTTCCTCAGAAGTTTTATGAAACTTATTTGTTCACAATGTATGCGCATGTATGTTTGATGATTGTTGTTTGTTGATTGTTGTATTTTTGTTTGCTTATATTGTTTAGATTGAACGGAGAGCAAACGTTCGTTGTTGAAAAGAGTTTTTGAACAACGACAAAATTCCAAGGCAAGTGGCACACCTCATAAACTTCCTAATATTTTCTATATGCATTACTTAGTGTATTTTTATATGCATGAGTAGGATAGTATTTCTATGCTAAACCTGTGTAGAATTCCCTTATTCCTGTGTCTAGGTTCCTATAAAATACTTAGTAGATGTATTGATGCTATGCAATTGACGAAAAGTTTTAGAAAATGTTAAGTGACTACTCAGGGCTGTGCTCATGGTTGTCGTCGCCTAGGATGAATGTCTATTCTACTTAGGGCCGTGAGCATGGTGATTTTCACCTGAGAGTGCACATCCACTAAGTTAATGAATCTCCTGGGTGGATTGGTTGTATGGTGGCGAAGTTGAGTGGCTACTCAGGTCCATGTCTATGGTTCTTGGAGTATGTGCACTTGTGGATGGCCACCCAGGGAACAGAGGAATCTGAATAACTCCGAGTGACGATTGCTTCCAGTGCAGCCATTGCCATATGGGCTCTGGCTTGATCAATTATGTTACGTGGACTCTCGTGGCTTGACAAGCAGATGTACGGGGATGTTAGGTGGAACTGGTCAAGCCAGAGTGGGAGGGAAAATGCTTCTGAAAAATCTCGTCTCATTTTTCTCCTTTCCTTTTCAAAAATGGTGTGTAAAGGATAATTTGGGTTGAATGGGTACAATGGTGAACGTGCACAACCTCTGCAGAGTGTAAAACTAAGTACTTAGCCGTGTCCCCGGTACGGACAATTTGAGCAGCTGATCACGGACGTCAACGGAGGATTCCATCATTCCAACTTCAGAAATAAAACTTGATGGGTGAACAAGGGAAGACGAGATTATGGTTTTCATGCCATACTTGTCTTGATTTTTTTTTCAAAGAGATAGGAAAAATTGGCTTTATGAAAAATAGCCTTGAACTCCACCAGCCAAATATGCATATAGGCTATAGAGTTATTCCTTTAAGTGTCCACCATAGTGTCACTTGCCAGACTCCATTTTTAATGGAATCTGACCCACGTTGTTGCAATATTTTTTCTTATTGCAGATTGTTCAGATGACGAGTGAGGTTTCGTTTATAGGTTTCGAGTCTACAACCAACATGTTTTCGCCTGTGGCAGCATGAAAGTGATAGAGACTCACTGCTATTGTATTTCCGCTGTGTACTTTTTCGATGCTAGCTTTATGCTATGCAACTTGTATCGAATATTTGGAAGACTGGATCATCGATGTAATAAACTTGATACTTTGTTGTGATATTACATCGTAAACTGTGTGTGCAAACGAATCGATCCAGGGATTTGCACTATACACATGTATCTGCCTTATTTAAAGTGCAGGTACGCTACATCCCCTCAGGAGTTCCTCGCGAGGAGAGTAAGTACCAAGTTCTTCTGTAGAGATGGCGTGTTTGTGGGATCTTGCCCTCCAGCCAGAGCTCGGATCCTTGGATTTTGCAGTGCTGCTGGTGTGTCATTTGAGGCACTGGCACCGTACTCAGCCCCCGCTCGTGAGGTACGCATGTGGAGAGATATAAGCGCACATTTCAATGAAGTAATGCGTAAATAAAACTCACCACAAAATATTACATAACGGCGGCGTGGTGCTAAGTTCACTTAGGAACGAAATTGTCTCATTATGCTTGGAGTTGCCAAATTAATGTTTTGACCATTTCGAGGCATGGGGACCACCCATTAGTGGCAATGACTCTCACCAGCCTGAGGTGGCTCGTTACATGGAGAGCTCAGAGGGTTGACCCTCGAGAGAAGCCTTTGGAGCTTGGAGGTTTAAGCCGTGTGCTTTTAACCTCTAGAGATAAAAAATGCTTGGAGGTTGAGCCGTAAGCTGTCTCTACCGCCAGATGTCTTGGCGTGACAATGATCACGCGCGTGAAAATGATCACGTTTTTCTTTTTATCCTTCTGGAGACAAAAAATTCTTGGAGGTTGAGCCGTAAGCTGCCTCTTCTGCCAGATGTCTTGACGTGACAATGATCACGGGCGTGACAATGATCAAGAGTAGAACTTGCGTAGGTGCATGATGTTCCATGGAGTCTTGACGGGAATGCCGTCTTGAGTCACGAGACGAGCCGCACCAGGCCTGGTGATGTGGGTGACCCTGTAGGGACCTTCCCACATCGGGAACTTGTGCAGTACTGTGCTGACAAAGTAGACTGGGTGCTCGACAAGGGTTGTCAGTTTAGTCTTGGTATATTCTGCCTGAGTAGGTTTTGTAGGGCTCTCGAGGGGGATAGCCTATGGAGAGCCCTCGAGGGAGTCGGCCTGTGGAGGCTCTTCAGGCTTCCTGGCGAGATTGTCCTGTAGTGGTGGACTTGGAGCAGGCTCCGCTTGTGGCTCTGGGCCTGGCGGTGGGTTTGTGGGGCCTGTTCCCTTGCCGAGCTCCTCGTCAGGCGGTATTGGCTTTGGAGTGGTTGCACTCTTCTTGTGGAGGACTAGCTCTTCCCTCTCTACCAGAAGGACGACACTGGCGGTCTGTGGAGTGGCTGGTAGTGTAAGGACCCCTCAAAACAAGTCCGAGATGCCCACGTTATGTAAAAGATCACGATCCCAATGATCAGTGCATCACAATCACATAACCAACATAGGTATCAAAGAGTTACATCATTTAAGTCGTACGAATAAAAGTCTTACAACACATAGACGGTCATACGACCCAAGTCAACAAACCTCGTCACGCAGGACGGAATTAACTACGATAGCGGAAGCTCGTGGCTAGCGACGACTCTTAACATCTCCGAGCGCTGATCCCACAAGTGCAGTTGACCGGTGACCGCTAAGTGGCGTAGTCGTCGTCATACACCTCCTCCTCGACGTAGGCCTCCTCATTATAATCTGGACATTTGATATCTAGGGACAAAGCCATATGAGTACAATTACGTACTCGCAAGACCACCTCAAGGGCTTAAGTTTTCATGATAATACAAGAAAACACATTTCGAAAACTGGGGAGGCTCCTCTATACGACTACAGGGCTTATTTTCGAATACAATTATTTCAAGCATAGAGAATACGACATCTCTATATCTTTGTTGAAGAAAAACATTTAGAGATAGAATTCTCTTCCCTAGAATGCGACATGTCTATATCTTTGTTGAAGGAAAAACATTTAGAGATAGAATTCTCTTCTCTTGGATATAACAACGACATATCCAAGTTCAAAACTTTCTTTTGTAAAACCATTGAAAACACTAGGATGGGGATACCCCTATTTCCTTTCTTGAGATTGGACTGATTGTCTCCCCGAGACCAATCATCCTCACCCAAATTCCGTACCTCCCGGGTACCTCCTGATTTCCACATAAACATTTTTCCTTTATAAAACAACTTATTTCTCCAGACGCCCAGTGTGGCCTTTCCAACCGTCCATGACCGCAGACGCGGCTATTCGAATAGATTTACACTCTGCAGAGGTTGTACACTTTAACCACCTCTATCGGTTATTCCGCCGTGTCTGCCACGGCCCGTCATATGGTAACATGCGGGGGTCCGGATAACACGATCAAAACTTTCCACTATGACCACCCTAGTATCGGGGCCTCCCGGTAGGTTTGTTCTCCTCGGCACCGTGTGCTCCACTAGACCTCTTGGTCTTTCCTCGGGACGCCTGACGAGGTGTTAACTCGACAAGTCCCAGGGTTGTGCACCCCGGGTTGATTGATGGGGAGAGAGATGAGTGCAGGTGGTCACGACGGCTGACAAGCAAGGATTTACCCAGGTTCAGGCTCCCGGAGGATAACACCCTACTCCTGCTTGTCTGGTTATTGATGCGAGTTGTGGTTACAATGGCGAGATTGCGATCTCGCTAGGGTTTGTGCCGTAGCTCTGAGCGTGTCCTCTGGGTCGAGCAACCCTCCTGGCTTTATAGTCAGCCAGGTCTCGGGTGGTTGGTGCCGATGGCAACTACATATATGGCAGGTTATGCTTCCTAACCGACTTGGACTAGGTTACATGGTACCCCGCGTGGGCCTTCTATGGGCCTTCCTATCCTTGGCGCGGCCCAGGTAGACTTATCGTGGGCTACCCGAAAGGTAGCCCCACGTCAGTAGCCCCCGAGTGCTTTGTCGAAGCGTAGAGTCGAGCAAAGTACTTCTTCCTCCTGGACGCGCCATTGGATTGCTTGATCTTGAGCTTGAACTTGATCTCTTCGGTCGAACCGGCCACTCCCGATGGGAGTAACCTTTGCAGTCGAATTACTTTGCCTTCATCTTCTTGTGAAGCTTGCTTCTACACAGCCTGTTTGGCTTACTTGTGGATGGATTCGGCTGCTCGAGCTTACTATGTTGCCACCCGAATGGTTTCTTCGGGTTCTCGGATCATCAGCCGATCCTACTCGAGTTGCTTCAATTGATTTTGGAGCCGTTGGCTTGATGATGTCACTGGTGACGATCTGCTGCACGCCTCTGCGCTCGATGGGACGTGACTTGGCGGGCCCCGCTGTCAGGGCTGACCGCGGTCAACAGTTGTCACGTCTCCGAAGTGGGCGCGAAATTTGCGCGGCATGATGACGATGCCTCGGTTTTCGTGCGTAGTGGACGAAGTGGGCGGTGACGGTTGGTTTCTTCGTGCGACACGTGGACGGCCGGATGTGCCTGCTCGGAGCCCTTGTTCTGTGGACGGTTGAGATGATGCTTTTCGAGGCATAAGTACTGTGTCTTGACGCTTGGGATTTCATCTTCTCCAATCGCTCTGTGCTCCCTTTCCTCTGCGCTCTACCATTTTCGCCGCCATCCAGAGCTCCGTGCAATCTGTCCGTACACCTTGCAATCTGACCATGGGCAAGCCGAAGAGCGCCGCTGGCTCCTCTGCCGCCGCCGACGAGGCCGGGGTGATGAAGAAACCCGACGGCGACTGGCAGAGATCATCGGTGAAAAAAGCCGAGGTGGAGCTCTTCCGCGCGCACGGTCTGCTGCCACCTGCCAACCAAGTCCAGGTACGCGTTCCTGGCAAGGAGGTTTTCCCCACTCCCCGCGATGGGGAACGTGTTTGCTTCGCGGATTTCCTTCCGCGGGGCTTCGGGTTCCCCATGCACGATTTCGTGCGCGGTCTCTTGTATGCCTATGGGGTTCAGATCCACGATCTGACCCCCAATGGCGTCTTGAGCATCGCAGGCTTCATCGTGCTCTACGAATGCTTCCTGGGTGTCGCGCCCCATTGGGCGTTGCGGAAGTCGCTCTTCCTCGTTCGCAAGAACGTTGGGAAGAGCGGGTTGACCTTCCCCGTGGGCAGCTTCGGAATCCAGGTGCGCGGTGACACCGCGTACTTCCATATGAAGAAGTTCGACTCCGTCCAAGGATGGCGCAGGAGGTGGTTCTACGTCCAGTCGAACCAGGACGGCCTGGATGCGTTCGACAGCGGACGTGGACTGCGGAAGACCGGCGCCTGGGCGCACCCGCTGACCGCCGTGGAGAAGGAGGTCGTGCGGCCCTTGCTGAGCCTGCAGCGCGATCTGACCAAGACCCTTGGGCGCGAGGCGGGTGGCGTCTTCCTGATGGCCACCTTCTTCCGTCTTCGGGTGCAGCCGCTCAGCGCTCGGCCTCACCCGATGTGGGCCGCCGAAGGCGTCAGCACCGAGCCGCTTGACGATGAGGAGGTGGAAACCAAAGTCAGATCCATCACCAACCTCCGAGTCGCGGACACGTGCAACGTCAAGTGCCCGATTTCTGCTTACGGGGCCTCGAACCCCGTTCCTTAGGTAAGTTTTGTCTTGTTTTCCTTTTGTCCTTGCTCGACTTGCGTCTACCTTTCTTTTTGATTCGACTTGTGTCTACTTGCTTCAGGGTCGAGCTCTGTTGATCAGCCTTCCTCCTCTTCCCGAGAACGGACCCGACGACGAGTCGAAGTTTGTCGAGGAGGAAGACGACGACGAAGAGATTCCCTCCGCACACTCTCCCCGTGATGAGGTGGAGGAAGAGGATGAAGTGGAGGAACCCGCGCGGAAGAAGCGGAAGCTCCCGAGTCGTGGCGACTCTGCCACTGCGTCGTCACCTGCCAAAGATGCCGACGTTACTCTGGAGGAGGTCGTCGCGACGTCGTCGGGTGCGCAGTCCTCGGGTGGCTGCGACGAACCCCTGAATGTTCCTCCAGTCAGCTCCGCAACTCCTCGTTCTTTTGCGCGGATGCCTTCGCCCTCCCTGGAGAGTTATGACGACCTTGGTACCCCCAGGTGAGCTTCTTTATGATGTGTGTCCTTCGAGTTGCGTTTTGCAGTTGCGACGTTTAAGTTGACAGGTGTGCTTGTTTTTGCTGCAGCCACCGTTCTGGCAATGTTAGCTCCCCCCTTCGGGACGTGGAGCATACATCCGCCCCCTCGACTGGACTGGGGACTCAGGCGGTAGTGGAGAAGGTGCTTGCTGAGCCTGCCGGCGTTGCATCGTCTAGCCGCGTTCCTCCTTCGGCTTCAGAGGACCTTGACCTCCTGGACCACGTAAGTCTTTTATGCTTGTGCTTGCATTCTTGATTTTTCATCGGGTGCGCGATCAGCGCTCCCGATGGGAGTAGCCCCCGAAGGTGTGGGTGACTAGTGTAGTCGCCCGCAACTTTATTAACATCTTGCATTTGCTTCAGCCGTACTACCGTCAAAAGCTCGACGCAGCCGCGGCTTACGTTCTCCTGGAGAAAGAGAGGGACCAGCTGCGTGCATCTCTGGACCAGGCTACTGGGTGGGTTGATGAGCTTGAGAAGGCTCTTCATGAGTCTCGAGAGCGGGAGCTGGCGCGGGTCGCCCAGGAAAAGACTCAAGTCGGTCGTCTCCTTTCACTCGCCGGTGTTCTTGGGGTAAGTTTCGGCTTGATGCCTACTGTGTCTTTGATCTTTTTCTTTGCTTGACCTTGAATTTTTTGCACAAAGACTTACGGTGGAGCTCCTCCGGAAGACGCGTCGAGTGACACGGTTGACCTGGCGACTGCTGTTGGCTTCCTCGACCGGGTCTGTGCCTATGCCTCAGACGCGCTGAAGAAGTCCGCAGCCGTGCTGCAGAAATCGACTGGAGCCCTCACTGTGGTGCACCAAAGTATCTTCCCGGGCGACCAGCCGCCGGCAGCCGTGGACGCCCTTGCTGCGCCGTTTGAGGACGCGACCACCATCACCGACTTCACGCGGTTGCAGACGGTACGCGGCTCCGAGCTCACCTTCCAGCTCCTCTTAGGCCATCAGGTTCCAGGTGACTTCGAGAAGGTCGTCAGCGGTTTTCCCCGCAAACCCGATGGCCGAACCGCGTCGCTGAGTGGCGTGAAGGAGCGTGCCTCGCAGCTGGCCGTGCAGCTTGTGGCACTCTTCGAGAGGGCCCTTGCTAAGGCGACCGAGGCGGCTGCCGCTCGGAAGGGTCGTTCCCGGTCGCAGTCCGCAGCCTTAGAGTAGGCGTAGCTTTAGGAATTTGGCAGTCGCCGTGGTCTGTATTTTGAATTTCTTGCTCTGTAATGAATATTGTCCTGTCAGGTCTTTTGGCCTTCAATATTGCTTTTGCTGACTTCTTTCTTCCGAGTTGAACTGCGCTTCACAGTCGTATGATTGTATTGAATCTGCGTATTCATGGAAGAATGTTGTGCGCGGTGATGCCTCGCCTTCTCCTATGGCCGAGCCGAGTGGCGCGGCTTCTTCTTCGGGTGCTCGCCGTCGTCGGGCGGCGCCGGCTCGTCCACGTAGTGTAAATGATCAGCGGATAATCACATACCTGAAGAACAAGGTGGTGGAGCTTGAGGCGACCCTGAAGAATACTGAGCGGCTGCTGCACCGCTCCCAGTCGCATCCTACGGCGGAGTTCTCGCGACGTGAGGATTTTTTGCTTCGGGAGATCGATCTGATCAGTCTCAGTTGCAATGTTTGTATCCTTTTGGCGGCTGCCGTCTTTGCTGGCTTTCTTTCTTGTTTTGACTTGCATTTTATGCGTGCAGATGTTAATCCTGATTGGGAGGCCGAGCGGGCTCGCGTTGAGGAGCGAGTTAACCGAGAGGCGTCCGGCGACTCCTACGAAGCTCGGCAGTTTCTGAGTGAACAAGTCGAGAGGGCGCGTCCTTGCCACCATGCTTGATCGTACGTGGCGCGCTGCTTTTCTTCTGGAGAACTGCCGGAAGACACTCTGGCACATCAATCGTGTGTACTTCCCGCATAACGCGCAGCCGAACGGGCTGTCCGCCTTGCTGGAGAGGTTTCGCGATGGTGAAGGGCTGAAGGAGGTTGTCGACGCTCAACTTGTGGCTGGGGCGAACGTGGCGTTGGCGTACGTCCGGATGCACCGGCCGCATCTTCCGCTCGACAGGGTGCTTGATGGCCTGCCTGGTGACGACGACTTCGACGAGACCTTAGCGGCTGCGCGCCGAATTATCAGGCAGGTTCAGGATCTGAGTGAGCGCCTTGTAGGTCCCCTCGATGCGCCGAAGGCCGAGCCTGCAGTTTAGAGTAGCTGTCGTCTGATGTACAGGGTTAGCTATGGAGGGCAAATGTGCCTATGCAAGTCGTAATGTAATAGATTAAAATACTTGCGAGTCATGAGAATTGATCTGCTTGCTCGAAAGTGAAAATGCCTGTTCCGATTTGCGACCTGTTTGGCGTAGTCGCCTAGTATGTTAGACAACGGCCTAGGTTTTTTCAAGTGTGACCTGTATGTCGCAGTCTCTGACTTTAGCAGGTGGCGACTTAGGATTTTTGTAACTTGACCTGTATGGCGCAGCGCCCGAGTTGTTCGAGTGGTGGCCTAGGATTTTGGCTAAGACCTATGTGGCGCAGCCCCCGAGTAGGTCGAGTGGCGGCCTAGGATTACAAGTGTTACCTGTTTGGCGCAGCCCCCGTGTATGTCGGGTGATGACCTAGGATTTTGAACTTGACCTGTACAGCGCAGCCCCCGAGTGAGTTCGAGTGGCGGCTGAGGATTTTTCTGAGATGGCCTGTTTGGCGTAGCCCCCGAGTAGGTCGAGTGGTAGCCTAGGGTTACAAGTGTTACCTGTGTGGCGCAGCCCCCGAGTGTGTCGGGTGGCGACCTAGGATTTTGAACTTGACCTGTATGGCGCAGCCCCCGAGTCGGTCGGGTGGCGGCCTAGGATTTTTTTGACTTATGCTTGTATGGCGCAACCCCCGAGTAGTTCGGGTAGCGGCCTAAGCTTTTCTTTCAACCTGTGTGGCGCAGCCCCCGAGTAGTTCGAGTGGTGACCTAGGATTTTTTCACTTATGCTTGTATGGCGCAGCCCCCGGGTGGTTCGGGTAGCGGCCTAAGCTTTTCTTTCAACCTGTGTGGCGCAGCCCCCGAGTAGTTTGAGTGGCGGCCTAGGCTTTTAGCTTCCTCAGCGTGACAGGTAAAGGAGACATATTTTCTTCAAATCACTTTATTGATTCTTGCGAACAGGCCGCCTCATTAAAACCCTTCCAGTCCCTTCAGGTACCCTGGTAAGGGAAAGAGTGCGTCTGAAACCTGCCGCGCTGATTTTCTTGTACAATGATTGGGTTGAACTAGGCGTAGAACCGGCGGAGTTGTGCCACGTTCCACGGGTTGCTGCAGTCTGCTCCCGTCTTCGAGTCTTTCAGGCGATAAGCTCCGTTGCCGATTGCTTCTGTCACGATGTACGGTCCTTCCCATGGTGAAGCGAGCTTGTGAACCTTCTTTTGCTTGAGTCGAAGAACCAGGTCGCCTGCAACGAACGCTCTTGGTCGCAACCTCCGAGTGTGATAGTTGCGCAGGTCCTGTTGATACACGGCTGATCGTGCCAGGGCGATGTCGCGTGCTTCATCCAGTGTGTCCCAACTGTCTTCGAGTGCCTCCTCTGCATCCGACTCGTCGTAGGCGACTACTCTCGGTGCGTCGAACTTGATGTCGCAGGGGAGGCCCGCTTCTGCCCCGTACACCATAAAGAATGGAGTGTACTGGGTGGATCTGTTTGGCGTTGTTCGCAGACTCCAAAGGACCGACGGCAGCTCCTCCACCCATGCGCCCGCTGCGCGTTTTAGGGGCACGCGCAGTCGCTTCTTGATGCCATTGCAGACGAGGCCATTGGCTTTCTCCACTTGCCCATTAGATTGCGGGTGCGAGACAGACGCATAGCTAAGCGTGATCCCCTGCTCTGAGCAGAAGTCCTTGAATTCTTCGGCTGTGAAGTTCGAGCCGTTGTCGGTGATGATCCCATTCGGTACTCCAAATCTGAAGATGATTGACCTGATGAAGTTAACTGCTGTGGATGTAGTCGAACTTGTGATGGGCACGGTTTCGATCCACTTTGTGAACTTATCGACTGCAACCAGGAGGTGAGTGTGACCTCTGGGTGAGGATTTCTTCAGCGGGCCCACCATGTCCAGACCCCATTGGGCGAAGGGCCAGGCTAATGGTATTGTCTTGAGTTCCGATGCTGGCGTGTGTGGCTTGTTGGCAAATTCCTGGCACCCTGTGCATTTCTTTACTAGTTCCTCAGCGTCCTGCATGGCTGTCAGCCAGTAGAACCCGGCTCGTAGTGCTTTGGCCACCAGTGCCCGACTGCTGGCGTGATGCCCGCAGATACCCGCGTGGATGTCGAGTAAGATGGCTTGGCCGTCGACTGGATCTATGCACCTTTGCAGGATTCCTGAGATGCTTCTTTTGTATAGTTCTCCGTTAATGACTGTGAAACTTTTGGAGCGCCTGATGATGCGCTTCGCTTCGACTGGATCAGCTGGCAGCTTCTGATGTAGTATGTACGCCAGGTACGGTCCTGTCCATGTGGATTCGACTAGCATGACCTCCATGGGGACCTTGTCTTGGCTTGGCGGGTTGGCATCGCCTTTTGTTGTTGCAGTGCCTGCTGTATTCTGAGTCTTGATGGATCTCTGCGTGATGCACTCGAGGAAGACACCGGGTGGGACTGGCACCCTGTCTGAGCCCATGTTAGCAAGGACGTCGGCTTCCTCGTTGCTTTCACGGCCCATGTGGCGCAGCTCGCAGCTGTCGAAGTTGCCTTCCAATTGATTGTAGAGGTCTCTGTAGGCAATCATGTTGTCGGCAACAGCGTCGCAGGACTTCATGGTCTGCTGTACCACCAGGTAGGAGTCGCCGTAGATCATGAGGTGCGTGGCGTCGCAGTTCTTGGCCATCCGCATGCCGTGGATCAGGGCCTCGTACTCGGCTTCGTTGTTGGACGGCGTCGGAAAGTCCATCTGCAGGACATACTTGAGCTTGTCGCCTTTGGGGGAGATGAGCACGACTCCTGCCCCGGATGACTTGAATTTCTTGGAGCCATCAAAGTACATTGTCCATGCGTTGGACAAGTCGGGGATATTTGGTAGCTGGGCTTCTATCCACTCGGTGGTGAATTCCGGGAGGACTTGGGCCTTGATGGACTTCGGGTGAGCATACTTCAGCCCCCATGGTCCTAGTTCGACAACCCACTTGGCGACTCGTCCTGTCGCGCGTTGGTTTGTGAGAATGTCTGCTAGTCCAGAGGAGCTTACCACCGTGATCGGGTGCTCGGAGAAGTAGTGGACGACCTTTCTGGAGGTCATGAAGACTCCGTACGCCAGCTTCTGGTAATGAGGGTAGTTCTGCTTGGATAAGGTGAGTACTTCACTAAGGTAGTAGACGGGCCTCTGCACCGGGTGACTGTGTCCTTCTTCTTCGCGTTCGACTACGAGCACCGTGCTCACCACCCTGTTTGTTGCTGAGACGTATAAGTACAGCGGCTCGTTTTCCAGTGGTGCCACGAGGACCGGAGAGGTTGTCAGGGTTTTCTTGAGATGGTCGAATGCGTCCTGCGCCTCTTGTGTCCACTCGAACTTGGGGTCGACTTGCCGTAATCGTCCGGCTGCTGATCGTCAGCAGTGTATTGTCTCTTCCCGGCTTCGAGGGCCCAACCCTCATAGAAAGTATGAGAGCCCCTACACTAAGACAGACAAGCTTCCGGCTAAGCCCTACCCATGTCAGGTAGTGTGGTTGCACGGGTTAATTGTTCGGGCGGCAGCAGGGACTTCGAAATTAAACCTCCATCTCCGACTGCTCCCAGCAGCTCGGGTTTTCTCAACATCTCCGAATGCTCTCAGCATCTCGGGTTTCATAAAACATTTCTTTCTCGCTGATTTGCTCCCAGCAACTCAGATTTTTCCTCCATGAAACAGTTTTATCCAACAGGTTCCCATCCTATAGTTTTTGAGGTAATTAGTTGAAGATAAACTACTCGAAAACTTAATCTTTTTGGCGGAGCCTTCAACAACAAGGCTCACGATATAAACTCTTTTTGTAACACTTATAATATCTAGTAGATAGCTTTCGGGTGGCAAGGTACCACAAAAGGAATAAAACATGCATTATTTTATTTTGAAAACAAAACATGCTTGATAAAGTAATAGGATTCATAATAGTTGTGAGGTGGGCTTGCCTTGCTCAGAGTACTGTCCCTGGTCTTGTTCTTCTTCGTAGTTGTGCTCAGCTAGCTCGTACTGCTCCTCTTCGGTTTGCGGTTCTACCGTAACATGAAAAAAAGAGAAATAAACGAAGCTAGTGTAAATCCTAAACTGCGAGTTGATAACAATCTAAAGTGTAAACATCAACAACAAGCATCACAAACAGAGTAACAACAAGCATCACAAACAGAACATACAACTAATGCATTTAAATACTCGTCAAGGGCTGTTTTCATGAAGAAGTCATAATTCCTAAGGTACTGCTCCTAAAATTAAACCCTTCTACCACATGACTCCTAACTATCCTATGGAGCTCTGAATATTATCTGAGCATGAAAATCTATCACCAAACAAGAATTAAAAATCAGTTAAGAGCTACTGATGTCAAACTTAAACGGAAGATAGATTCAGTTTTATAGATCTCATGTATGCATAATTAACTTTTATGGTGAGATATGAGTTTTCTCTTTAAGTGGAGATTTTATTAATCAAATTTGGATACTCCTAGCTCAAGTTATGCTTGGTTTAAGATAAAGTATACTTCTGACCATTATTTAAGTGCAGAAAATAATATGGATTATTTTAGTGCCAAATAAATAAAACCTGTGGCTATTCCACCAAAATATTCCCAACATTAATTAATGTACATAGGTAGCTCAACCAAACGAAACTAGGCATTCAATAATCTCTGAAATAACAAAGAGGCATTTTCAAGAGGATATCTCCTTGTTTTTCAGAAATTTCCACAATAAGTAATAAATATTGATTGGAAAAATCTACATTCGTAGTATATTATACCTCCAACACATATATAATACTTCCAATTGGATTTACCTCAAAAAGTGTTTTTATTGAAAAGTTAAAGATCCCCAAACACCTACTGGTGTTATACTTAGACCAAACACAACTTTTGCTAGATTAATCTCCTGCATGCAAGGTTAATTTCTATGGAAAGATATGGATTTTCTATTTCTGAGAAAATTTGATTTTCCTAATTTGGACACTCCTAGCTCTAGTTATTACAGATCTAGTGAAAAGTATAGTTTTTACCATTTTTTATGTACAGAACAATGTATAGATCCTTTTTATGCCAATCCAATTTCCCCTGTTCAAGAAAACTCGTGGGTATCCAACAAAAATACTCCTACAATTTTAGCACAAACAGATCTGACACAAACCATTTAATCCTACCACATGCATTTAACAGAAACTGGAAATGATTAACATTTCGGAGTAAAAACGCCCGTGGGCCGAAAAAGGGCTAAATCAACAAGGGAACAGGACAGCGCAGTGCTAGGCCGGCCCAGGTCACGGTCCAGCGCGCCGAACCGGTAAGCCACCCTCAGATCTATATCTGAGGGCCAGAAACAGACCACAGGGCAAGAGATCTAAGCCGTTGATCATCAGATGGACGGCAGCTGCCCTTCTTCTTCCTCAGAAAGCCTAGGGACGAACCAGATAAGAGGAAAGGAGGGGCGGGGATGATGCGCTCACCAAGGGCGACCCTGGGTCACGAGCGGGGTGGAAGATGGTGGAGGAGACGAAGGGGAGGCCTCGGTGGCGCTCGGCCAAGGCGGGGAAGCTCCACGCTCGCGGCTACGGCTCCATCTCCGATTCTTGGTAGAGGTCGAGGGCGACCGACTCGAGCACCTAGAAGAACAATGGGGACAAGGGTGAGGTAGGCCTTGAAAGAGGGGTTGCAGAGGGCTAAAAATGGAGAGGAACGGTGGAGGAAGTCGCCGGCTAACTCCGTTTTTCGTCGGCGGTTACCGAAGAAGAACTCGGCGTCTCCCGGGCAACAAGAGAGCGAGAGCTTGAGCTGGGCTGCGAGGGAGAGGAGAGTGGTTTGGTGCGCGTCTCGAGGGAGTGGAAATGAGCAGAGGGGAGGCACGGTGCGGGATAAAACTAGGGGGTCGTTTTCTAGGGTTCCACGGGCGTGGCGACAGGGGAGCGGGCATGGGGCAAGACCATTGGATCACGAGGGCGGTGGGGGAGAGACAGAGAGGTCGTGGTCGGGTGGATGCGTGTCCTGACCAGTGGAAGAGGAGGGAGTGATCTCCCGTTGGCTGTTTTGGAGGGAGGAGAGATGTGAGTGGTCATTGGGGTGGTGGTGTGGCTGCCAAGTGGGCCAGGGTCGAGAGAGGTGCTGGTCTCCCCTCCTGAGGTCGAGAGAGAGATTAGGGTTGAGAGAGAGAGGTTTAGGTGATTTAGGTTAAGTAGTCAAAATTTGCACTGGATTATTTTGGTGCCATGTCTACCCCTGAATATTAACGAGACAGTGGCTAGCAGAGAGATAAGAAGAATTGCCCAAGCTAGAGCAGGTGCTGGAGAAGAGAGAGTTGAAAGAGCATTGCCCAAAGGGGTCCTGGTGTGCTTAGGGGAGGGAGTGCAAAAGTGAACCTAACACTGCTCCAATGGTCACAGTATTTTGGTGTCTACAAAACCTTGTGGGTTTTATGTTTTAACAAGATAGTTAATGCTTAAGTAAAACATGCCATAAAAGTATATACACTAAGCATCACATTAGTTCAAGTGCATGTCAAAAATCACACAAGAGGTTCTTAATCTTAAACCCTAGATTTGCTAAGTTTTAACCAAAGTGAAGATCCTGATAGTTGATATTTTACTTAAGTTGTTGTGTATTTAGTGTTTTCAATTATCATGAAATGCTAGTGGAGCACAACAAGAAAAGGGTGTGCAAACAAGGTAACTCATGAATCAAAATTCTACACACACATAAGTTTTTGCTAGTGGTGAAAACCTAGAATAACACCACAATGCTAAAGCTAGGAGAATTGGGGTGTTACAGACCTTCCCCCCTTAGGAGAATCTCGTCCCCGAGATTCCAGATTTGAAGAAGAAAGAAAACCAGGAAATTCACGCTCCAAGTAATCTTCACGCTCCCAGGTGGCTTCTTCCTCCGAATGGTTGCTCCATTGGACCTTCAGGAATCTGATTTTCCGTCTCCGGGTCAGACGGGCGTCTTCAGCGAGGACACGGAGTGGTCGTTCTCGATAGGTGAGATCATGATTGAGATCAATGGTGCAATGATCTACCTCCTCATAGGAATGAGTACCACCTGGGACTTGCAGACACTTCCGGAGCAGAGACACATGAAACACATCATGAAATTCTGACAGATGAGGCGGCAGGTCTAACTGATAAGATACTTCTCCTCTTCGACTGATTATTCTAAAGGGACCAATATACCTTGGTGCTAGCTTCCCCTTCACATGAAAACGCTGCATTCCCTTGAGTGGAGTAACACGCATGTATACCATATCTCCTTCCTTGAAGTTGAGTTCACGCCTCCTGGAATCTGCGTAACTTTTCTGTCTGGACTGGGCGGCCTTAAGACGGTCGCGCATGAGTTGAACTTGCTCTTCGGCTTCCCTCAGGGTGTCAACCCCAAAAAATTGGCTATCTCCTGTTTGTGACCAGTTCAAGGGAGTACGGCACCTCCGTCCGTACAAAGCCTCGAATGGTGCCATCTTCAGACTAGCTTGGTAGCTGTTGTTGTAAGAGAATTCAGCAAACGGCAAACAACTCTCCCACTTGGCCCCATAAGATAATACACAGGATCGAAGCATATCCTCTAAGATCTGGTTGACCCTTTCCGTTTGTCCTCCTGTCTGAGGGTGATATGCGGTGCTGAAAAATAGTTTGGTTCCCAGGGCTTCGTGCAGCTTAAACCAGAAACGAGAGGTGAATTGGGTCCCCCTATCAGACACAATGGTCTTGGGAATTCCGTGAAGGCTGACGATACGGGACATATAAAGGTCTGCCAGTTGATCCGATCGATGAGTGGTGCGCACAGGTAAATAGCGTCCCCCTATCAGACACAATGGTCTTTGGAATTCCGTGAAGGCTGACGATACGGGACATATAAAGGTCTGCCAGTTGATCCGGTTGGTGAGTCTCTCCACGACAACCCAAATAGCGTCATGACCACGATTGGATCGGGGTAATCCAGGGATAAAATCCATGCCGATCTCATCCCATTTCCACTCAGGCAACTTGAGAGGTTGAAGCAATCCAGCAGGTCGCTGATGTTCTGCTTTGACCCTTTGGCAGATGTCGCAACTCTGTACGAAGAGTGCAATCTTGCGCTTCATGCCATGCCACCAGAAATGCTGTTTCAAATCCTGGTACATCTTGGTTCCACCGGAGTGGATAGAATACAAAGTCTCAAGGCCTCCTTCATAATTAACTGCTTCAGAGCAGGATCTGACGGTACGCAGATACGTCCCTAGTACCAAAGAATACCGGCAGGGTCGATGGTGAACCCAGGGACTTCCTCTTTGTCCAATCTTTGCTTGATGCCCTCAATGCTTTCGTTACCCTTCTGTGCTTCCTTGATCTGGTCCCATAAGGTGGGTTGCAACAGGAGTTGATCGACTGCCCCATAACTGACTACTTCTATACCCATCTTATCAAGCTCTTCCCAGAGTTCTGGCTGTCGAATCTTGGTCATGGAGTTGAATGAACACGGCTGACGGCTAAGGGCATCAGCTACAACGTTAGCCTTTCCAGGGTGGTAATGGATGTCCAAGTCATAATCTTTGATGAGTTCTATCCATCTTCGCTGCCTCATGTTCAAATACCTCTGGGTGAAGATGTACTTCAGTCTCTTGTGATCGGTGTAAATTTCGCAGCGGTTGCCCATCAGAAAGTGTCGCCAAGTCTTGAGCGCATGGACTCCTGCAGCTAGCTCTATTTCATGGGTGGGGTAATTCTTCTCATGCTTGCGGAGCTGTCGCGACGAGTAGGAAATCACTTTGCCCTCTTGCATAAGTACACACCCAAGTCCAAGTTTGGAGGCATCGCAGTAAACCACGAAATCTTTGGTCACATCAAGCATGGTTAAGATAGGTGTGGTAGTAAGGCGTTTTTTCAGTTCCTGGAAGCTGGCTTCACATTTATCAGTCCAGATAAACTTCTGGTCCTTCTTCAAAAGTTGAGTAAGGGGCTTGGCGATACTCGAAAATCCTTCAACAAACTTGCGGTAATAACCTGCTAATCCAAGGATGGACCTCACTTCGGTTTGGTTGGTGGGGGTTGGGAATTCAAGGATGGACTTGATGTGGGTAGGATCTACAGATATCCCTCCCGCTGAGATAACATGGCCAAGAAAACCTACTTCTTTTAACCAAAACTGGCACTTACTGAACTTAGCATACAACTGGTGTTCTCGCAGGGTACCGAGAACCATCCTCAGATGCTCTTTATGCTCCTCTTCTGATGCTCTTTATCCAAGTATTCCATGAACACCTTGTTCATGAGGTTCATGAAGTAGGCACGGGCATTAGTTAGGCCGAAGGACATCACCGTATACTCAAACAGCCCATAACGAGTGACGAAGGCTGTCTTAGGGATGTCAGATTCTCTAAGTTTCAGCTGATGGTAACCGGTGCGGAGATCGATCTTAGAGAAGACTCGGGCTCCGTTAAGCTGATCAAATAGATCCTCAATTTTGGGTAGAGGATACTTGTTTTTAATAGTCACATCATTCAGCTTACGGTAATCCACACACAAGCGAGTGGTTCCGTCCCTTTTATCCACGAAGATGATTGGTGACCCCCAGGGTGAAGCACTAGGGCGAATCATCCCTTTTCTAAGCAGGTCATCCAACTGCTTCTTCAGTTACACCAACTCTTTGGGGTTCATCCGGTAGGGTTTTTGAGCTATAGGGCCAGTACCGGGTACCAACTCAATGATGAACTCGATATCCCGATCTGGCGGCATACCGGGTAACTCCTCGGGAAAAACATCCGGGTAATCACACACTACCAGTACTTCTTCCAAAATGGCTCCAGCAACGCTCTTGTGGAAATGGCCTGTGGTGGAGTACTGGGTCGAGAAGTGTGTAATCTCCTCTCCTTCCGGGGTGGTTAGTGTGACAGACTTGTTGGTGCAATCAATTTTTCCCCGGTTGACTGCCATCCAATTCATTCCTAAAATCACTTCGATCCCTTGATTTCCTAAGACCACCAAGTCTGCATGGAATCGGGCTCCCTGAATTTCCACAGGAGTCTCTTTGCATGACAAAATGGCCTTGGCAGTGGCCCCCGGAATTTGCACCCTCATAGGACGGTGCATCAAAGTTGGAACCATACCACTCTTCCTAACAAACGGCTCCATAACGAAGGAATTGGAAGCTACTGAATCAAACAAAACCGAGGCAGGAACTGAGTTGACAGGGAACGTACCCATATCCAGATCTGGCGCCTCCTTAGCTTCTTCTGCGCTGATATGATTCAGATGGCCTCGGGTGACAGGGGCCGCTTTCTTGGGATACGGGTTCTTGCCTCCTGGTGGACGGGGTGGCCCTTGTTTCATCTTTGTCGCATTAGGGCGACCACCGGCGGGCTGTCTAGTGGGACAATCCCGCGAGAAATGTCCAGGCTGTCCACAAGTGAAACATCCTCCTGTGGGCTTCGGAGCAGGCGGCCTGTTAAAGTTGAGGCCGGGGTTGGAACCACCTCCAGGGCGAGGTGCAGGTGGGCGAGGGAAGTAGCTGGGTCTTGGTCCAAAAGTTGGAGGCCTTGACGATGGATAAGAAGGCCTTGGTGGAGGTGAAGGGCGCGGACGGGGGTAACTCCCGGCTGGGTTGCTGCTAATGCTGCCTTGCCGCATCTGCTGGCGACGCGTGCGGTTGTCAAACGAAGCCTTGCGCTTGTGCTCCATCATAATGGCAGCATCCGCAAGGGACTCCAGGTCGGTGAAAGGCATCACCACCAGAATGCACTACATCTCATCATGAAGCCCGTTCAGGAACCTCTCCTTCTTCTTGTCCTCGGTATCGGTATTGTTGGGCGCATACCTTGCTAAAGAAGTGAACTTCTCCAAGTACTCACTCGCAGACATCCCGCCTTGCTTGAGCTGCAGGAACTTCTCTCGCATAATACTGACGAGTCCGGAGGGCACATAACGCTTCAAGAACTTGGTCTTGAAAGCCGCCCAAGCCACAACTTCCTCCGGTGGCAACAGAGCACGAATGGCCTCCCACCATGCTCGGACAGGCCCAGAGAGGTAGTGAGTGGCGTAGACCACCTTCTCGTTGTCACCCACTTGGGCGACTCTCAGGTTGTTCTCGAGGGTACGGATCCAATCATCAGCATCCAGGGGTACTTCACTTTTGGAGAAGACAGGCGGGTTGGTGTTCTGAAAGTCCCGAAGTTTGGAGCGGGGTTCCTCATTTCCTTGGCCGCCATTCTGGTTGACGGCAATCTGAGCAAGATGCTGCAGGGTGGCAAGGTTGGCATTCCTCTCAGTGCGAGCTGCTTCACGATCCTCCAGGAGAAGACGTAGCACTTGAGCCATAGATGGCTCGGGTGGTGGGGGTGGTGGATCCCTAGCCATTCTGAATTTCAGATTAAAACACACATTAATAACCTTATTCGAATTTTTAAAACAGGTTTTTTGGGTTCATCAATCAGACACAGCAGCATATAAATTTTAGCAAGACATTTCTCAAAGTAAGACAAGGTCCACTCCATAACAAGGTTCCAAAAGCATCATCACATAGTTCACAACCAAAACACCGGAATTGACATAGTCTTACAATAATTCAAACACACACTCATACTAACTAGACCACACAATCGCATCCACTTATGGCGATGGTTCGGCCCTAACCCAAAAGGTACTACGCAACTAGCTACTCCACGTCCACGACAGCGTCACTGTCAAAAGGTGGCTCGTCGGGGTCCTCGTCCTCGGACATCACAGCCCCTGAGTCCTCACCGTCCTCGCCTCGAAGGTCATCGTCGTCCTGTCCCCTCTCAGGCTCCATGTCCATATCCTCCATAGGGTCCTCATCATCAGGCAACAGATCATCGTTCTCCTTACTCAGCGCCTCCACCTCGCTCTCCAGCTCGCTAATCCTCTTGTCGCGGTCGTCAATGGTCGACCGGAGCATGTCAACCATACCGTCGAGATGGAACTTGTAGAAGCGAGTAGTCTGGAAACGCGCAGAGACGGAACGGCGCTCCTTGCGCTCCTTCTTCAGCTCTGCCTGGGACTCCACTAGACGCTCCTCTGAGGTCTTGAGCTTCAGCTCCACGGTCTTCAGCTTGTCCTGAGACGGCTTGAGTTGCGTCTCCAGGTCCTCGATCCTCAGCTCACCTGCCGAGATCCGCACCTCAGCACCGTCGTGATTCAGACGGTGAAGATCACTCTCGAAACGACTAGTGACCAGCTGGGACTGGGTGTACTCGACGAGGAGTCCCAGCTCAGCCAAGTGGTTCCCGAGAGTGGGGTGGGGACGTGGCGGCACAGGGTTACTCTGCTCGTCCAGGCCAGAGTAAAACTCGAAACGGGTGCCGCTCAGCTCGGTACTGTGAGCACACACCAAGCGAGCTAGAGCTCTCTGCAGCACGGTGACGAATGCGCCCATCTGAGTAGATGCGAGGGCATCCTCCATCAGCTCATCGGCGAAGGGTGGCACCAGAGGTCCTCGAAGGATGCACCTCACGGTCCAGGACATATCGTCCCCAACCATGGGTAGACAGCGTCCTATCAGCAGCTCAGGTAGCGGACGCCTCAAGTGCCTGGTCAGCTGGAGTAGGTCTGCCTGGAACAGGCGCGAAACTCCAGTGTCGGGCGCAGCTCCCAACTGAATCGACGACGAGAACTCTCCGCTCATCTACACAAAATTTTAAATGGAGGTTGAATTAGTGAACGATGCGCAAAATTTTTAAACAGGAAAAAACATGAGGTTTAATGCATGTATAATATTAATCAGTAACCAACAACAGAGGGGAGGGGATAGCAGTATATTCTGCACATTTTAAGTATTTTTCTCCTAGACTTTTAGGAAAAACATTTTTGCGTGACGTCGACGCCCAACCTAGCTAAAGTCTCCTAAGGTCAACGATGGCTCTGATACCAAGTCTGTAAGGACCCCTCGAAACAAGTCCGAGATGCCCACGTTATGTAAAAGATCACGATCCCAATGATCAGTGCATCGCAATCACATAACCAACATAGGTATCAAAGAGTTACATCATTTAAGTCGTACGAATAAAAGTCTTACAACACATAGACGGTCATACGACCCAAGTCAACAAACCTCGTCACGCAGGACGGAATTAACTACGATAGCGGAAGCTCGTGCCTAGCGACGGCTCTTAACATCTCCGAGCGCTGATCCCACAAGTGCAGTTGATCGGTCACAGCTAAGTGGCGTAGTCGTCTTCATACACCTCCTCCTCGACGTAGGCGTCCTCATTATAATATAGACATTTGAATATCCAGGGTCAAATCCATATGAGTACAATTACGTACTCGCAAGACCACCTCAAGGGCTTAAGTTTTCATGATAATGCAAGAAAACACATTTCGAAAACTGGGGAGGCTCCTCTATACAACTACAGGGCTTATTTTCGAATACAATGATTTCAAGCATAGAGAATACGACATCTCTATATCTTTGTTGAAGAAAAACATTTAGAGATAGAATTCTCTTCTCTAGAATGCGACATCTCTATATCTTTGTTGAAGGAAAAACATTTAGAGATAGAATTCTCTTCTCTTGAATATAACAACGACATATCCAAGTTCAAAACTTTCTTTTGTAAAACCATTGAAAACACTAGGATGGGAATACCCCTATTTCCTTTCTTGAGATTGGATTGATTGTCTCCCCGAGACCAATCATCCTCACCCAAATTACGTACCTCCCAGGTACCTCCTGATTTCCACATAAACATTTTTCCTTTATAAAACAACTTCTTTCTGCAGACGCCCAGTGTGGACTTTCCAACCGTCCATGACCGCGGACGCGGCTATTCGAATAGATTTACACTCTACAGAGGTTGTATACTTTACCCACACTTATCGGTTATTCCGCCGTCTCTGCCACGGCCCGTCATATGGTAACATGCGGGGGTCCAGATAACACGATCAAAACTTTCCACTATGACCACCCTAGTATCGGGGCCTCCCGGTAGGTTTGTTCTCCTCGGCACCGTGTGCTCCACTAGACCTCTTGGTCTTTCCTCGGGACGCCACACCGCCACGTCAGGAGACCTGCCGTAATCGTCCGGCTGCTGATCTGCAGCAGTGTATTGTCTCTTCCGGATGACAACCCGGCTTCGAGGGCCCAGCCCTCATAGAAAGTATGAGAGCCCCAACACTAGGACAGACAAGCTTCCGGCTAAGCCCTACCCATGGTAGTGTGGTTGCACGGGTTAATTGTTCGGGCGGCAGCAGGGACTTCGAAATTAAACCTCTATCTCCGACTGATCCCAGCAGCTCGGGTTTTCGCAACATCTCCGAATGCTCTCAGCATCTCGGGTATCATAAAACATTTCTTTCTCGCTGATTTATTTCCAGCAACTCAGATTTTTCCTCCATGAAACAGTTTTATCCAACAGGTTCCCATCCTATAGTTTTTGAGGTAAGTAGTTGAAGATAAACTACTCGAAAACTTAATCTTTTTGGCGGAGCCTTCAACAACAAGGCTCACCAAATAAACTCTTTTTGTAACACCTATAATATCCTAGTAGATAGCTTTGGCCAAACAACATTTTGTAAAATATTTTTCGGCTGGCAAGGTACCACAAAAGGAATAAAACATGCATTATTTTATTTTGAAAACAAAACATGCTTGATAAAGTAATAGGATTCATTATAGTGGTGAGGTGGGCTTGCCTTGATCAGAGTACTGTCCCTGGTCTTGTTCTTCTTCGTAGTTGTGCTCAGCTAGCTCGTACTGCTCCTCTTCGGTTTGCGGTTCTACCGTAACATGAAAAAAAAAGAAATAAACGAAGCTAGTGTAAATCCTAAACTGCGAGTTGATAACAATCTAAAGTGTAAACATCAACAACAAGCATCACAAAGAGAGTAACAACAAGCATCACAAACAGAACATACAACTGATGCATTTAAATACTCGTCAAGGGCTGTTTTCATGAAAAAGGCATAATTCCTAAGGTACTCCTAAAATTAAACCCTTCTACCACAGGACTCCTAACTATCCTATGGAGCTCTGAAAATTAGCTGAGCATGAATATCTATCACCAAACAAGAATTAAAAATCAGTTAAGAGTTACTGATGTCAAACTTAAACAGAAGATAGATTCAGTTTTATAGATATCCTGTATGCATAATTAACTTTTCTAGTGAGATATAAGTTTTCTCTTTAAGTGGAGATTTTATTCAGCAAATTTGGATACTCCTATCTCAAGTTATGCTTGGTTTAAGATAAAGTATACTTCTGACCATTATTTAAGTGCAGAAAATAATATGGATTATTTTGGTGCCAAACTAGTGGCGTAAGTTAAATAAAACCTGTGGCTATTCCACCAAAATATTCCCAACATTAATTCATGGATAGAGGTGGCTCGACCAAACGAAACTAGGCATGCAATAATCTCTGAAATAACAAAGAGGCATTTTCAAGAGGATATCTCCTTGTTTTTCAGAAATTAGCACAATAAGTAATAAATATTTATTGGAGAAATCTACGTTTGTAATATATGATACCTCCAACACATATCTAATACTTCCAATTGGATTTACCTCAAAAAGTGTTTTTATTGAAAAGTTAAAAATCCCCAAACACCTACTGGTGTTATATTTAGACTAAACACAACTTTTGCTAGATTAATCTCCGGCATGCAAGGTTAATTTATATGGAAGGATATGGGTTTTCTCTTTCTGTGAAAATTTGATTTACCTAATTTGGACACTCCTAGCTCTAGTTATTACAGATCTAGTGAAAAGTATAGTTTTTACCATTTTTAATGTACAGAACAATGTATAGATCCTTTTTATGCCAAACCAATTTCCCCTGTTCAAGAAAACTCGTGGGTATCCAACAAAAATACTCCTACAATTTTAGCACAAACTGATCTGACACAAACCATTTAATCCTAGCACATGCATTTAACAGAAACTGGAAATGATTAACATTTCGGATGATGCGCTCACCAAGGGCGGGGATGATGCGCTCACCAAGGGCGACCCTGGGTCACGAGCGGGGTGGAGGATGGTGGAGGAGACAAAGGGGAGGCCTCGGTGGCGCTCGGCCAAGGCGGGGAAGCTCCACGCTCGCGGCTACGGCTCCATCTCCGATTTTTTGTGGAGGTCGAGGGCGACCGACTCGACCACCTAGAAGAACAATGGGGACAAGGGTGAGGTAGGCCTTGAAAGAGGGGTTGCAGAGGGCTAAAAATGGAGAGGAAGGGTGGAGGAAGTCGCCGGCTAACTCCGTTTTTTGTCAGCGGTTACCGAAGAAGAACTCGGCGTCTCCCGGGCAACAAGAGAGCGAGAGCTTGAGCTGGGCTGCGAGGGAGAGGAGAGTGGTTTGGTGCGCGTCTCGGGGGAGTTGAAATGAGCAGAGGGGAGGCACGGTGCGGGATAAAACTAGGGGGTCGTTTTCTAGGGTTCCACGGGTGTGGCGACAGGGGAGCGGGCATGGGGCAAGACCATTGGCTCAGGAGGACTGTGGGGGAGAGACAGAGAGGTCGTGGTCGGGTGGATGCATGTCTTGACCAGTGGAAGAGGAGGGAGTGATCTCCCGTTGGCTGTTTTGGAGGGAGGAGAGATCTGAGTGGTCATTGGGGTGGTGGTGTGGCTGCCAAGTGGGCCAGGGTCGTGGGAGGTGCTGGTCTCCCCTCCTGAGGTCGAGAGAGAGAGATTAGGGTTGAGAGAGAGAGGTTTAGGTGATTTAGGTTAAGTAGTCAAAATTTGCACTATATTATTTTGGTGCCATGTCTACCCCTGAATATTAAGGAGACAATGGCTAGCAGAGAGATAAGAAGAATTTCGCAAGATAGAGTAGGTGCTGGAGAAGAGAGAATTGAAAGAGCATTGCCCAAAGGGGTCCTGGTGTGCTTAGGGGAGGGAGTGCAAAAGTGAACCTAACACTGCTCCAATGGTCACAGTATTTTGGTGCCTAAAAAACCTTGTGGGTTTTATGTTTTAACAAGCTAGTTAATGCTTAAGTAAAACATGCCATAAAAGTATATACACTAAGCATCACTTTGGTTCAAGTGCATGTCAAAAATCACACAAGAGGTTCTTAATCTTAAACCCTAGATTTGCTAAGTTTTAACCAGAGTGAAGATCCTAATAGTTGATATTTTACTTAAGTTGTTGTGTTTTTAGTGTTTTCAATTATCATGAAATGCTAGTGGAGCACAACAAGAAAAGGGTGTGCAAACAAGGTAACTCATGAATCAAAATTCTACATACACAGAAGTTTTTGCTAGTGGTGAAAATCTAGAATAACACTACAATGCTAAAGCAAGGAGAATTGGGGTGTTACAGATAGATACAGCTTCAGGTGCTCGCCTGTCCTTGGGGCGACCATGACTGGTGGGCTGGCCAGGTACCTCTTCAAATCCTCAAACGTTTTTTCCGCTTCAGGAGTCCACTTGAAGGTGCTAGTTCTTTTCATGATCTTGAAGAACGGCAGAGCCCTCTCGCCAAACTTGGAGATGAATCTACCCAAGCTGGCCATGCAGCCTGCTAGGTGTTACATATCCTGGAGCCGACGTGGAGGTTGCATTTCCTCTATGGCCTTGATTTTGTCAGGGTTTGCCTCGGTGGGACACGAGAAAACCAAGCAATTTTCCTGAAGGCACTCCAAAGACGCACTTGGCGGGGTTGAGCTTGATGTTCACTTTGCGCAGGCTGGCGAAAGTCTCTTCGAGGTCCCTGAGGAGAGTGTTTCCCTCTCGAGAATTGACGACAATGTCATCGACATAAGCCTCGGCATTTCTGCCCATTTGCTCGCCAAGTGATATCCTCATTAGCCTCTGGAAGGTAGCTCCAGCGTTCTTCAGGCCGAAGGGCATGCAGACATAGCAATACACACCGCAAGGGGTGAGGAAAGTCGTCTTCTCCTCATCTTACTTAGCCATTTTTATCTGGTGATAACCAGAGAAGGCGTCGAGAAGCAGAGGAGGTCGCAGCCTGCCGTGGAGTCAGCAATCTGGTCGATGCGTGGCATGGGATAAGTGTCTTTTGGGCAAGCCTTGTTCACATCAGTGTAGTCGATGCAGAGACGGCCTCCTCCGGCGGGCTTTGGGATGACCACGCCATTGGAGAGCCAAGTGGGGTGTGCGACATCGCGGACGACCTTAGCCTCTTTTAGCTTCTCAACCTCTTTGATGATGAATGCTTGCTTCTCGGGGGCTTGTTTTCTTGCTTTTTGCTTGACGGGGCGTGCGTTTGGACACACGGCTAAGTGATGCTCGATCACCTCCCTCGGTACACCGGACATATCTGACGGGGTCCATGCAAACATGTCAGAGTTTGCCCAGAAGAAGGCAGCGATGAGCGTGCTTTCCTATTTGGGAGGTAGCGCAGCACCAATGGTGACGCTAGCCCCCGAGTCCTCAGCCCCCGAGCTGCTGAAGCTTAGAGAGACTTTGTTTGTAGCGGCTGGCTCCTAGGAGAACAGCTGCTGCTTCTTCTTGGGTCTCTCGAGAGGCTCCATGTCCTCGTCTGCAGGGAACTCTATGGCGGTTGCCTTGTAGGCTGTCTCGACAGCAGGCGTGGCATCCAGGACATGTCCATGGATGGTGATTGTGCCAGCGCTGCCGGGGATCTTGACCATGTTGTAGGCATGATTCGTGACGGCCATGAATTTTGCAAGGGCGGGGTAGCCGAGGATGGCGTTGTACGACAGGCCGATGTGCGCGACATCGAAGTTGATGTGCTCGGTGCGGTAGTTTTCCTCGCTGCCGAAGGTGACGGCGAGCCTGACCTGCCCCAGAGGCTCCCGTGAAGGGCCTAGAGGGCATGAGCCGCTCGTAGGGCACTTGAAGCGCTTCGAACGTCTCTATGGAGATGACATTCAGGCCTGCTCCACCATCAATAAGTGTCTGTGAGACAGCGATGTTGTCGATGGTGGGGCTGCAGACCAGCGGGAGGGTTCCAACAGTCTTGGTGGACTTGGGGTGGTCCTGAGCGTTGAAAGTGATGGTGTCTTGCGACCACTTGAGGGGCCTGGAGGTCTCGAGGCTGGGGAGGGCGGCATTGAGCTCGCGAGCGAACTGCTTGAACTGATTGTTTGACTTGGGCACATGTGCTCCACCGAGAATGCAGGCCATGGTGCCCCTTGGAGCTTTATAGACACCATCTTCCTTGTCGGGGAGATTGCCATTGCTCTCTGTAGCGTTGGCCTGATTGCCAGATGGTTTCTGGTAGGCTCTCTTGCGCCCACTTCCGCGGTAGCCACGGCCTCGACCGCGGCTGCCACTGCCTTCTGCTTTCTCGCGCTCTTTTCTCAACCTCTTGAGGTCGAAGCAAGTCTCGGTAGAGTGACTGCGCCTGTTGTGGTAGATGCAGAATGGGCGGTGGTCGTCTTTCCTCTCCCCGGGCTCGGGAGAGTCCGTGTGGGTGCCCTTCGCGTCAGGCTCTGCCGCGAGGACCATGGTGGCCTTGCGCTTGGGCTCCTCCTTCTTCTTCTGGCTCCTGGACCCCTTAGCGTGCTCGTCCCCTCTCGAGGACATCTTGACGAAGAGGAGTCCCTCTTCAGCCTTGGCGCACTTGTCCGCCAGGTCGAACAACTTCACCACAGAGGTGAGCTTGTCGTGGATGCCCAGCTTCTCGAGCATCCTGTTGTTGGTGACGCCCTCGCGGAAGGCGGCGATGACTTGAGTGTCAGGGATGTTCGGGATCTTGTTGCGCACTTGGATGAAGCGCTGGATTTATTTGCGGAGGGTCTCATCCTTCTTCTGCACCACAACGCGCAGGTCGTTGTGGGTGAGCGCGCGCTCATACGTCCCCTTGAAGTTGGAGACGAACTGCTTGCAGAGCTCCTCCCAAGAGTTCACAGAATCCTCGGAAAGGTTCAAGAGCCACGACAGCGTAGAGTCGCGAAGCGCGTGGGAGAACCAGTTGGCCATGACCTTGTTGTCTCCGCCTGCCGCCTGGATGGAGGAGGTGTAGAGCTGCAGGAACTCGATGGGGTTGCTGGAGCCGTCGTAGCCCTTGGGGGAGAGGCGGCCTGAACTACGGGGGCCATACCATGCGGTGCAGGGAGCGGGTGAACGCCATGCAGCCTGTGGCGTATGTGGCGACCCCGTGCTGCAGCACGCTGCGGTTCTACTGACCCGCCTGTCCGATCTCTTCCACAAGCCGGTTTTGGCGGTTGCCCAGGAGCTCCATTCCCACACGCGCGTCTGGCGCGGTGCGCTGCACGATCAGGCAGTCGTGAGGCGAGGACGCGTGCGATGCAGCCCTCTGCGTCGCAGCCAGTGCAGCCCCTGGTGGAGGCGGTGGCGCGTCTGGCGCAGCCATGCCCGCGAGGGAGGGGTGCACGGCGGACTGTGACGGAGCGGGGCGAGTCGTAGCGATGCCGACGAGGTGGTTGTGGGCCTCAGCGGTGGGCTTCAGCGGTGGGCTGGTAGCGGAGAAGCTCTTGCGCCATGAGCAGGGCGGTGTGCGGCGCGGGGTCCGTCCTGCCTGGACCGGAGCCGCTCAGACGCTATGTAACATCCCAACATTTTGGAATGTTCAAAAATCACTAAAATTTAAAACTTTTGTTTTGATTAAAATAAAATATTAAAATGCATAAGAAAACTAACTATAAAAGACTTCGTACCAATTTGAAAAGTCTATTATTTCAAAATTCTCAATGTGTCATTATTCTCAAAAGTTATTCCCAATTAAACATTACATTATCCATTGTATTTCAAAAACCTTAATATGTAATTTGACAAATGTTTTATAAAGTACAAACCATTTTATTTTAAGTAAATAGTTTACTTATAAGTAATTGATTTCAACCACTTAGCCTTAGCTATAAATAAATGAAAATAATAATTTCAAGTGTTATTTTGAACTATTGAAAACATTGTCTATTGGCAAGAAGATTATTATTCATTTACCTGAGTTCAAAACATAATTTGGATATTACAAGTCTATAGTTTATAACTTAAAACCTCATAGATTTTATAATTACTTAACAACCCAAATAAACATTTCATTAGCTTAAATGATTTTCATTTATTTTCAAAACATGAAATGACTTTCATGAATATATGTTCTATATAAGAAAGGAATTAAATCAAAAATCTTTTCCAAAGTTGTTATAATGTTTTCAAATGAGTTATCATAATATAAAATATAATGGTGCACAAAATATTTTGAATTAAAAATGAATACATTATATTTCCCTTTTCATTTCAAATAAATGTGTGATGTTATTTAATATTGTATAAAGCCAAAAAAATATTTAATATTGGAAAATGAGTTTAAATAACTTAATTTTAAACTTATATGAGTTTTGTATTTTTATAAATTTTATTTAGTCAAAAACGAAATTATTTAAGCCATGTTTTCAAATTTGACATTAAGTGGCAAATTTTTAATTAATCAATAATTCAAAATTATGATTTTTGAAAAGTGTTTAAAACATGCCCACAACTGGTTTAACGCAAAGATATTATTTTTACAAATATTGAGAAATTTATTTGACTTGATTTGGAGTCTTAAATCAAAACTTATGAAAGAAATAAGAAAAATCAGAAAAAGAAAAGGAAAAAAATGCTGACGTCAGCTGGTCTTCAAGCTCCAGCACGCACGCACGCGAAAACTGCTCACCGTGCCTCCTTTCCGAATTAATTCCTGTTGATTTAGAGCCCCAAATGACGCACCGTTTGTTTCTAATTAAAGCCTTTGATCTCCTCTTTCATTCCCCCATAAAAGCCCTCTCTTAAATGACATAAATTGCTCTAATTTCATCCGCCATTAAACATGGACGTTTTTGGTCGAAATTAATGTCTGATTGATTGCGGGCAAATTACTGCACCAAATCAAGCACCGTCGGATTCTATATAAAGCCCTCGACCTCCTCCTCCATTCCCCCCCCCAAAATCCCTCTCCAATACGCCCCAAGGCCGACGAATTTCTTCGCCGGAGTTTCGCTCGACCGCCACCGTATTTCTTTGATTCCGGCAAGCAGAGTGAGTCCCCGCCGCCGATTCTTGGTACTTCCTCTTTCCCACGTATGTGCCCTCCTTTAAACACGCTCCTTGCTTCATTTCCACGGCCAAATCGTGGAGGCCAAACTCGACCCGAAGGTCATCGTCGACGTCGCCACTCCGTCTGCCTCTCCACGCAGCTCCGGGAATCGCCGCTCAACTGCGACACCGTCTTCCGCTCCACCGTGTCCATACGCGCGTCGCTGTCGTCTCCATCGCGTCTGGGAGCATCCAAAACATCGTCGCCGTCCACACCCGTCGCCGACGACCACAGCACGCCGACCATCCGCGTACGTCCGCGTCCGCCCGGCCGATCCACCGCCGCCGTCATCTCCTCTCGCCGGTGAGCTGCTGCTATGCTTCCTTCTATCTTGTTACGTACATATCAATTGATGAAGGGTAGCAGCCATTATAAAAATGTCATAGGTCACCTATTCAATATTTTCGTTTTTCTGATTAGACATAACTTCCAAAATTCATATTAAATCAACCGTAACTCCGTTTTTGATGTTTTTGTAGTCTATGGAGTCGTATGAACATGTAGAAAATAGTGGTATAATAAAAACTTGTATTTTAGTCGTGCACTAACTTGGTATTTACAGAAACATGTAAAACTTTATTTTAATTATAGTTTTAATTCCGTAAGGTCAAAATTTGTAAATAAAATATCTTTGAAAAGCCCATAACCTATAGATTGTGCTAGTTCTGTTGTTTTCCAACCTTGAAAATTTTAGATTTATTCAAATTCAAAATATGATGTTTGAGTAAATTTGACATAACTTTTGATATAAACATTATTTTTGAGTAAATCAAATTGCTATAAATTTATTTAAATCCCCTCTGTCTATTAATACTACTTATAAAATTCTAATAAAAATTTAAATCACATAAAACTTTAATCTTATATTTATTCCTTTATTATGTTTTGTGAAAATAGAAACTAATTAAATTGCATTAGCATAATTGTTCATGTGATTAAAAATTGCATTTCATGCATATCATATTTTATTTTGTAGTTATACTTCCCATAAGAAAACTCCTTCCCCATTTTCTCTAAGTTAGAAATATTTTCAACTTAGCATTTTGGTAAAGTGATACACTTAGACACTTAGGATTTTCAACATGGAGCTAGAAGACCAATGAAGGACTTAGCCAAAACAAGACTCCAGAAGAATCTCCAAGAAGTAGAAGCACTTAGAAGAAAAATCAAGAGCAAGCTCATGAAGACCAACCAGAAATATTTTCTAAGTCTTGCTCCCTCTCTCTTTCATTTCTCCTTTCTTCTCTTAGAGCTCTTGAAGACTAAGTTAAATCCAAGACCAGCCTAGGTGATACAAAAATCATCAAGTCTGAAGATTATTCAAGTCTACCAAGAATTCAATCAAGACATCACCAAGGAGAATATTACAAGTCTGGAGATGAATCCTGGAAGACCAACTACATCTTTGTTCTATCTTTTCCCTCTTTCCTAATCTTATCTTTCACTTTAGACATAAATGATTTTTTATCATGTTATTACCATCTTGAAGTTTGTTGGATCCTAGCGGCATAGTGAGATGAAGCAGCCTGGAGACTAACCTTACATGTCCACGTACATGAGACCTGTTCCACAATTTAAGTGGCTGGTCGGGTGTCTGTCTCTCTCACTATAGTGAATATCCAATTTATCAAGAGTTGTTAATAATTGTTGATCACCTTGAAGAATAGAGTTAGTATTTTCTCTAACTAGTTATGCACATCATGACTAAGTCATTGAGTGCTTATTCAAGATGATTTATAACAAAGTATTTTGTCCAACCTATGACTTTAGTCCTTAGTCATTTTGACCAACCTAATTGCCTTGCATTAACTTAAAAGAATTTCATGGCATGACATGCATCTCTAGTCCTTAGAAATAATTTGCATATCATGCATGACATGTTTTCCTTAGAAGTTATGAAATTTGTTTGTTCCTTTGTGTATGCTTGTAGGTGTTGTGTTGTTTTGTTTTATGATTGTCGTATTGTTGTTTGTTTATATTGTTTAGACTGAACGGAGAGTTCCGAGTATCGTTGAAAAGACTTTGTGAACAATGACAACATTCAAAGGCAAGTGGCACACCTCACAAACTTCCTACTATTTTCTATATGCATTACTTAGTGTAATTTTATATAAGCATGTGTAGGATAGTATTACTATGCTAGACCTATGTAGAAATTCCTTACTCCTGTGTCTAGGTTCCTATATAATACTTAGTAGAAATATTGATGCTATGCAATTGATCAAAAGTTTTACAAAATGTTAAGTGACTACTCATGACTGTGCTCATGGTTGTCGTCGCCTAGGATGAATTTCTATTCTACTTAGGGCCGTGAGCATGGTGGTTTTCACCTGAGAGTACACATTCACTAAGTTAATAAATCACCTGGGTGGATTGGTTGAATGGTTTATGTTGAGTGGCTACTCAGGGTTGTGCTTGTGGTTGTCTTCGCCTAAGGTAGTTTCTACTATACTTGGGGCCATGAGCATGGTGGTTTTCACCTGAGAGTGCACTTGTGGATGGCCACCAAGGGAACATAGGAATCTGAAGAACTCCGAGTGACGATTGCTTCCAGTGCAGCCATTGCCATATGGGCTCTGGCTTGATCAATTATGTTGCATGGACTCTCTCCGGCTTGACAAGCAGATGTAGGGGGGTGTTAGGTGGAACGGGTCAAGCCAGAGTGGGAGGGAAAATTCTTCTGAAAGATCTCGTCTCATTCTTCTTTTTCCTTATCACTAATAGTGTGTAAAGGATAGTTTGGGTTGAATGGGTACAATGGTGAAAGTGCACAACCTCTGCAGAGTGTAAAACTAAGTACTTAGCCGTGTCCCCGGTACGGACAATTTGAGCAGCTGATCACGGACGTCAACGGAGGATTCCATCATTCCAAATTCAGAAATAAAATTTGATGGGTGAACAAGGGAAGATGAGATTTATGGTTTTCATGCCATACTTGTCTTCATTTGAAGAAAGTGTTTTCCAAAGAGATAAGAAAAAATGGCTTTATGCAAAATAGCCTTGAACTCCACCAGCCAAATATGCATATAGGCTATAGAGTTATTCCATTAAGTGTCCACCATAGTGTCACTTGCCAGACTCCATTTTTAATGGAATCTGACCCACGTTGTTGCAATATTTTTCTTATTGCAGATTGATTAAATGACGAGTGAGGTTTCGTTTAAAGGTTTCGAGTCTACAACCAACATGTTTTCGCCTGTGGCAACATGAAGTTGTTGGATACCCACCGCTATTGTATTTCCGCTGTGTACTTTTTGAATGCTAGCTTTATGCTATGCAACTTGTATCGAATATTTTGTAAGTCTGGATCATCGATGTAATAAAATTGATACTTTGTTGTGATATTACATCGTAAACTGTGTGTGCAAACGAATCGATCCAGGGATTTGCACTATACACAGGTATCTGCCTTATTTAAAGTGCAGGTACGCTACACGCTACGTCGGGTGCGACGACTGCGCATCCTCCTCGCGCTCGGCGTTGTGCTCGGGGTCTTCCGCATGAGGGCCTGAGTTGGCGTGCTCTTCACGGCGGGGTCGCCCCCGTCGTGCGTGTGGTCGTGGCGACAGGCGTTACACGTGTTCCTTTAGGTGCGCGCCGGTGGCACGGAGGCGGCTCGAAGGTCGTTGACGCGCCTCAATCCCCTATCTGGCGCGCCAAATGTCGGGTTGTGACTCCCACGGAACAGGGGTAGTCACTCCCTGAAGAGAAGTTCGTGAAGGGCATTGAACACGGAGATCAAGTGTAAGGACCCCTCGAAACAAGTCCGAGATGCCCACGTTATGTAAAAGATCACGATCCCAATGATCAGTGCATCGCAATCACATAACCAACATAGGTATCAAAGAGTTATATCATTCAAGTCGTACGAATAAAAGTCTTACAACACATAGACGGTCATACGACCCAAGTCAACAAACCTCGTCATGCAGGACGGAATTAACTAACATAGCGAAAGCTCGTGGCTAGTGACGGGTCTGAACATCTCCGAGCGCTGATCCCACAAGTGCAGTTGACCGGTGACAGCTAAGTGGCGTAGTCGTCGTCATACACCTCCTCCTCGACGTAGGCCTCCTCATTATAATCTGGACATTTGAATATCCAGGGACAAAGCCATATGAGTACAATTACGTACTCGCAAGACCACCTCTAGGGCTTGAGTTTTCATGATAATGCAAGAAAACACATTTCGAAAACTGGGAAGGCTCCTATATACAACTACAGGGCTTAATTTCGAATACAATGATTTCAAGCATAGAGAATACGACATCTCTATATCTTTGTTGAAGAAAAACATTTAGAGATAGAATTCTCTTCTCTAGAATACGACATCTCTATATCTTTGTTGAAAAAAAACATTTAGAGATAGAATTCTCTTCTCTTAGATATATCAAGGACATATCCAAGTTCAAAACCTTCTTATGTAAGACCATTTAAAACAATAGGATAGAGGTAACCCTTTTTCCTCCTTGAGACCAGACTGATTGTCTCCCCGATACCAACCATCCTCTCCCAAATTCCGTACCTCCCGGGTACCACTTTGTTGACTTCTTGCTTCCTTCGAAAACACTTCTCTTTCGAAAATCATAAAACAGCCAGCATGCCTAGTGGGACCTTTCCAACCGTCCACGACCGCGGACGCGGCTATTCGAATAGATTTACACTCTGCAGAGGTTGCACACTTTACCCACACCAATCGGTCCTTCCGCCGTGTCTGCCACGGCCCGTTATACGACAATATCGGGGCCTCCCGGTAGGTTTGTTCACCTCGGCACCGTGTGCTCCACTAGACCTCTTGGTCTTTCCTCGGGACGCCACACCGCCACGTCAGGAGACCCGCCGTAATCGTCCGGCTGTTGGTCCTCAACAGTGTATTGTCTCTTCCGGACGACAACCCGGCTTCGAGGGCCCAGCCCCCATAGAAAGTATGAGAGCCCCAACACTAAAACAGACAAGCTTCCGGCTAAGCCCTACCCATGTCAGGTAGTGTGGCTGCACGGGTTAATTGTTCGTGCGGCAGCTAGGGTCACACTTTGTTTTTCAAAACACTTCCTCCTCCGACTACTCCCAGCAGCTCGGGTTTTCGTAAACGTCTCCGATTGCTCCCAGCAACTCGGGTTTTAATAAAACACTTGCTCGCCGATTGCTCCCAGCAACTCGGGTTTTCCTCCGTAAAACAGTTTTATCAAATGGGCCCCCATCCTAAAGTTTTGAGGTAAGGAAATAAGAGTTCACTACTAGAAAACTTAATCTTTTTGATGGAGCCTTCAACAACAAGGCTCACCAACTAAACTCCTTTTTGTAACACCTATAATATTCTAGTAGATAACTTTGGCCAAACAATATTTTGTAAAAATTGTTTTTGGGTGGCAAGGTACCACAAAAGAAATAAAATATGCATTATTTTATTTTGAACCAAAACCATTATCAGCTAATAGAAGCCGAGCTATCTATCCAGGTCAGGGTTGAACGAAGTGGCAGAATGAAACAAGAGAGGACTTCTTGATGGATATAGCAGTGGCAAGCTGATGTTCTATGAGCATTGCATCTTTGGCAAGCACAAGAGGGTGAAGTTCAATACTTCGGTTCACTTGCTGATCGGCCTTGGAATTGGCAAGTATGAGAGAGGACTCTCTCTGTCTCGTGTGAGCTTATCATTTTCTTGATTGCTTTCCAAAATATATAGAAAACAAAATATGCTTGATAAAAAAAATAGGATTCATTATATTGATGAGGTGGCTTGCCTTGCTCAGTGTACTGTCCCTGGTCTTGTTCTTCTTCGTAGTTGTGCTCAGCTACCTCGTACTGCTCCTCTTCGGTTTGCGGTTCTACCGTAACATTAAAAAAGAAACAAACGAAGCTAGTGTAAATCCTAGACTGCGAGTTGATAACAATCTAAAGTATACTCACCAACAACAAGCATCACAAACAGAGCAACAACAAGCATCACAAACAAAACATACAACTGATGCATTTAAATACTCATCAAGGGCTGTTTTCATGAAAAAGATACTCCTAAGGTACTGCTCCTAAAATTAAACCCTTCTACCACATGACTCCTGACTATCATATAGAGCTCTGAAAATTATCTGAGCATGAAAATCTATCACCAAACAAGAATTAGAAATCAGTTAAGATCTACTGATGTCAAACTTAAACAGAAGATAGATTCAGTTTTATAGATCTCCTGTATGCATAATTAACTTTTAGGGTGAGATATGAGTTTTCTATTTAAATGGAGATTTTATTCATCTAATTTGGATACTCCTAGCTCAAGTTGTCCTTGTTTTAAGATAACATATACTTCTGACTATTATTTATGTACAGAAAATAATATGGATTATTTTTGTGCCAAACCAGTGGGGTGAGTTAGATAAAACATGTGGCTATCCCACAAAAATATCCCAAACATTAATCTAGGGACAAAAGTGGCTCAACCAAACAAAACTAGACATGCAATAATCTCTGAAATTTCAGAAATGCATTTTAAGAGATTATTTCCCTGTTTTTCAGAGATTTGCCCAATAAATAATAAATAGTTTCAGGAAAAATCTACCTTTGTGGCACATGATACTTCCAACTCATATCTAACCCTTCCAAATGGATTTACCTCAAAAAGTGTTTTCATTTAAGAATTAAAAATCACCAAACATCTACTGATGTTATACTTAGACTAGAAACAACTTTTTCTAGAGTAATCTCCTGCATGTAATACTTACCAATATATATAGAAATTTTTACAAGCTTTCCAACAGATCCAAGATTGCATGATTTGGATTTGTAAAACACAAGTTATTAAACAAATGGTGACATAGGTACTTTTCACTAGATCTTTTTTAACACACAACAGGAAACACATTTTGGAAAAAATCCAATGCCACATGGTTAAGAAAACGTGCATGCATGTTACAAAATTAATCCCATCATTTTAGAAACCCTGGATTTACCACAAATGATTAAAAGCTAGACTATTGATTTACTGGAAAAATGACAGGAAATAAAAATAAAGAGAAAACAGGCCGAAACGGCTGGATCTGGAGATGGGCCGCGGGGCCGAACTGGGCCGGCCCGGTCGCAGCGCGCGCGCTGGCGAACCGGTGCGCGGTCGCCAGATCTGGAGCAGACGGCGGAGATTAGAAAGGGGGATTCAAACAGGGTCGTCGATCTCAGATCGGACGGCCCTGGGCCTTTCTTCTTCCCCGCGCCGGAGACACGAGCGGGAAACCGAGAAAAAGAGAGGGAAGAAGAGGGACGCGACGAGGAGCTCACCTCGGACGTCCAGAGCTCGAGCGGAGGGTGGGGTTCGCAGAGGAGAAGTAGGGCAGCAAATCCCTACGCAAAGAAACGCCGGGGAGGTCCTCTGCATGCCACCATGGCGCCTCCTCCGAGCTCGGGTCGTGGACGAGGGCGACGTATCTGAGCACCTAGAGCAAAGAGGAAAGGGTGGAGCGGTTAGAGCTCGAGTAGGGGGTCACAGAGAGCCAACAATGGCGAGAAATGGTGGAGGAGAACGGCGGCTACGGCGATTTTCTTCCGTCGGCCACCGAGGAGGTTTTCTTCTTCTCTAGAGGAAATGGGGGTGAGAGCTCGAGGTTCTGCTCCTGAGGAGGGAGGAGTGGGATGAGGAGTGGACCGAGAGGGGGAGAAACGGTTAGGGGGAGGGCTCGGGGTGGTTTTAACGTTGCCACCCGATCTAGGGTTTCCTTCGGACAGAGAGAGAAAGGGGAGCGGTTTCCTCTCGTGCTACTGGTTGGATGGGCGGTGGGAGAGAGAGACAGAAGGGATTTGGTCGGGTGACGAGCTCGGGCCAGTAGGGAGGGAGGAGAAGAGCTCCGGTTGGGTGGAGAGAAAAAGAGAAAAGAGAAGAGAGGGGGAGAGGTGACCCGAGGTCCATGACAGGTGGGCCAAAGGGCTGGGATGCTGCTCTCCTTCTCCAGCAGGTAGGGTAGGGAGGGATGAGGGAGATGAGTGGAGGTTTAGGATAGTTTTCTTCAAATAAAAACAAATCCGAAATTTGAAAATTTCAAACACTTATTCACAAAAGAAAATTAAGCTATTTGCCCAAACTCACTAGATTGTGGTGAAGTTACTGAATTACTAAGTGCTCAAAACAACCACCTCATTGGGCAAACAAAAGAAAAGAAAGTTTTTAGTGAAAAGGAAAAGAATGACCCAAATGGTCATGTTAATTTGATGGCTACAAAAACTAGTGATATTTATGCGCAAACAAGTTCTTTTGAGAGAATTTGGAATAGGGGGTGAAACTATGGATTTCTTAGACCAAAATGTTTCAGATGCATGTAAAAAACCATTTATGGTTTGCTTAATAATAGCTCCTAGTTTGGCTTAGTTTTAATAACCATGAAGATCCTAATAGTTGATCTTTTAATTTTGTTGTGGAGGTTTTAGTGTTTTCAATTAACATGGAAAGCTAGTGGAGCACAACAAGCATAAGGTGTGCAAACAAATTAAATCATGACTAAAAATTCTACACACACAAAAGTTTTTGCTAAGGCTGAAAATCTAGGATAACACCACAATTACTAATGCTGAGAAAATTGGGGTGTTACAGACCTTCCCCCCTTAGGAGAATCTCGTCCCCGAGATTCCAGATTTGAAGATGAAAGAAAACCAGGGAATTCACGCTCCAAATAATCATCACGCTCCCAGGTGGCTTCTTCCTCCGAATGGTTGCTCCATTGGATCTTCATGAATCTGATCTTCCGTCTCCGGGTCAGACGGACGTCTTTAGCGAGAACACTAAGTGGTCGTTCTCGATAGGTGAGGTCATGATTGAGATCAATAGTGCGATGATCTACCTCCTTATATGATTGAGTACCAACAGGAACTTGCAGACACTTCTGGAGCAGGGACACATGAAACACATCATGAAATTCTGACAGATGAGACGGCAAGTCTAACTGATAAGATACTTCTCCTCTTTGACTGATTATTCTAAAGGGACCAATATACCTTGGTGCTAACTTCCCCTTCACATGAAAACGCTGCATTCCCTTGAGTGGAGTAACACGCAGGTATACCATATCTCCTTCCTTGAAGTTGAGTTCACGCCTCCTGGAATCTGCGTAACTTTTCTGTCTGGACTGGGCGGCCTTAAGACGGTCGCGGATGAGTTGAACTTGATGTACTGAAGAAGAGTTTGGTTCCGAGCTCCTCATGAAGCTTAGTCCAAAATCTAGAAGTGAATTGGGTTCCCCGATCTGATACGATAGTCTTAGGTATCCCATGAAGGCTGACGATGCGCGACATGTAAATATCCGCTAGTTGATCAGATCGATGACGAGTGCTCACCGGGAGAAAATGTGCCACCTTGGTGAGTCGATCCACAATAACCCAAATAGCGTCATGCCCGCGATTGGATCGGGGTAATCCAGTGATAAAATCCATGCCGATCTCATCCCATTTCCACTCAGGCAACTTAAGAGGTTGGAGTAATCCAGCTGGTCGCTGGTGTTCTGCTTTGATTCTTTGGCAGATGTCGCAGTTCTGGACGAAGAGTGCAATCTCGCGTTTCATGCCATGCCACCAGAAATTCTTTTTCAAATCCTGGTACATCTTGGTTCCACCAGGGTGGATAGAGTACATAGTCTCGTGGGATTCCTTCATAATTAACAGTTTCAGAGCAGGATCTGACGGTACGTAGATGCGTCCCTTGTACCAAAGAATGCCGGCAGGGTCGATGGTGAATCCAGTGACTTCCTCTTTGTCCAATCTTCGCTTGATGCCCTCAATGCTTTCGTGACCCTTCTTTGCTTCCTTGATCCGCTCCCATAAGGTGGGTTGCAGCAGGAGTTGATCAACTGCCCCATAACAGACTACTTCTATACCCATCTTTTCAATCTCTTCCCAGAGATCTGGCTGTCGAATCTTGATCATGGAGTTGAATGAACACGGCTGACGGCTAAGGGCATCAGCTACAACGTTAGCCTTTCCAGGGTGGTAATGGATATCCAAGTCATAATCTTTGATGAGTTCTATCCATCTTCGCTGCCTCATGTTCAAGTCCCTCTGGTGAAGATGTACTTCAGCCTCTTGTGATCGGTGTAAATTTCGCAGCGGTTGCCCATCAGAAAGTGCCGCCAAGTCTTGAGTGCATGGACCACTGCAGCAAGCTCTAGGTCATGGGTGGGGCAATTCTGCTCATTCTTGCGGAGCTGTCGCGACGAGTAGGAAATCACTTTGCCCTCTTGCATAAGGACACACCCAGGTCCAAGTTTGGAGGCATCGCAATAAACCACGAAATCTTTGGTCACATCGGGCATAGTTAAAATAGGTGCGGTAGTAAGGCGCTTTTTCAGTTCCTAGAAGCTGGCTTCACATTTATCAGTCGAGATAAACTTCTAGTCCTTCTTCAAAAGTTGAGTAAGGGGCTTGGCGATACTCGAAAATCCTTCATCAAACTTGCGGTAATAACCTGCTAATCCAAGGATGGACCTCACTTCGGTTTGCTTGGTGGGGGATGGGAATTCAAGGATGGACCTTATGTGGGTAGGATCTACAGATATCCCTCCCGCTGAGATAACATGGCCAAGAAAACCTACTTCGTTTAACCAAAACTGGCACTTACTGAACTTAGCATCCAACTGGTGTTCTCGTAGGGTACCGAGAACCAACCTCAGATGCTCTTCATGCTCCTCTTCTGACTTGGAGTAAATTAGGATGTCATCGATGAAGACAACTACAAACTTATCCAAGTATTCCATGAACACCTTGTTCATGAGGTTCATGAAGTAGGCAGGGGCATTAGTTAGGCCGAAGGACATCACCGTATAGTCAAACAACCCATAACGAGTGACGAAGGCTATCTTAGGGATGTCAGATTCTCGAACTTTCAGCTGATGGTATCCGGTGCGGAGATCGATCTTAGAGAAGACTCGGGGTCCGTTCAGTTAATCAAATAGATCCTCAATTTTGGGTAGAGATACTTGTTTTTAATAGTCACATCATTCAGCTTACGGTAATCCACACACAAGCGAGTGGTACCGTCCCTTTTATCCACGAAGATAATTGGTGATCCCCAGGGTGACGCACTAGGGCGAATCATCCCTTTTTTAAGCAGGTCATCCAACTGCTTCTTCAGTTCCACCAACTCTTCGGGGTTCATCCGGTAGGGCTTTTGAGCTATAGGGCCAGTACCGGGTACCAACTCAATGATGAACTCGATATCCCGATCTGGCGGCATACCTGGTAGCTCTTCGGGAAAAACATCCGGGTAATCAAACACTACCGGTACCTCTTCCAAAATGGCTCCAGCAACACTCTTGTGGAAATGACCCGTGGTGGAGTACTGGGTCGAGAAGTGTGTAATCTCCTCTCCTTCCGGGGTGGTTAGTGTGACAGACTTGTTGGTGCAATCAATTTTTCCCCGGTTGACTGCCATCCAATCCATTCCTAAAACCACTTATATTCCTTGTTTTCCTTATACCACTAAATCCGCATGGAATCGGGCTCCCTGAATTTCCACAAGAGTCTCCTTGCAAGATACAATGGCCTTAGTGGTGGCCCCCGGGATTTGCACCCTCATAGGGCGATGCAACAAGGTTGGGACCATACCTCTCTTCCTAACAAACGGCTCCGTAACGAAGGAATGGGAAGCTCCTGAATCAAACAAAACTGAGGCAGGAACTGAGTTGACACGGAACGTACCCATAACCAGATATGGCGCCTCCTGAGCTTCTGCTGCACTGATATGATTCAGATGGCGTCGGGTGACAGGGGCCGCTTTCTTGGGATACGGGTTCTTGCCTCCTGGTGGACGGGGTGGCCCTTTGTTCATCTTGGTCGCATTAGGGCGACCACTGGCGGGCTGTCTAGTGGGACAATCCCGCGAGAAATGTCCAGGCTGTCCACAAGTGAAACATCCTCATGTGGGCTTCGGAGCAGGCGGCCTGTTAAAGTTGAGGCCGGGGTTGAAACCACCTCCAGGGCGAGGTGCAGGCGGGCGAGGGGAGTAGCTGGGTCTTGGTCCAAAAGTTGGAGGCCTTGACGATGGATAAGAAGGCCTTGGTGGAGGTGAAGGGCGCGGACGGGGGTAACTCCCAGCTGGGCTGCTGCTGCTACTGCCTTGCTGCATCTGCTGGCGACGTTTGCGGTTATCAAACGAAGCCTTTTGCTTGTGCTCTATCATAATGGCTGCATCTGCCAGAGACTCCAGGTTAGTGAAAGGCATCACCACCAGGATACACTGCATCTCATCATGAAGCCCGTTTAGGAACCTCTCCTTCTTCTTGTCCTCGGTATCGGTATCGGTGGGTGCATACCTTGCTAAAGAAGTGAACTTCTCCAAGTACTCACTCACAGACATCCCGCCTTGTTTGAGCTGCAGGAACTTCTCTCGCATAATACTGACGAGTCCGGAGGGCACATAACGCTTCAAGAACTTGGTCTTGAAAGCCGCCCAAGCCACAACTTCCTCCGGTGCAACAGAGCACGAATGGCCTCCCACCATGCTCGGGCAGGCCCAGAGAGGTAGTGAGTGGCGTAGACCACCTTCTCATTGTCACCCACTTGGGCGACTCTCAGGTTGTTCTCGAGGGTACGGATCCAATCATCCGCATCCAGGGGTACTTCACTTTTGGAGAAGACTGGCGGGTTGGTGTTCTGAAAGTCCCGAAGTTTGGAGCGGGGTTCCTCATTTCCTTGGCCGCCATTCTGGTTGACGGCAATCTGAGCAAGATGCTGCAGGGTGGCAAGGTTGGCATTCCTCTCAGTGCGAGCTGCTTCACGATCCTCCAGGAGAAGACGTAGCACTTGAGCCATAGATGGCTCGGGTGGTGGGGGTGGTGGATCCCTAGCCATTCTGAATTTCAGATTAAAACACACATTAATAACCTTATTAGAATTTTTAAAACAGGTTTTTTGGGTTCATCAATCAGACACAGCAGCATATAAATTTTAGCAAGACATTTCTCAAAGTAAGTCAAGGTCCACTCCATAACAAGGTTCCAAAAGCATCATCACATAGTTCACAACCAAAACACCGGAATTGACATAGTCTTACAATAATTCAAACACACACTCATACTAACTAGACCACACAATCGCATCCACTTATCGCGATGGTTCGGCCCTAACCCAAAAGATACTACGCAACTAGCTACTCCACGTCCACGGCAGCGTCACTGTCGAAAGGTGGCTCCTCGGGGTCCTCGTCCTCGGACATCACAGCTCCCGAGTCCTCACCGTCCTCGCCTCGAAGGTCGTCGTCGTCCTGTCCACTCTCAGGCTCCATGTCCATATCCTCCATAGGGTCCTCATCATCAGGCAATAGATCATCGTTCTCCTTACTCAGCGCCTCCACCTCACTCTCCAGCTCGCTAATCCTCTCGTCGCGGTCGTCAATGGTCGACCGGAGCATGTCAACCATACCGTCGAGATGGAACTTGTAAAAGCGAGTAGTCTGGAAACGCGCAGAGACGGAACGGCGCTCCTTGCCCTCCTTCTTCAGCTCTGCCTGGGACTCCACTAGACGCTCCTCTGAGGTCTTGAGCTTCAGCTCCACGGTCTTCAGCTTGTCCTGAGACGCCTTGAGTTGCGTCTCCAGGTCCTCGATCCTCAGCTCAGCTGCCGAGATCCGCACCTCAGCACCGTCGTGGTTCAGACGGTGAAGATCACTCTCGAAACGACTAGTGACCAGCTGGGACTGGGTGTACTCGACGAGGAGTCCCAGCTCGGCCAAGTGGTTCCCGAGAGTGGGGTGGGGACGCGGCGGCACAGGGTTACTCTGCTCGTCCAGGCCAGAGTAAAACTCGAAACGGGTGCCGCTCAGCTCGGTACTGTGAGCACACACCAAGCGAGCTAGAGCTCTCTGCAGAACGGTGACGAATGCCCCCATCTGAGTAGATGCGAGGGCATCCTCAATCAGCTCCTCGGCGAAGGGTGGCACCAGTGGTCCTCGAAGGATGCACCTCACGGTCCAGGACATCTCGTCCCCAACCATGGATAGACAGCGTCCTATCAGCAGCTCAGGTAGCGGACGCCTCAAGTGCCTGGTCAGCTGGAGTAGGTCTGCCTGGAACAGACGCGAAACTCCAGTGTCGGGCACAGCTCCCAACTGAATCGACGACGAGAACTCTCCGCTCATCTACACAAAATTTTAAATGGAGGTTGAATTAGTGAACGATGCGCAAAATTTTAAACAGGTAAAAACATGAGGTTTAATGCATGTATAATATAAATCAGTAACCAACAACAGAGGGGAGGGGATAGCAGTATATTTTGCACATTTTAAGTATTTCTCCTAGATTTTTAGGAAAAACATTTTTGCGTGACGTCGACGCCCAACCTAGCTAAAGTCTCCTAAGGTCAACGATGGCTCTGATACCAAGTCTGTAAGGACCCCTCGAAACAAGTCCGAGATGCCCACGTTATGTAAAAGATCACGATCCCAATGATCAGTGCATCGCAATCACATAACCAACATAGGTATCAAAGAGTTACATCATTCAAGTCGTACGAATAAAAGTCTTACAACACATAGACGGTCATACGACCCAAGTCAACAAACCTCGTCACGCAGGACGGAATTAACTAAGATAGCGGAAGCTCATGGCTAGCGACGGCTCTGAACATCTCCGAGCGATGATCCCACAAGTGCAGTTGACCGGTGACAGCTAAGTGGCGTAGTCGTCGTCATACACCACCTCCTCGACGTAGGCCTCCTCATTATAATCTAGACATTTGAATATCCAGGGACAAAGCCATATGAGTACAATTACGTACTCGCAAGACCACCTCTATGGCTTGAGTTTTCATGATAATGCAAGAAAACACATTTCGAAAACTGGGAAGGCTCCTATATACAACTACAGGGCTTAATTTCGAATACAATGATTTCAAGCATAGAGAATACGACATCTCTATATCTTTGTTGAATAAAAACATTTAGAGATAGAATTCTCTTCTCTAGAATACGACATCTCTATATCTTTGTTGAAGAAAAACATTTAGAGATATAATTCTCTTCTCTTAGATATATCAAGGACATATCCAAGTTCAAAACCTTCTTTTGTAAGACCATTTAAAACAATAGGATAGGGGTAACCCTTTTTCCTCCTTGAGACCAGACTGATTGTCTCCCCGAGACCAACCATCCTCTCCCAAATTCCGTACCTCCCGGGTACCACTTTGTTGACTTCTTGCTTCCTTCGAAAACACTTCTCTTTCGAAAATCATAAAACAGCCAGCATGCCTAGTGGGACCTTTCCAACCGTCCATGACCGCGGATGCGGCGATTGAGCAATGCGTTCTCCTTCATGTGGCTAGAAATTATATATAGAATTACGATCTTGGTGAATCTCACTTGGAGGATAAAATTTAGAATAAAAGAGAGATACAACTTCCTCCCATCCAGGAGAGTGCCTATTCTTCAACAATTTATACCATTGTGCAGCTCTTCCACCAAGTGATATAGAAAATAATTAATTCTTAACTTTGTCCATTAAAATACCTGCACACTTGAACAACTCGCATAATTCATGTAAGAATAGCAAATGATCACTAGGATGGACAATGACATCCCCTACATAGCAGTTATCCGTAACAAGATCAATAATTTTCATAGGTATTTTAAATTGCACAATTTCTTCAGGTGGCTTTAGAATATCACAAGCATCATTAGAACTATCACATATTAGAGGCAAAGCATTATCAAGGCAATATAACTCCTCCAAAGCTGAGGAGCAAAAAAGATTATTTTTGTTTAAACTAGCTCCCACAAGCTTAGGATTTTCCACAGCGTTAGCAATAACGGTGTCCAAAGAATTTATACTAATAACATTACTACCACTATTATGCAAACAAACTTCCATAGGTGTTTAAATTTTGTCTTCAAAAGTATCGTGTCCTAATTTAATATAAATTTTGTAAAGATCTCTAATTTTGTTGTTGTTTTCCATTTAGCCTAACTAGTGTAATAAAAACAAGAAACAAAAGTAATAACTGCAGAATCTACAGGAGATACCTTCCAACGCTTACCTCCCAGCAACGGTGCCAGAAAATAGCTTGATGTCTACGCACGCTTCTATTCTCGTAGACAGAGTTGGGCCTCCAAGAGCAGAGGTTTGTAGAAATACAGCAAGTTTCCCTTAATTGAATCATCCAAGGTATGTCAAACTTAGGGAGGTAGAGGTCAAAGATATCCCTCTCAAGCAACCCTGCAATTAAGATTCAAGCAGTCTCTTGTGTCCCCAACACACCCAATACACTTGTCAGATGTATAGGTGCACTAGTTATGCGAAGAGATAGTGAAATACAAGTAATATGGATGATTATAAGTAGTAGTTGCAATCTGAAAGAAAATGGCAGCAAGCAAACATGTAGCAGAACTTGTTGGAAACGGTGTTTCAATGCTTAGAAACAAGGCCCAGGGATCATACTTTCAATAGTGGACACTCTCAACAATGACATCACAACTGAATAATAAATACTACTCTTTAACACTCTCATGTTGGATGATAAACACTATTAATTGTGTAGGGCTACAAGACCACACTCCAAGTTAGAGTAAACTAACACCAACAATGTCAGATAGGAATCACACACGGTGCACATATTGTCACCGTTACAACCGTGAATAACCCCGGAGTTCATATTAAAGTAACCTCTAGAGTGCATAATAGATAAAAAGTAACATCACGTATTCAACTAGATTACAAAGCTCATGATCACATAAAGATCACATGGGGGAGAGAGAGATAGACCACATAGCTACCGTAGAGCCCGCAGCCCTAGGGGAGAACTACTCACTCCTCATCATAGGAGTCAGCAACGGCGATGGAGATGGCGGTGGAGTTGATTGAGATGACTCTGGGGCAATTCCCCTTCCCGGCAGGGTGCCAAAACAGATATTTCTGTCCCCCAAATCTCGTCTTCGATGGCGGCAGCTGTAGCGTTCCTGCACTTAAAATAAGGCAGATACATGTGTATAGTGCAAATCCCAGGATCGATTCGTTTGCACACACAGTTTACAATGTAATATCACAACAAAGTATCAATTTTATTACATCGATGATCCAGACTTACAAAATATTCAATACAAGTTGCATAGCATAAAGCTAGCTTTGAAAGAGTAAACAGCGGAAAATACAATAGCAGTGAGTCTCCATCACATTCATGTTGCCACAGGCGAAAACATGTTGGTTGTAGACTCAAAACCTTTAAACGAAACCTCACTCGTCATTTGATCAATCTGCAATAAGAAAAATATTGCAACAACGTGGGTCAGATTCCATTAAAAATGGAGTGTGGCAAGTGAAAGTATGGTGGATACGTAATGGAGTAACTCTAATAACCTATATGCATATTTGGCTGGTGGAGTTCAAGGCTACTTTGCATAAAGCCAATTTTTCCTAACTCTTTGGAAAACACTTTTCTTCTATTAGAGACATTTGTGGTATGACAACCACTGTCTCATTCTACCCTTGTTCACCCATCAAGTTTTATTTTTGAAGTTGGAATGGTGGAATCCTACGTTGACGTCCGTGATCAGCTGCTCAAATTTTCCGTACCGGGGACCCGGCTAAGTACTTAGTTTTACACTCTGCAGACGTTGTGCACGTTCACCATTGTACCCATTCAACCCAAACTATCCTTTACACACTTATAGTGATAAGGAAAAGGAGAAGAATGAGACGAGATCTTTCAGAAGCATTTTCCCTCCCACTCTAGCTTGACCCGTTCCACCTAACACCCTCTAGATCTGCTTGTCAAGCCGGAGAGAGTCCACACAACATAATTGATCAAGCCAGAGCCCATTGGCAATGGCTGCACTGGAAGCAATCGTCACTCGGAGTTCTTCAGATTCCTCTGTTCCCTGGGTGGCCATCCACAAGTGCGCTCTCAGGTGAAAACCACCATGCTCATGGCCCCAAGTATAGTAGAAACTACCTTATGCAAAGACAACCACAAGCACAACCCTGAGTAGCCACTCAACACAAACCATTCAACCAATCCACCCAGGTGATTCATTAACTTAGTGGTTGTGTACTCGCAGGTGAAAACCACCATGCTCACGGGCCTAAGTAGAACAGAAATTCATCCTAGGCGACGACAACCATGAGCACAGTCCTGAGTAGTCACTTAACATTTTGTAAAACTTTTCATCAATTGCATAGCTTCAATATTACTACTATGTATTGTATAGGAACCTAGACACAGGAGTAAGGAAATTCTACACAGGTCTAGCATAGCAATACTATCCTACACATGCTTATATAAAAAATACACTAAGTAATGCATATAGAAAATAGTAGGAAGTTTATGAGGTGTGCCACTTGCCTTTGAATGATGTCTTTTCTCACAAAATCTTTTCAACGTTACTCGGGACTCTCCGTTCAGTCTATACAATATAAACAAACAACAATACAACAATCATAAAACAAAACAACACAACGCATACAAGCATACATAATGAACAAACTAGTTTCATAAACTTCTAAGGAAAACGGGTCATGCATGATATGCTAATTGTTTCTAAGGACTAGAGATGCATGACATGCCATGAAAATCTTTTAAGTTAATGCATGGCAAATAGGTTAGTCAAAAGTGACTAAGGACTAAGGTCATAGGTTGGACAAAATAACTTTGTTATAAATTATCTTGAATAAGCACTCAAATGGCTTAGCCATGATGTGCGTAAATACTTGGAGAAAATACTAAGTTTATTTCTTCAAGGTGATCAATAATTATTTTCAACTCTTTGTAAATTGGATATTCACTATACTGAGAGAGATAGACACCCGGCCAGCCACTTAAGTTGTGGAACTGGTTTCATGTACGTGGACATGTAAAGTTAGTCTCCAGGCCGCTAGGATCCAACAAACTTCAAGATGGTAATAACATGATCAAAAATTGTTTATGTCTAAAGTGAAAGACAATATTAGGAAAGAGGGAACAGATAGAAAGAAGAATGTAGAATCTTATCCTTGCTTCCTTTTCATCTTGATGTGATGACTTCATTGCAATTTTGAAGACTTGATGGCTTTGAAGACTTGATGGTGTTGATAGCCTCCAGGTTGATCCTGAATATAACTTGGTCATCATAACGGCTAAGAGAAAAAGGGAGAAAAGATAGAGAGAGGAAGCAAGACTTAGAAAATATTGCTGGTTGGTCTTCATGAACTTCTTCTTGATTTTCTTCTAAGTGCTTCTACTCGTTGGAGATACTTCTGAAGTCTTGTTTTGGCTAAGTACTTCATTGGCCTTCTAGCTCCATGTTGAAAATCCTAAGTGTCTAAGTGCATACCACTTTACCAAAAATGCTAAGTTGAACATAGTCCTAACTTAGAGAAAATGAGGGAGGAGTTTTCCTATGAGAAGTATAACTATATAATAAAATATATTATGCATGCAATGCACTTTTTTAATCATAAGAAACATCATACTAACTTTTGTGATATTTATAAAGAATACATGAGGCTATAAATGCAATTTAATTAATTTCTATTTTTGCAAAACATAATAAAAGGAAAACATATACATTAAAGTTTTAACACAATTTTCTTATAAATGGTGTTAATAGATAGAAGGGATTTAATTAAATTTATAGCAATTGGATTTACTCAAAAATGATTTTTCTACCAATAGATATGTCAAAATTATTCAAACTATTCAAATTAAATATATAACTATGAAATCATTCAAATACTACTCAAAAATATTTTATAACAGAGGCATCATATAAAAATATTCCAAAGTTTCTAAAACAATTTTATTTGCAATTTTTGGATTATGGATTTAAAGTTATTAAAAATATACTCAAATAGTCCATTTGAAATTTGAATATTCTAAACTAACTCAAATTTTAATTCTAACAGATCTAAAATATTCTACATGTCAAGGGCTTTCCAAATATATAAAATTTGTCAAATTTGAGTAAGTGGTTAAAAAGTTATGAAGGTTTGAATATGCAGGGACTTTTCTGTAAAACTGCTATTTAATTTTATTCGGAAAATAAAAACTGAGAAATGTCCGGCCACGTGGTGCACTATGATTGGCAGGGCTCGGGCTTGGCTCGGCTTAAGCCGTGGCTCGGCTGTTTTAAATCTGGATCGTTAGATCCAGATCGGGCGGTCCGCATCTAATCATACCGATTCGGTTACAGTGTTCTAAACCTGGCCTTTGAAATTAAATCGAACGGCAGAGATGCGATGGAGACCGGGCGGCGCTCTGGTCGCCGGAGACGAAGGAGACGGCGGCGGCGGCTCAGACGTGGACCGTTTGAGGCTCCGGAGATGCCCCGGACGCGCGGAGGTGACAGCAACGCTCGGCTGGTCGTGTTGGAGACGATGAGAGTGGCACCTTGTGTCCCCAGGCCCTGCTGCGTCTCCAATCGCTTGCGAGAGAAGGTGGCGGTGGCGGTGGTTTTGGCCTTGGACGCACGGCTCGATCTGGAGCTGGAAAATTAGGAGAAACAGTTCACGGAGGTGCGCACGGAGGTGGTGGATAGGATGGAGGGAAGGGGAGAGGCCGAGGTGGTCGGAGCTCACCGGATTTGAAGAAACTCGCCGGCGGATGTGAAGAGCTCTCCGGCCTGGCTGCATCAAACAGAGAGGGAGGAGAGGGGAAATGAGAGGATGTCGTGGGGATTTATATGGGGGCAGAGAGGGAACCAAATCGCGTTGATTTCGCTCGAATTTGGAAAGAAATCCGGAGGCGCGTTTCCGGCCACAGGAGGAAGAAAAAGTGACGTCATCGCTGACGTCACAATTGACTTTCCTTTTCTGTTTTTCCATTTTATTTCTTTTGATTTAAATGTCCAAATGAAGTCAAATAAAATTCTAACAATTTGTAATACTCATATCTATGTTTTAAAACATTAGTGGGCATGTTTTGAAAACTTTTTAAAATTAATAATTTTGAAATATTGGTTTAATACAAATTTGATACTTAATATCAAACTTGAAATGATAGCTTAATTAAATTTTCTTTTGGCTAAATAAAATTTGTAAAATACCCATATTCAAATATGTTTAAATTTAAGTTATTTAAACTCATTTTCTTTAACCATTCATCTTTATTTTGGTATAATAGTGGAATAACTAAATATAGATAATTTTAAGGAAATGGAAATTATAGAGTATTCATTTTTATTTCAAATTATTTTGTGCACCATAAGTTTCATAATATGATAAATCATTTGAGAAATTTATAACATATCTTTGGATAATATTTAAATTTATTTAATTTCTTATATTGAATATATTCAGGAAAATCATTTAATGTTTTGAAAATACATGAAAATCATTTAAGCTAATGAAATGTTCATTTGGATAATTCATTATTTATATAATCTATGAAGTTTTAAAGTTATAACCTATAGACATGTAATTTGCATAACTATGTTTTGAATTTAGTTAAAAGAATGAAACCATTTGGCAAACAGATCATGTTTTAAATAGTTTCAAAGAACACTTGTAAATATTATTTTAATTTATGAATAGCTATGGCTATGAGGTTGAAATACAATACTTATAAAGAAACTATTTTATTACAATTAAATGGTTTGAAGTTTGTAAAACATTTGTCAATTTATATATTGAGGTTTTAAGAAAATACAATGGAATAATAAAATGTTTAACTTGAAACAAGTTTGTAAAAGTAGTGATTACTTGAGATATTTGAATTAATAAACTTTTTCAATACGCTTGGAGTCTTTTATAGTTGGTTTTCTTATGCATTTTAATATTTTATTTTATTAAAAACAAAAGTTTTAAATTTTAGTGATTTTTGAACTTTATAAAATGTTGGGATGTTACAGACTACCACCCTTAAAAGGAATCTCGTCCTCGAGATTCGGAGAGACTAGAAAGAAAAGCAAATGCTTGGAATGATTCTGATAACTCGAGAGGTTTTGAGAAATGTATTTTCTGACATTAAATCTTGAAAACTGGCAGAGGATGATTTTTCTTATTGGGGGGGGGGGGGGGGCAGAAAGAAAGATGGGTTGGGACCTCTGGTTTAGGTAACTGGGTTTGAATTATCTGGGTGGCTACCACCCTTAAAAGAAGTTTTTTTTGTTGGTAGTCAAACATTCTAACTCATACAAGAAGATCAAGACAATTAATTACAAACAACATCTAACAAACATCAAGCAACAAGGTTCAACACAAACAAGCACACACGTTAAAATTTCAAACTTCTTTTGAGAAATAAAACTAATCGTTTATCGAGTGGAAAACACCGACGTCATGGAAATAAAAAAGTGACAGTACTGCCATACCACAATTTGATAGGTCAATACATCAACAGATCTCGTTATTCTAATAGGTATGTGGTCTAGTCTATTTTTTCTTGAGTGCTTCAAGTTCTTGTTCAACTTTCTTGGATATCTAAGAAGTGTTGGCCGAATCCTGGTTCTTCAGTGGTCTTCCATGCATGTAGAACTTCATGTTGAATTGAAGCTTTTCCATATGAAGCAGTAGATTCAGACTTAGACTATAAGAACGTGGTCATCTAGAAAAGATAAGGTGTTTTCAGAAGGTTGATAGTAGACGAGAGTATGAGTAAGGTAAAAATGAAAAGTTTTGTTCTTATAAGACCGAATAAAAATAGATTTTTGATCTTATGGGCAAATCCTATTTCTATCCAAACCTAGGGTTTCGAACCTACAGGCAACACAGTGCTTTGATACCATCTGTAGCGTACCTGCACTTAAAATAAGGCAGATACCTGTGTATAATGCAAATCCCTGGATCGATTCGTTTGCACACACAATTTACGATGTAATATCACAACAAAGTATCAATTTTATTACATCGATGATCCAGACATACAAAATATTCAATACAAGTTGCATAGCATAAAGCTAGCTTTGAAAGAGTAAACAGCGGAACCTACAATAGCAGTGAGTCTCCATCACATTCATGTTGCCACAGGCGAAAACATGTTGGTTGTAGACTCGAAACCTTTAAACAAAACCTCACTCGTCATCTGATCAATCTACAATAAGAATAATATTGCAACAACATGGGTCAGATTCCCTTAAAAATGGAGTCTGGCAAGTGACACTTTGGTGGACACTTAATGTAATAACTCTAATAACCTATATGCATATTTGGCTGGTGGAGTTCAAGGCTATTTTGCATAAAGCCAATTTTTCCTAAGTCTTTGGAAAACACGTTTTCTTCTATTTGAGACATTTGTGGTATGACAACCACTGTCTCATTCTACCCTTCTCACCCATCAAGTTTTTTTTTTGAAGTTGGAATGGTGGAATCCTCCGTTGACGTCCGTGATCAGCTGCTCAAATTGTCCATACCGGGGACACGACTAAGTACTTAGTTTTACACTCTGCAGAGGTTGTGCACGTTCACCATTGTACCCATTCAACCCAAACTATCCTTTACACACTTATAGTGATAAGGAAAAGGAGAAGAATGAGACGAGATCTTTCAGAAGCATTTTCCCTCCCACTCTGCCTTGACCTGTTCCACCTAACACCCTCTACATCTGCTTGTCAAGCCGGAGAGAGTCCACGCAACATAATTGATCAAGCCAGAGCCCATTGGCAATGGCTGCACTGGAAGCAATCGTCACTCGGAGTTCATCAGATTCCTCGGTTCCCTGGGTGGCCATCCACAAGTGCGCTCTCACGTGAAACCCACCATGCTCATGGCCACAAGTATAGTAGAAACTACCTTAGGCAAAGACAACCACAAGCACAACCCTTAGTAGTCACTCAACATAAACCATTCAACCAATCCACCCAGGAAATTCATTAACTTAGTGTATGTGTACTCTGAGGTGAAAACCACCATGCTCACGGCCCTAAGTAGAACATAAATTCATCCTAGGCGACGACAACCATGAGCACAGTCCTGAGTAGTCACCTAACATTTTGTAAAACTTTTCATCAATTGCATAGCTTCAATATTTCTACTATGTATTGTATAGGAACCTAGACACAGGAGTAAGGAAATTCTACACAGGTCTAGCATAGCAATACTATCCTACACATGCTTATATGAAAAATACACTAAGTAATGCATATAGAAAATACTAGGAAGTTTATGAGGTGTGCTACTTGCCTTTGAATGATGTCTTTGCTCACAAACTCTTTTCAACGTTACTCGGGACTCTCCGTTCAGTCTAAACAATATAAACAAAAAACAATACAACAATCATAAAACCAAAACAACACAACGCATACACGCATACATAATGAACAAACAAGTTTCATAAACTTCTAAGGAAAACAGGTCATGCATGATATGCAAATTATTTCTAAGGACTAGAGATCCATGCCATGCCATGAAAATCTTTTAAGTTAATGCATGGCAATAGGTTGGTCAAAAGTGACTAAGGACTAAGTTCATAGGTTGGACAAAATAACTTTGTTATAAATTATCTTGAATAAGCACTCAAATGGCTTAGCCATGATGTGCATAAATACTTGGAGAAAATACTAAGTTTATTTCTTCAAGGTGATCAACAATTATTATCAACTCTTTGTAGATTGGATATTCACTATAGTGAGAGAGACAGACACCAGGCCAGCCACTTAAGTTGTGGAACAGGTTTCATGTACGTGGACATGTAAAGTTAGTCTCCAGGCCGCTTCATCTCACTATGCCGCTAGGATCCAACAAACTTTAAGATGGTAATAACATGATCAAAAATTGTTTATGTCTAAAGTGAAAGACAAGATTAGGAAAGAGGGAACAGATAGAAAGAAGAATGTAGAATCTTCTCCTTGCTTCCTTTTTTTCTTGATGTGATGACTTCATTGCAATTTTGTAGACTTGATGACTTTGAAGACTTGATGGTGTTGATAGCCTCCAGGTTGGTCCTGAATATAACTTGGTCATCATAAGGGCTAAGAGAAGAAGGGAGAAAAGATAGAGAGAGGAAGCAAGACTTAGAAAATATTGCTGGTTGGTCTTCATGAACTTCTTCTTGATTTTCTTCTAAGTGCTTCTACTCGTTGGAGATACTTCTGAAGTCTTGTTTTGGCTAACTACTTCATTGGCCTTCTAGATCCATGTTGAAAATCCTAAGTGTCTAAGTGCACACCACTTTACCAAAAATGCTAAGTTGAACATAGTCCTAACTTAGAGAAAATGAGGGAGGCGTTTTCCTATGATAAGTACAACTATATAATAAAATATACTATGCATGCAATGCACTTTTTTAATCATCAGAAACATCATACTAACTTTTGTGATATTTATAAAGAATACATGAGGGTATAAATGCAATTTAATTAATTTCTATTTTTGCAAAACATAATAGAAGGAAAACATATACATTAAAGTTTTATGTGAATTAATTTTCATAACCCAATTTTCTTATAAATGGTGTTAATAGATAGAAGGGATTTAATTAAATTTATACCAATTGGATTTACTCAAAAATGATTTTTCTACCAATAGTTATGTCATAATTATTCAAACTATTCAAATTAAATATATAACTATGAAATCATTCAAATACTACTCAAAAATATTTTATAACAGAGGCATCATATAAAAATATTCCAAAGTTTCTAAAACAATTTTATTTGCAATTTTTGGATTTATAGATTTAAAGTTCTTACAAATATACTCAAATCATCCATTTGAAATTTGAATATTTTAAACTAGCTCAAATTTTAATTCTAACATATCTAAAATATTCTACATGTCAAGGGATTTCTAAATATATAAAAATTGTCAAATTTGAGTAAGTGGTTAAAACGTTATGAAGGTTTGAATATGCAGGGACTTTTCTGTAGAACTGCAATTTAATTTTATTCGGAAAATAAAAACAGAGAAATGTCTGGCCACGTAACGCACTATGATTGGCTAGGCTCAGGCTTGGCTCGGCTTAAGCCGCGGCTCGGCTCGGCTGTTTTAAATCTGGATCGTTAGATCCACATCGGGCGGTCCGCATCTAATCATACCGATTCGGTTACAGTGTTCTAATCCTGACCGTAGAAATTAAATCGAACGGCAGAGATGCGATGGAGCTCACCGGGCGGCGCTCTGGTCGCCGGAGACGAAGGAGACGGCGGCGGCGGCTCGGACGTGGACCGTTTGAGGCTCCGGAGATGCCCCGGACGCACGGAGATGACAGCGACACTCGGCCGGTAGTGTTGCAGACGATGAGAGTGGCGCCTTCCGTCCCCAGTCCCTGCTGCGTCTCCAATCGCTTGCCGGAGAAGGTGGCGGCGGCGGTGGTTTTGGCCTTGGACGCACGGCTCGATCTGGAGCTGGAAAATTAGGAGAAACAATTCACGGAGGTGCGCACGGAGGTAGTGGATAGGATGGAGGGAAGGGGAGAGGCCGAGGTGGTCGGAGCTCACAGGATTTGAAGACGCCGACGGATGTGAAGAGCTCCGGTGGTTTATTTCTCCGACCTGGCGGCGTCAAACGGAGAGGGAGGAGAGGGGAAATGAAGAGGATGTCGTGGGGATTTAAATGGGGGCAGAGAGGGAACCAAATCGCGTTGATTTCGCTCGAATTTGGAAAGAAATCCGGAGGCGCAATTTCCGTCCAGAGGAGGAAGAAGAAGTGACGTCATCGCTGACGTCACAATTGACATTCCTTTTCTGTTTTTCCATTTTATTTATATGTTTTGATTTAAATGTCCAAATGAAGTAAAATAAAATTCTAACAATTTGTAATACTCATATCTCTGTTTTAAAACATTAGTGGGCATTTCTTGAAAACTTTTTAAAATTAATAATTTTGAAATATTGGTTTAATACAAATTTGGTACTTCATATCAAATTTGAAATTATAGCTTAATTAAATTTTCTTTTGGCTAAATAAAATTTGTAAAATACCCATATTCAAATATGTTTGAATTTAAGTTATTTAACCTCATTTGCTTTAACTTCATCTTTATTTTGGTATAATAGTGGAATAACTAAATATAGATAATTTTAAGGAAATGGAAATTATAGAGTATTCATTTTTATTTCAAATAATTTTGTGCACCATTAAGTTTCATAATATGATAAATCATTTGAAAACTTTATAACATATCTTTGGATAATATTTAAATTTATTTCATTTCTTATATTGAATATATTCAGGAAAATCATTTAATGTTTTGAAAATACATGAAAATCATTTAAGCTATTGAAATGTTTATTTGGATAATTCATTAATTATATAATTTATGAAGTTTTAAAGTTATAACCTATAGACTTGTAATTTCCAAAACTATGTTTTGAATTTAGTTAAAAGAATGAAACCAGTTGGCAAATAGATCATGTTTTAAATAGTTTCAAAGAACACTTGTAATTATTATTTTAATTTATGAATAGCTATGGCTATGAGGTTGAAATCAAATACTTATAAAGAAACTATTTTATTACAATAAAATGGTTTGAAGTTTGTAAAACATTATTCAATTTATATATTTAGGTTTTAAGAAAATACAATGGAATAATAAAATGTTTAACTTGAAACAGGTTTTGAAAAGTAGTGATTACTTGAGATATTTGAATTAATAAACTTTTTCAATATGCTTGGAGTCTTTTATAGTTGGTTTTCTTATGCATTTTAATATTTTATTTATTAAAAACAAAAGTTTTAAATCTTAGTAATTTTTGAACATTATAAAATGTTGGGATGTTACAGCGGCACAGCGGAACTCTTATCGGGAAACATTTCTTCGTTTAGGTCTTAGGTTTTGGGGGGGCGGGGGGTAGATGTAGGCGAAAGGGCAAAGGCGGTGGCGGGCCGAGGGGCCCTCACCACGTGCCCGTGCGGCCAGATGGGATGCCGCGCTTGGACCGGTGAGGCCGCCTCGGTCTCCGTCTTCGTTCTCCTTTGGACTTCTGGAACGTGTCGGAAAAAATAGGAGCTTCAGTAAAGAAATCGTCCAATTCCGAGAATATTTCCTTAAGTGGTTTTCTGAAACGAAAAACAACAGAAAACAGGGAACTGGCACTATGGCATCTTGTTAATAGGTTAGGCCCAGAAAATGCATAAAACCATATAAAATGCATATAAAACATGTAATAATTGGTATAATATGGAACATAAGAAATTATAAATACGTTCGAGACGTATCACTTCACTCCCCGGCAACGGCGCCGAAAATAGTCTTGATAACCCACAAGTATATGGGTGTATCGTAGTACTTTCTGTCGGGTTGTGACTCCCACGGAACAGGGGTGGTCACTCCCTAAAGAGAAGTTCGTGAAGGGGATTGAACACGGAGGTCAAGACCCTCGAGAGGCACGACAACGGTGCTCGCCGAGCCTAGAGAGGAATACCCACAACAGAGATGGACACCAGCCCATACCCAGGTTTACGGCCCTCGGGAGGAGGTAAGACCGCTACTCCTGCTTGTCTGTATTGCGTTGTGGAGGATTACAGTACAACTGAGCTAGACGAACACCCCCATGAGGCGGTTCGTGCCTGGGGAGGGAAGTAATGGTCTTCTTCCTCCTCCAGCCGAAGGCTAATCTACTTGGCTCAGCTAGGGTTTACAAGTGTACTCCAAGCAATTGGCCGACCTTCTCTACGGTGGAGGTCTTGCTCCTTTTATAGGCGCCGCAGGCATTTTCCTTGTGCCTGGCGTCCGGTTTGGGCTCCCACACGGCAGCGGCGTGGAGGAGTTGGAGTCCACCGCTGCGGGATCGTTCATGGACGCGGTCCATCGTCGATAAAGTTGGGTGCGGTGGCCAACAGAAGGCCGACCGCGCAGTACGGCTCGCAGGGGTTGCAGTCTCTGAGGTGAAGCCCACGATGACGATCTTCTTGGAGGGTTGCGCCGTACACCTGCTTTATCATCAGAGAGGAAGGTCCTGGCTGTAATGGAGCAGGCGGTGCAACTTTATTGACTCCTTTATCATCAAAACGGCAAAGGGAGCGCCTGCGTCACTCTGCAGATACGGCAGAGGCCATGTGCGCCCTGCCGTACATCCTTGGCCGCGAAGCTTCCCCGCAGGCCTGTGGAGGGATTTCTGTTGACTTCTCTTCAGGCGCACGGCGCCTCGGGAGATTCTCTTGAAGCGCAGGTCCTCTTCAGGCCTTCGCTTCCTCTTCAGGCCCTCAAGAGGAGTTGCCTCTCGAGGGTCTCTCCAAGCGGTGGCTTGGTCCTTAGTTGTTCCGTCTGATCAACCCGCGTGCGAGGCCTGGGGAGAGTGGGCTCTTCATACCCCAGTCTCCACTGGGCCGATAGTAGCCCCCGAGCCCATGATGGGCACGATTGAGCCCATGGGCGCAGGCGGAGCGTCGTGGTCCCAAAGTGCCCGGCCGGCCCGAGCCACGCGGCACTCAGACAAGTAACGGTTGCGCACGATTTGGGTCGTGCGTCATGGGGGGTCCCACCACGACCCGGTAACCGCTCCTTGAGGGGGTATGATGTGGTTATACCCGATGGGTATGCCCAGCGGGCTATATTAAAGGCTGGTTTCCTGCTAGGCCCAGTTGTTGGCCCGTATAAAGAAGAAGTACCGGGTTTTTGGTAGGAAGAGTAAAACTCAAGTTAAGAGGTTTCGTGCCGACTGAGGTATCTAGAAAATTTAATTGTAGTCGTATCCAAACTCCTGAGACCTGGATCCCTATATATATGGGTCAGGAGGGAAGTAACGGATACGCGCAATCGAAGACACCCAAACCCTAGCGAATCATACACTCGCCGGGAACCCTTGTAATCCAATTGTGAGATTTTTAATATAGATTGGACGAGCCACACTTTGCTCGTCAGCCGTCCGAATTCGCCAATACCCATATATTCTTCCTATCGATACAACCCTAGGTACATCACCATGGGACTTGTCGAGTTAATCCCTCGTTAGGGTATATAACCCGAACGTCGGAGCAGGGAGCCGTTACGGCTTTCCATTCTTCTCGCATAATCCTCCCTTTTCTCGAGTTCTTCGCCTTTTCTCTCCGGCGCTCTCTGCTCCTTCCGCCTTCCGCGACCCCCTGAACTCCGGCGATGAGTCCCGCCAAGAACAAGGGCAAGGCCGTTGCGGGGTCTTCTTCCCAGGTGGAGGCCGCTGAGGTCGCGCATGGCGCGTCGCTTCTTGGCGTGTTAATGACAAGGCACTCGCCAAGGTCCGCTTCTTGGTAGCGGACCGGACGAACGAGCACGGGGCCACCGCACTCAAGCCCGCGGTGCATGGGAAACGCACGCGAGGATATTTCCTGATAATCCAGCACTACCTTGCCGCCGGGCTGGTGCCGCCATTCTCGCCGTTCCTAGAGGCGGTGCTGGCGTTCTACCAGGTCCAGTTGCTGCACCTTCACCCCAACTCCATCCTTATCCTCGCCGTCTTCGCGCACCTCTCCGAGGCGTACCGGGTGTCTCTTGTTCCGCATCATGGACGGCATGGGGAGCGTCTATATCCCCATGTCATGGAGCGATGGCAAGGCCCTCACCTCGGTGACGAAGAAAGTGGACGAATTCCGCCAGAAGTGGTTCTTCGTCGGTGTGGAGCATCCATGCGTCTTCCTCGAGGTCCACAATGAGCCGCCGCTGAAGAACTCACACTGGGGCAAGGCGCCTTTCGAAGGCACGAAGAAGGCGAGCTTGATGGGACGCCTGAGTTTTCTCCGCGGCGAGGGCCTCACGGGCCAGACCATTGTGGCGGATTTCGTGACGCGCCGCATCGCTCCCCTCCAGGCACACTCGGTGCCCATGTGGATGTACTCTAGGCCAAACGACAAGATGCGGCTCCATCGTGAGGACAACGACAAGGACACTGTCGACAACGTCCTGTCCGCGCTCCTCATCAACCTGATGGTGCCTGCCGCGGATAAGCTCCCCATCACGCTCCGGCCTCTCCATTAATACAACATGACCGAGCGCATGGCCATCTTGGAGGGGATGCCTCCGTTCACCCCGGCAGGCCTGGCGGGGATGGAGGTGCCGGTGCCGGCAGCGCGAGGAGTGGAGGAAGCGGATTCTCCCTCGGCCTCGAGAGCTAGGCTAGGTGAGGAGGAGGTCGCGGCAGGGGAGGTGTCTTCTTCGAGGGCAGGGCCATTTACTAACGAGATTTGCATCATCTCGTCAGGCGATGATGACGCCTTTTTGGTGGCGCCCTCGCGTCCCATGGAGGAGGAGGCCGAGGAGAGGGAGGCCTCCAACACGGAGGCCACTCCGGGGAGGCATGAGCCTCGCACCAAGGCTGTCATGGACCGCTCTAGGGCGAGGCCATCCGATGTCCCCTCCAAGAGGAAAGCGGTGACGCCTCCGGAGGGTTCAGGCTCCCGGACCATGCCCTCCTGGCACTCGCCAGGCCTGGCGTGGGTCGACACTGGCACTCCACCGTCCGGGTAAGTGTTCCTGGCACTTGGTCGTTTGACTCTCGTGTATTTTTGCTTTATCCTCAATTGAAGGTCTTTCCTTGGTTTTTGCCAGTGATCTTGTAACTGCGAAGCGCCGTAAGCTTCGCAAGGCGGCATATCTGAAGAGAGGCACGGCTAGGGCCGTGGATGAAGAGGCCACGAGGCCTATGGAGACGGCCTCCACAGGCCCTACTGAGGAGGAACCTCAAGGGGAGGCGACTGTGCCTCGGGCGGAGGCTGCAGCGCCTCAGGTAGAGGAGGACGCGCCTCGCCCAGAGGCCTCTGTGCCTCTTCCTGAGCCGATGGTGGTGGTGACTCTGGAGGAGAGGATTGCGACTCCTCCTCGCGCTCCTACTCCACCTCACGCGGTCGCGCATCCGCGCGAGCCAACTCCGCCTCGTGAGCCAACTCTGCCGCGCGAGCCAACCCCGGCGCGTGAGTCCGCGCCTCCCGTGCAGCCAGAGGTTGAGGCGGGCCAGGCGCCGCTTGGCACGGGGGAGTACGCAGGAGGAGCTCCTTCTTCTCCCCCTCGGGTCGCGGCAGGGGATGAGACCCGGGTTGGCGCAGGCGGTGAGGAGGCTGCTGAAGCGGCCAGGGACGGGGTGCAGCCTAGCCCCCGAGTATGCTCCGGGGCCAGGCTCTGGGGCCTCGACTCGGAGGCTGGGCCCTCAACAGGCCAAGACCTGGTCCTCCGTGGCTGGGACTGGAGCGCGGGGCGCCGTGAGGTCGCCTTTGGCCTCGTGAGGGAGTCCCTAGAGGGCCTGGATGCGCATCTCGCCCTCGGGGACATACAGCTCGCCCAGCAGCGGGAGGAGCTCGCGAGGTCGTGGGCGTCCTTCAATGCGGCTGTCGAGGCTCGCCGGCAGGAGGACTTGGCGCTACGGGCCGCGCGTGAGGAGGCCACACGCTTTGCCAAGGAGGTCCGCGAGGGGGCCATCCGCGACGCCGCAGAACTTCTTGCGCCCCTCCAAGAGGAACGTGACGCCGCTGCTGATCTCCTGCGCGTAGCAATGGCCGAGCGCGAGGCTATGGAGGGCTCGTTGGCGTAAAAACGCCGCGAGCTGAGCCAGCTGGAGGCCCAACTTCTCTCCGCCCACCAGGCAGCGTAGGAGACCCTGGAGGAGGACCGCAAGGGCCTCGCCGGGGGCGAGCAGCTGCTGGCCCTCAAGGACAGGGACATGCGGCTGCGCGACGAGCAGCGGCTTCAGGCAGAGAGCGCGCTCACTCTCAACGCGAGGACCTTGAGAAGCGCGAGGCGGACCTGGCCCAGGCGCTCCACCAGTACGACGAGAACGTCGCTGCCCAGAAGCGTGCTTATGAGCGCTTCGAGCAGCGATTTGCTGAGAAGAAGAAAGAGGCGGAGGACGCCCTCATGGAGCGCGAGAAGCAGTACAGGCTGACCAAAGCCCAGGAGTACCGCGACTTGGCCCAGAAGCAGGAGGATCGCTTTTAGGCCCGTCACGCCGCCGATGCTCAGCGGATTTCTGCGCTTGAGAAGGCCAACTCCAAGCTAGAATCCCGCCTCAAGAGTGCCAAGGACGGTCGACGCCGGGCAGGGGAGGACCGCAGCGAGGCCGACCATGACCTCAACACCCTGGCCAAGGACGTGGAGGAGCAGGTGGCTCCCATGCTGGAGCGGGCGACGGAGGCGGCTGACTCTGCCATGGCCGCTCGTGCGCTCACGAGGCAGCGGGAGCGCATGTTTGAAGCGCTGGTCGCCCGGGGTAACGAGCGTGCCGCCCTGCATGACGCGGACGCGCCGCACGCTGATGTTTGAGACCGTGGCGATGCTGCCATGTACCTGGTCTACTTCGACCAGATCTTCATGGCGCTCGAGTGCCCTGTCGCTGACCTCCGCGAGGTGATAGAGGACGAGAGCCGGCAGCTCCTGGGGGTGGGCGTCGACCGCATCTTCACCAACCTTAGGATCCTCACACCAGGCTTCGACCTCTCCACCGTGACGGAGGCTCGTCAAGGCGAGGACGTGCGGCGGGTCTCCAACTACCTCCGCGAGCAAGTCCATGCTTTCTGCAACTGCTTCAAGCGCGCGGAGGCCGCTGCGGAGGACAGCGAGGAGGAGGCCGCCTCTGCCGAGACCGAGGACTGTCGGGGGGGCTGCCCCCCAGGTAGGGCAGATCCCGGCGTAATCCAATAGTGTAGCAACAGTGATCGACCTTTGGCGAGAGCAAAGGCCACCCCCTAGTGTGCTGAAGTGGCAACTTGACCTTTGAGAGCTGGTAGAGTGCAAGGTGCCACCTGGTAGACGCAAAGGTCATCTCTGGCGGCTATAAATAGACACCCCGAGCCCTCATAACAGCACAGGCATCAGCGGGTAGTTCCTCTAAGAACTAGCTTCTCGAAGATGTCTTTGCTGGTAGGCTAAGACATCTTCGGGAGGCTAGGCCTAGAGATACTCATCCTAAGAGAAACTCGGATGTGTCCGGGAGTGACCTTGGACCTTATGGCTCCGAGAAGACTCCCGGAAGGAGAGGTACTCGGTCTTACCGGATAGGTAATCCGGGTAAGTGCTAACCAGAACATTTATCTCGGTCCTAGACTTGTGCAGGAAGGACTCGTAAGGTCGAGCAAGAAGGTGACTAGCATGAGGGATCCCGGTAGGCCGTCAACGGTCTGCAAGAGGCTTTCCCGCCTGATGCGGGGGGAAATACCATTCCGTCTGACACGGAAGCATGGTCACCTCCCGCCTGACACGGAAGCATGGTCACCTCCCGCCTGACACGGGAGCGCGTCAGCCGATACGACAACGGTACGACAAGACACGACGTGCCTAGCCCGGCAATCTGGAAAAGCCTATCCGGGATGGGCAAAGACATGTCCTGTCTCTGACAGGGGGACAATGATGTTCCAGCACAGCGCCTGCTGTCCTTGCCGGAATGATGACGAAGGGGCTACGCCGGATAGAACGACGACTAGGTCGCACTAGCCGGTGTCGACATAACGGTCAGGCCTGTCCGGTGGGGCCAAGCCGGATTAGGGTTTCCGGCCCTCCTGGCCGGAACTCTATAAAAGGCGCCATAACTGCTCCTGTGAAGGAGAGACCAACTTGGAGGCCAAAACTATAGTCTCATTTACTCCTAGAGCATTTACTTCATCCTCCCTTGAGTTCATCTAGCTCTTTGTGTTCTTCACCTCAAGAGCTCTAAGAGCAAGTTGTAGCCCTTGTACCACACTTATATAGAGAGGAAAGGCAGAAGTAGGGGTATTACCTCCTCACGAGGGCCCTGAACCTGGGTATATCGTGTGTGTGATGTGTGCCTTCGTGCATTTGTTCTTGTTTGCTAGATCTTCTCCCTCGTACATTGATCTTGTTTCTCGTTCTTGGGAGATCTCGGTTACACCGGGATCCTCCCCGTGTGAGCTCTTCAGCTCGCTATCCCTCCCCGGATCCACCAACGTCCATCGGCCCCACACATTAGCCATCCTATGGCATCTGCCGTGACACCACCACGACAGTTGGCGCCCACCGTGGGGCAGACAGAGGCGTTGGCTGGTGTACACATCCGGACGAGCTCCCCTGTTCACTTCGACATCCGGGTTCTCTCTGGCCTTGTCGTAAGGCTAGGCGAGATGGACTTCGTCAGCGACAACGCAGGGTGCTTCCGGAACAAACCCTTCCCTGTGAACGGGTGCATAATTGACTTCGGTGGCTTCACCACTTACGTCGCCACCGAGGTTATCTGCAGCTACCCGGATGTTGTTCTGGATGCTGAGGATCCTCCCATGCTCTGCGCCACTCGGGGTCCGTGTGCCGGTCACTCCCTGAGTTCCGTCGCGGTCATGATGGTCGGGACAACCGAGGAGGAGTACCAGGACGCCGACGGCGATGCCGGTAGCGGCCACATTCGTTAGGACAAACCTCCTCAGGAAAGAGGTGCGGCCCGAGACGGCGATCCGCAGCCATCCTAGCCACGTCGCCGCCCAGATCCCCTCTCGGGTCTGGTGGCCAAGTTGGCTTTCCCTGTGACAGCTGAAGCAGACACCCAAGCCACTTCGGCTGACTTGGAGGAGCAGCGTAGGTTTCTGCTCGCCGAAGCGCAAGAGATCGCCAAGATCCAGCGTGAACTCAATGCTAGCCTCCGGGAGTACAATGCAGCTCACGGATTCCTTAAAATAGACTCTCGGGACAAGCGTATCGCGGATCTGCGCAAAAAGGGCAGAATCGTGAATGATGAGCTGGCCGGTTGGGCCGCAACGAGTCAGGCAGGTAGCATGTTCTCGGCGGGGAAGCCGGTATACAGCTCCCCGGCGAAAACTCTTAGGTCTGCCGAAGCCGCCATGGCAGAGCTGGTAGGGCTATCCGGTGAGGCTCTACGCAAACAGCAGGAACGGGTGAATGAGTTGGTCGTCGAGGCCAACCGGCAGAATCAGGCCTTCAAGAAAAAGAACCCCGGGGCGGGATCCCAAGTGCACTCAGCTAGGCCCGACAGCCAGAGATCGGACGGAGAGGCCTCCTCCCCGCATCCGAGCAAGAGCAAGAGCAAGAGCCGGAGCCGAAGTCGAGGCTCCGGAAAAAACAAGCAGTTGCAGACTTACGACCCGGCCTTTGCCGGTATCCAGCAAGCCGGGCAGCGTAACTCGGCGCAAGCAGAGAGCGCTCGCGGTGGTGGTGACCGGGGTGTAGGAAACAATAACCCGGCTAGCCGTGGTAATCCACCCCGGAATACGCCACATGTTCAGGGGAACCCGCGAAGGGAGGCCGCCTCTCTCCCGCAGCAGGCTGTGATCCCGGTGCAAGACAGGCACAACGATGGGAACTCAAAGTTGCAGCAGCTCGGGTACCAGCCTAATGAAAATCCTTTGGGATCTCGGATAGGAACTAGGCAACTGGATCCGGCCGATGCCCGAATTCGGCTCGACCAGATTCACCAGTCCGAGCTAGTGGAAGAGCAAGGACCCCCGGGACCTGCCTGCTTTGGACCCCGGATCATGCGGAGCCGCCTGTCCGGAATTTTCAGCTCAACCGAGGTGCCAAAACCTATGACGGCAGCAAGAAGCCGGAGGACTGGTTGACCGACTATGTAACTGCAGTAAGCATAGCCGGTGGAAACAGACGCTGGGTGGTACGTTACGTGACGCAGATGTTGGAATGATCTGCCAGGATCTGGTTGAACAACTTGAGAGCTGACAGCATAGACTGTTGGTTAGATTTCGAGGAGGCGTTCATCAGCAACTTCACCAGCACGTACAAAAGGCCAAACAGGTCTCAACAGCTCGCCATCTGTAGGCAAAGGAGCAACGAAACCGACCGGGAGTACCTAACCCGGTGGAGCAACATTCGCAATTCTTGCGAAGGAGTGGTGGAGGCACAGGCCATCTCCTGGTTTGCGCAAGGATGTCGGCACGGCTCAATGCTTTGGCAGAAATTGCAAAGGAAGATGTCGGCGACCTTGGCAGAGACCATGCGCATCGCCGATACCTACACGCTTGGGGATCCCTTGCAACCCCTGGTGGATGTCGGTGACTCCAACACGAGGAATGCGGGACCTCAGCGTCCGGGATCAAGCAGGAGCCATGATCGCCAGGATTTTGGCCAGAAGAGGAATCAGCCCGAGTACCACCATGCCGCGCAGCATGTTGCAGCTGTGACCCGAGATCAAGAGGATGCCGGCGACAGTCAGCGTCAGAAGACAAGTGGCCCGGCTTGGGGTCATAGTCAGGAAGTGCAAAAAACTTGGGTGGAACAGAAGAAGCCCCTGACGTATGAAGAGATGCTGAACAAGCCATGCTGCTACCACACCCTGGAGGCCAACAAGCCGGTGAACCACTCTACTCGGCAGTGCAGCTGGTATCAGCGCACATTGCAGGAGGGCAGCTCGGGGGCTATTCGGCCGAGTGCTCCGGCGTCTCGACCCAACATTCCGATACCTCCTCCTTCGACGTCAGGAGCCAACGCGATCCGGATTAATCAGCCTCAGCGAGGACCCCCACCTCGGCCGGTAAACGTGGTGCACACCCGGAACGACAATGGTGCAGGCCCTAGTAGCCAAGCCGGACATCAACAAGGCAGCTATCGGGAGGCACATCAGAGCTATGTGGTCTTCGTGACCGAGCCCACTGACCGGAAGAGTGTGCGACAGCGTGCCCTGGAGGTGAACGCTGTGATTCCGGCGGTACCCAAGTTCTTGCACTGGTCCGAGATGGAGATCACGTGGAGCCGGAAGGATCATCCCAGAGTTATGCCTAAGCCGGGGGCGTACGCCTTGGTGGTAGACCCAACCTTTGTTGGGCCAAGCCTGAACGTCCGCTTCAGTCGGGTTCGGATTGACAATGGCAGTGCCATTAACATCATGTACAAAGATACGATCCTGAAGCTGGGGGTGTCCATGAACACCTTGCTACCTACCGAGACGACCTTCCATGGCATTGTGCCCGTAGTCTCTTGCTCACCCATGGGTAAAATCTGGGTTGAGGTACTATTCGGAACCCGGGAAAACTGCCGAACCGAGAGCTTGGAATTCGAGGTTGTGGACCTCGAAAGCCCGTATCACGCACCGATCGGCAGGCCGGCCCTGGCCAAGTTCATGATTTCAAATCACATGGGCTACCTGAAGATGAAGATGCCGGGTCCTAACGGCATAATCACCATCTTGGGAGACCACAAGCGCTCCATGGAGTGTGCTTCGGCCGGCTCGTGCTTAGCAGAGTCCCTGGTGATCGCTGAAGAAAAGAAGAGGATCCAGATGGTGGTGGCACTGGCCAAAACCTCCCAACTCGGAATGCCCGGGATGGTGAACCCGGAGAAGGGTGCATCATTCCAACCTCCTAAGGAGACGAAGAAGGTGGGAGTTGACCGCAGCAACCCGGAGCGCCAAGTTATCATTGGCAGCAACCTGGACAGCAAATAGGAAGGCGAGCACGTCGACTTCCTCCGTGAGAATCGGGATGCTTTTGCGTGGTCGAGTGACGATCTGCAAGGTGTTCCGAGGGAGTTGGCTGAGCACTCTCTGTTTGTTAGGCTGGATGCGAAGCCGGTGAAGCAACCGACTAGGCGCATCTCGGATGAAAGAAGAGCTGCCGTCATGGAGCATCTTGCTATACTGCTGGCCGCCGGATTCATAATGGAAGTGCTGCACCCGGATTGGATATCAAATCCGGTCCTGGTAGAGAAGAAGAAAGATGATCCCCTCCTGCTTAAGGTGTGGCGCATGTGCATCGACTTCACCAACCTCAACAAGGCATGCCCGAAGGACCCCTTTCCACTCCCCCGGATAGATCAAGTGATCGATTCCACTGCCGGGAGTGAGCTCTTAACTTTTTTAGATGCATATTCTGGTTTACACCAGATACCTTTGAATCCGGATGATCAATTGAAAACTGCTTTTATTACCCCATATGGGGCTTATTGCTATCGTGTCATGACTTTCGGTTTGAGAAATGCTGGTGCTACATACCAGAGGTGCATGCAGAAATGATTGCATGACCAGATAGGCCGGAATGCTGAAGTCTATGTCGATGACATAGTCATAAAAACAAAAGAAAAAGCCTCATTGATCGATGATCTGAGAGAAACATTTAAGAACTTAAGAAGATTCCAGATGAAGTTGAATCCGGATAAGTGCACATTCGGCGTTCCGGCAGGGAAATTACTCGGTTTCCTCATCTCAAGCCGGGGAATTGAAGTCAACCCGGGTAAGATACGTGCTATCGAGAGCATGAAATTGCCCGTGCGTCTCAAAGATGTGCAGAAGTTCACTGGTTGTCTTGCATCCCTAAGTCGGTTTGTGAGCCGACTTGGAGAGAAGGCCTTGCCCCTGTACCAATTGATGAAGAAGAGCAAAACATTTGTTTGGACCCCGCAGGCCGATGCGGCATTCAACGATTTGAAGAGAATGCTTTCAACAGCACCCGTGTTGGCATCCCCGTTGCACAAGGAACCTATGCTGTTGTATATTGCTGCCACCAACCGGGTAGTCAGCGTAGCCATTGTGGTAGAGAGGGAAGAAGGGGGCAAACTGATACAGAGACCGGTGTATTACCTCAGTGAGGTGATCTCGGAATCCAAGCAGAACTACCCGCACTACCAGAAGATGGCGTATGGAGTGTACATGGCAGTGACCAAGATCAAGCACTACTTTCAAGAGCACCCAATCACAGTGGTATGTGAGGCTCCTCTCGCCGAGATCATCGGTTGCAAGGATGCTAGCGGCCGGGTTGCCAAATGGGCCATCCAGTTGTCTCCGTATGCTCCGGCATACGAGAGACGAGATGCCATCAAGTCGCAGGCGCTGCCGGACTTTTTTGTAGACTGGGCCGAGATGCCGGATTACAATTTCTGGAGGATGCATTTCGATGGCTCCAAGGCCAAGATCGGGTTGGGTGCCGGAGTGCTTCTCACATCACCAAAACAAGATGTGCTGAAGTATGTCCTGCAAATTCATTTCCGGGCATCTAACAATGTCACTGAGTACGAGGCCTTGGTTCATGGACTGAATGTCGCCAAGGAGATCGGCATCCGCCGGATAGAGTGTTTCGGCGATTCCGATCTCGTGGTGCAGCAGGTGTCGGGGAACTGGGATTCACTGGATGCCAACATGGCCTTTTATCGGTTTCATGTGCAAAAAGTATCCAGATTTTTTGAAGGATGCGAGTTCAAGCACATACCCAGAGGAGAAAACGAGGCAGCAGATGTGTTGTCCAAGCTAGGATCATCTCGGGATGCCATCCCACCCGGGATCGCTCTTGAGCATTTGACGAAGCCATCTATTCAGCCATCACCCGAGTCGGATTCTATCTTCATCCCCAAGGAGCCTGGTTCGGAAGCTGTACCCATGGAAGTGGAAGTCGGGAGCATCGTATCGAACCCGGGGACTGCATCACAGTGCTCAGAGGGGCAAAGAAAGATGATGATGGAGGTGATGTCGGCAGAGCCAATGGACATGGATACTCCCTTGTTCCCGGTTCGACCAGTCCCGAGATGGGCGCAGCCCATTATGGTTTACATCTTGGAAGGAACCCTCCCGGAGAATGAAGTGGAAGCCCGGCAGATAGTGCGAAGGTCAAAAGCATACACCGTCATCAATCAAGAGCTATATAAGAGGAGTGTCACCGAGGTACTCCAGAGGTGTGTGGAACCAGAAGAAGGCCAAGAGATGCTGTTGGAAATACATCAGGGGGAATGCGGACATCATGCATCATCCTGGGCCCTGGTGGCGAAAGTGTTCCAGCATGGGTTCTACTGGCCCACTGCGTTACAGCAAGCAGAAGACATTGTCCGGAAGTGTGGAGGATGCCAGAGGTTTGCTCACCGAATACATATGCCGGCATCGGCACTGAAGACAATCCCTATCACTTGGCCATTCGCGGTATGGTGTTTGGACATGGTCGGGCAGTTCAAGCCGGCTAGAGGCAATATGACTCACATACTGGTCATGGTGGACAAGTTCACCAAGTGGATAGAGGTCAAGCCAATCCGGAAGTGTGACGGACACACCGCCGTGCAATTCCTGAAAGACATCATCTTGAGGTACGGATACCCGCACAGCATCATCACGGATAATGGCACCAATTTTGTTGTGGGGGAATTCGCTCGATTTTGTGCTGAGAAGGGAATCCGGTTGGATGTAGCATCAGTTGCACACCCGGAAGCAAACGGACAAGTTGAAAGAGCAAATGCATTGGTCTTGGCCGGCATCAAAGCCCGCTTGATCGAACCGCTATTGAGAACTCCGGGATGCTGGATAGAGGAGTTACCAGCAGTATTATGGGGTCTCCGGACCACACCGAATAGATCTACCGGGTATACGCCATTCTTCATGGTGTATGGTGCTGAGGCAGTGCTCCCGACCGACATACAATATGATTCCCCGAGAGTGATAATGTTCACCGAGACCGAGGCGAAAGAGGCCCGAGAAAATGATGTTGACTTACTTGAATAAGCAAGAGAATTGGCATTATCCCGGTCGGCATTTTATCAGCAAAATCTCCGTCGCTATCATAGCTAGAAGGTGCATCCGAGAGTGTTCCGAGAAGGAGATCTTGTGCTGAGGCTCATGCAACGCACGGCCGGAATGCATAAGTTGTCACCTCGATGGGAGGGACCTTTTGTGATAAGCAGGGCATTGCACAATGATTCTTGTTACCTTGTAGATGCACAGGAGGCTAGGAAAGGTGTAATGGACAAATCCGGTGAGGAAACCAAGCGTCCATGGAATGTAGCCCTGCTTCGCCCCTTTTACCCGTAAAGGGCACAGTGTATGTTGTATTTCGGTTTTTGTCTATTAATGAAAGTTCGGCACCCCGGGATGTACCCGGGGACTGCTGCGTTACCTGCCCATTTACTTTGTTCCGTTTATTTATTATTTCATGTCGGCATCCCGGGAAGGAACCCGGGGACTGCCTGGTACCAATTTTTTATGTTGTCTGTATGCCGGAAAAGTTCCGAAATCGATTCTCAAAGTCAAAGTAATGTATGTCATGTGAAATCATCTTGTGACTCGACTGACGAACGCCGAAATGGTAGTCAAGAGCAAAGAGAATCAAATATGGGGAACACGAAAATGGTCTCGGGGACTCGGAGCAGGAACTCATCCGGCATACCTGTTTTACTAACCCGGTTATTTTTTATGTCGGGAATTCTGTTAACTAGAACTCGGATATTCTTAAGTAATATATGTCGTGTATGGAGTTTTGTGACTCGACTGTCGAACGCCGAAATGGTATACAAGAGCAGAAATTGCCTAAGTACGGTAAACATGAAAAGGAACTCGGGGACTCGTGGCAGAGTAAACCGACATAGCTCGTTTTAATATATAATATAGTGCGAAACATAAATCTTAAAAGTATGTATTACATCTTGCACCCGGCATCCCGGGGATTTAACAGTTCTACACTTAAGCATTTCTAAGGAACTGGAGAAGCCGGCTTCTCGGCGGTAGCAGCAGCAGGAGCGGTGATGACGGTATCCTCAGCGCCGGCAGCAGCGCTAGGGGCATCCGGATGCACCTCGGCCTGAGAGGCCTCGGCGGCGTTGGAGTAGAAGCATCCCGGGAGACCACGGTCTCGGTGGCGGCACCGGAAGCGGCGTCGTCCTCCTCCGGGATCTCGGCGTCCACGTCATCAGTTGCACCGGTTTCATCGTCATCCTCGTAATCTGACTCGGAGTCAGAGGTGACGAGGCTGGCGGTGAAGACACAAATGTTCGACCAGGAGGCGATGCGATGCGCCACTTCTCGGCGCCGCTGGATCTTAGCCGGATCGCTGCACCACGGCGAGATGGTGCACAGGCGCTGGACCACGTCAAGGTCGAGACCCTCGTACCAACTAAGTACATGGCTCAAGACCTGATCGGCACCAGCCCGCGCACCATAGCGCTTCCAAGCGTGGACACGCTTCCCGGCAGCTCGGAGTGCACTCGCCAGTTCGCTGACCGAGAGGGTCGCCCTGACGCCCGGCCATAATGCTCCATGGACATGGACCGCGGCACTGATCAACTCCGTCCCGATCGACCAGAGAGGCACTATCCGGGCCTTCAGGGCAGTGAGGTGATCCTCAATGTCCCAAGAATCCGAGACAGGGCCCTTCCCGGCGCGCTTCTCCCAGGTGGCAGCGACTGCAAGGTTGGCAGCGTTGCGGGAGTGCTCGAATTCCCCTTTAAAAAGAAGAGCTGTCAAGCGACTAGGTCATAAGGATTGTAGAAGTAAAGAAAGAGAGCAGGAGAAAAAGGATGTCGGTCAACTTACTGTTAAGATCCCGGTTCAATCTGGTTAGCTCAGAGAGCAGAGTATCGGCCTGTGACCGGAGAAGCGACAGCCCGATCTCGGTGAGATGCGCGCGTGCCTCGGATTGGTCCAAGGTCTCCTTCTGCTTCTTCGTTGCCTCCACGAAGCGCGTCTTCATGTCGCTCGCGGCAGACTTGGCCTTTTCGAGCTCGGCACTTAGCCGCGCGATCTCGACATGGGTCGCGGCTAGCGCAGATTTCTGCTCCACCGAGATTTTGCGCGCGGCATCCCGCTCCTCCCGGAGGCGCCCCTCGCACTTCTTGGACTGACCAAGGTCAGCAAGGACCCGGTGGAAGATGCTGCCCCGTTTCTTACCGCATTCCTTAATTCAAAACAAATAAGGTTATATCAATCTCGGGAAGGATCCCGGAGACTCGGGACGTTCCGAGATCTATGTCAGTTAAAGCTACTCGGTAGGGAAGATCTCGGGGACTCGTCTTCCGAGTCCTGTGATTTTCTCTAAGATTGGAGCCTAGTGGTCTGCTATTCGGTGGAATCTAGAGCACTAAGCACCAATCTTGGGGACTAGTGGAGATGGAACAATTTTTAAAGCTATTCGGTAGGAAAGATCTTGGGGGCTCGTCTTCCAAGTCCTCTGGTTTTCTCTAAGATTGGAGCCTAGTGGTCTGCTATTCGGTGGAATCTAGAGCACTAAGCACCAATCTCGGGAACTAGTGGAGATGGAACAATTTTTAAGGCTACTCGGTAGGGAGGATCTCGGGGACTTGTCTTCCAAGTCCTCTGGTTTTCTCTAAGATTGGAGCCTAGTGGTCTGCTATTCGGTGGAATCTAGAGCACTAAACACCAATCTCGGGGACTAGTGGGGATGGAACAAATAATTTTTGGAAAAGGTAAAGGGAACAAAATTACCTCGGTCACCCGAGTAACGTCTAGCGCGGCCACCTGGAGAGCGTGTAGAGCTCGGGCGCTGTGGCTAGGGACGGCAGCGTGCAAGTCCTCCACGATCTCGGAGGCATCGGCGGCGATCCAGGCTTGGTTGTATTCTTCAACAACACGCATGCCGGATCCGCCAGGCGCGCGAGCAGCAACAACCTCCCGGGATCCTGAAGGCATAAAGGAGCTTACGGTTGCTCGCAGCGTCTGCAGGGCAGCAGTGGGGATCTCGGCAGGAGGTGGCGGTAATGGCGAAAACTTACCCGAGCTCAGAGCCAAGTCTTGGGCCGAAGATGTCAGAGGAGCAGCAGGTTTACCGGAGGCTATTTTCTGCCCGGCGGCCTTGCTGCGTGACTTCCCGGCAGGATGGTCAGATTGTCGGGAAGGGGCCGTGGGCTGTTTCGGCGGAGCAGGCTTGCCCGGGGCCTGCCGAGGGGAGGCTCCCGGCACAACCTGGCGAGGAGGACTTGCAGTGTCCGTCTCAAGACCAGACACCCTGCACGGGCTCTCCGGAAGGAAGACGTCTTCCGGTGCGCTGGTAGCCTGGGTCGGAATCTCGTCCACCACGGGACGTGCATCCGGAGTCGCCGCGGCAGTCTGCGTGGCACCAGGCGCAGAAGGAGCAGCCCGAGGCGGGCTAGGTGTGCAAGATCCCGGAGGATGGGAAGCCGCGGATGCCGGAACGTCAAGTGCATCGCTGAAAGAAGTATATCAATAAAGACTTCAGGAGAAGACAAGAACATGTAACTCGAAGCAAAGAAATCTTACCCGGAATCGACGGTGGGAGGACCTCTCCTTCGGCGTAGAGGCTTCTCGGTCGTTTGCTTGTTAGGCCTGCTCTTCTTGGTGGTGGTGCCGGATGCACCGGCAGGGTTGGTGTCGGAAGCCGCACGCTTCCGGGTTTCGGCGCGCTTCGTCACGGCCATGGGTTTCGAGCCACCGGCGAAGCCCAGTTGAGGGGAAGAGCGTCAATCAGATCGAGTATTGGACAATCAATCTCATCCTCATCATCTGAAGAAACGGAAATAGCCTCTGAGGTAGAAGGGTTACCCGGAGCGAACTAGAGGAATAGCAAGGTGGTCCTCGCCGTCCGGATCCTCTCTCGGCATCTTTTCCGGTGGCGTGATGTTCGGCACGAAATTCCCACCGGCATGCATAGCGTCCTCTTCAGTTTGACGCTCGAATAGCTGCATGAACAAATCACTGCATGATAACCATGTCGGTTTCCAACAGAATCCAGGTGCAAATGCAAGTTTGCGAAAGACAGACACGAGCACCTGTTTTAGTGGTTTTTTCCGGGACCCACCGACAAGACCCCAGATATAATCATCCGGCATCTTCGTTCGAGCAATAACTTGAACGCGCCGGACGACTGCGGGACGGTCCAACCTGAAGATGATGGTCCTGGTGGGATCTAGTGACCCGTCCATATGGCACATCTTGTGCACTCGGGTTTGTAGCGGGCAGACGCGGCGAATGATGAAACAGCGCAGGAGATCGTCGCCAGTCATCTTGTCCGTCAGCATGTTGAGGACGTCGTGCATACATCTGATCTCCTCGATATCCGGGAGCCGGTTCCAGAGGTCGAATTCGCGGGGAGGTCCAATGGCGAACTCCGGCAAATTGATAAAATCCGGGTTCGATGATCCCGGACCATCTCCCGAAGCCTCCCGGTTCTTCACGTAGAAGAAACTACGCTGCCACTTCCGGCAAGATTCTAGTCCCTTGACTATGGGAAATCCGGAGTCAGTGCGGGGAATTATGGTGGCCGCTCCGCAGTCGACTAAGTCTTTGACTTTCTGATCCGGATTGGGGATGACTTGGCGGCGGAGGATGAAGTACTTGGCCCAGAGGTCCAAGAAAGGCCACACGCCGAGATATGCTTCCGTATAGGTGGTGAAGACCGAAAGCATCATAATGGTGTTGGCTGGGAGATGATGGGGTTGGAGGCTGTAGGTGTCGAGGAAGTTGCGGAAGAAGGGGCTAGCCGGAAGCCCAAACCCGCGCTCGAAATGCGTGAGGAATACAACGTATTCCCCGGGTTGGGGTTCCGGTTGAACCTCGCCCTCCGGAAGTCGACTCTCGACTTCTGGTGGAATCCGGTGAGTCCGGTACAGCCAATAGAGATCCTTCTGCATGATCTCGGACCCATCCCAACATCCCCGAACACTTTCTTCAGCCATGTCGGAGGGGTCTGCAGATGTGTCCGGGCTATTCTGCAAGCGCAACGGCAGTTAGTGGAGTTAGTCTACCGGGAGCTAAGATACCGGATCGCAAACTCCTAAATGCATCTGGATTCCTACCAAATAAGATCTACCGCACGCGAGTAAATCAAAACTTAATCGACAAAAATATGCTCGGACAAGATACGAAGGTGGCCTAAATGCAAACGAAAGGTAATGTGCGGAGCGCAGCCTCGTCAGCGCCACGCGAATCGTGCTCGCCGGCGGCGGCGCCGCCGCGCGTGCGTCATTGCACGACCGAACGCGAAGCAACCTAACCGTGGGGAAGTTCATCGGAGCGGACGGAAGAACTTACCGGAGAAAGCGAGGCCGGTGACGGGCAAGAAGGGCGCGACCCGATGGTGGAGGCGAAGAGCTCCGGCGACCAGCGAGAGCGGCGGTGTTCGAGCTCCGGGCGCGGCAACGGCGACGTGCTCGAGACGACGGTGGGAGAAGTGAGAAGTTGGGGAAGAAGAAGTGACCGTTCCGGTCCCCTATTTATGGGGGGGATCCGGAGCGGTTTCCGAATTTCCCGCCCACGATCTCTCCGATCGTGGGTGGGATCTATTTTGTGCAGCGCGACACGTGGCGTACACCGGAGCGCCCGATCCGGCCACACCGGGGGCCACACAGCCCCAACGGTTGGACTTCGGATCGGCTGCGGCTCCCGGCGCGCGAACCCGAGCGGCGGCGTGCTCGGTCAGAAGCACTCGAGTGCATTTCTGATTCGGCAGGACCTCGGGTGGGACCCAGCCAAAGATCTGGAATTCAATGCGGAGCCAACGATGAAGATTCACTCACGTGGCACTATCCGGTCAGGAGCATGGCCTTCCGGTCGAAACGATCTCGGTGCGAGGATCTCGGTAAAATCCATCTCGGAATCAAGTCGAAGGATAGTCTCATATTGTCTGGGGAGATTGTTGTTATTTAAGCTGATCCCGCACATCATCCGGGGTCGCTGCGTAGCACCAGCTTCGGGGACTAGTGTCGGGGGGCTGCCCCCCGGGTAGGGCAGATCCCGGCGTAATCCAACAGTGTAGCAACAGTGATCGACCTTTGGCGAGAGCAAAGGCCACCCCCTAGTGTGCTGAAGGGGCAACTTGACCTTTGAGAGCTGGTAGAGTGCAAGGTGCCACCTAGTAGACGCAAAGGTCATCTCTGGCGGCTATAAATACACCCCGTGCCCTCAGAACAGCACAGGCATCAGCGGGTGGTTCCTCTAAGAACTAGCTTCTCGAAGATGTCTTTGCTGGTAGGCTAAGACATCTTCGGGAGGCTAGGCCTAGAGATACTCATCCTAAGAGAAACTCGGATGTGTCCGGGAGTGACCTTGGAACTTATGGCTCCAAGAAGACTCCCGAAAGGAGAGGTACTCGGTCTTACCGGATAGGTAATCCGGGTAAGTGCTAACCGGAACATTTATCTCGGTCCTAGACTTGTGCAGGAAGGACTCGTAAGGTCGAGCAAGAAGGTGACTAGCATGAGGGATCCCGGTAGGCCGTCAACGGTCTGCAGGAGGCTTTCCCGCCTGATGCGGGGGGAAATACCATTCCGTCTGACACGGAAGCATGGTCACCTCCCGCCTGACACGGAAGCATGGTCACCTCCCGCCTGACACGGGAGCGCGTCAGCCGGTACGACAACGGTACGACAAGACACGACGTGCCTAGCCCGGCAATCTGGAAAAGGCTATCCGGGATGGGCAAAGACATGTCCTGTCTCTGACAGGGGGACAATGATGTTCCAGCACGGCGCCTGCTGTCCTTGCCGGAATGATGACGAAGGGGCTACGCCGGATAGCACGGCGACTAGGTCGCACTAGCCGGTGTCGACATAACGGTTAGGCCTGTCCGGTGGAGCCAAGCCGGATTAGGGTTTCCGGCCCTCCTGGCCGGAACTCTATAAAAGGCGCCATAACTGCTCCTGTGAAGGAGAGACCAACTTGGAGGCCATAACTATAGTCCCATTTACTCCTAGAGCGTTTACTTCATCCTCCCTTGAGTTCATCTAGTTCTTTGTGTTCTTCACCTTAAGAGCTCTAAGAGCAAGTTGTAGCCCTTGTACCACACTTATATAGAGAGGAAAGGCAGGAGTAGGGGTGTTACCTCCTCACGAGGGCCCTGAACCTGGGTTTATCGTGTGTGTGATGTGTGCCTTCGTGCATTTGTTCTTGTTTGCTAGATCTTCTCCCTCGTACATTGATCTTGTTTCTCGTTCTTGGGAGATCTCGGTTACACCGGGATCCTCCCCGTGTGAGCTCTTCAGCTCGCTATTCGTCCCCGGATCCACCAACGTCCATCGGCCCCACACATTAGGCATCCTATGGCATCTGTCGTGACACCACCACGACAAGGAGGGCGTAGTGGAGGAGGTCCAGGAAGATGATTGTTCCGCCTGAGCTATTTGTCATTGCGCCTGTGTGCGCTTGTATCTGAAACAGTTTTATGCTTAGACATTTGCGACCTTTGGGCATGTAATATATTTTCATTTGCAATTCGTTTCTAGCTTGCTTGCCCCTCAAGAGGTCCCTTTGGACTTATCTCCATGTCTATTTGTTCTCTGCATCGTTAGGACCCATCTCTTCGTGCCATGACTCCGCCACTTCGGTATGCTAGAGCAATGACTCTGCAAGGCCGGGGAGGGGGAGTTTAGGCCTAGGAGAGGTAGGAGCCCTGAGTCGCAATGATTAAGTGCCCCCCTTAGACGTACGAGTAGTCCATGAAGTATAATTGAAAGCAAAGTCGCTGGAGGGGCAAACGTGCGCTAGAGGGGAAGACGCTCTTAAGGCGCGGGTGCGAGACTTAGCTTCTCGAGGTTTTCGCCCTGTAGAGGATTTTTGCCTGGCGAGGAGGTCCTCTTGAGGGTTTGTTCCTGGATGCCTCCTCAGGCTTGTGGGGGCATTTCTTCCCTATAGAGGTTAGAGGGGCGAACCCAAACGCTGGAGCACGATACAGGGGACTCGTGCGCGCTTATAGGTCCCCTCAGGCGTTCCTCGCGAGGAGAGTAAGTACCAAGGTCCTCTGTATAGATGGCGTGTTTGTGGGATCTTGCCCTCCAGCCAGAGCTCGGATCCTTGGATTTTGCAGTGCTGCTAGTGTGTCATTTGAGGCACTGGCACCGTACTCAGCCCCCGCTCGTGAGGTACGCATGTGGAGAGATATAAGCGCACATTTCAATGAACTAATGCGTAAATAAAACTCACCACCAAATATTACATAACGGCGCTGTGGCGCTAAGTTCACATAGGAACGAAATTGTCTCATTATGCTTGGAGTTGCCAAGTTAATGTTTTGACCATTTCGAGGCATGGGGACCACCCATTAGTGGCAATGACTCTCAACGGCCTGAGGTGGCTCGTTACATGGAGAGCTCGGAGGGTTGACCCTCGAGAGAAGCCTTTGGAGCTTGGAGGTTTAAGCCGTGAGCTTTTAACCTCTAGAGATAAAAAATGCTTGGAGGTTGAGCCGTAAGCTGTCTCTACCGCCAGATGTCTTGACGTGACAATGATCACGGGCGTGAAAATGATCACGTTTTTCTTTTTATCCTTCTGGAGACAAAAAATTCTTGGAGGTTGAGCCGTAAGCTGTCTCTTCTGCCAGATGTCTTGACGTGACATTGATCACGGGCATGACAATGATCACGGGTAGAACTTGCGTAGGTGCATGATGTTCCATGGATTCTTGACGGGGATGCCGTCTTGAGTCTCGAGACGAGCCGCACCAGGCCTGGTGATGTGGGTGACCCTGTAGGGACCTTCCCACATCGGGAACTTGCGCAGTACTGTGCTGACGAAGTAGACTGGGTGCTCGACAAGGGTTGTCAGTTTAGTCTTGGTATATTCTGCCTAAGTAGGCTCTGTAGGGCTCTCGAGGGGGCTAGCCTATGGAGAGCCCTCGAGGGAGTCGGCCTGTGGAGGCTCTTCAGGCTTCCTGGCGAGATTGTCCTGTAGTGGTGGACTTGGAGCAGGCTCCGCTTGTGGCTTTGGGCCTGGCGGTGGGTTTGTGGGGCCTGTTCCCTTGCCGAGCTCCTCGTCAGGCGGTTTTGGCTTTGGAGTGGTTGCACTCTTCTTGTGGAGGACTAGCTCTTCCCTCTCTACCAGAAGGACGGCACTGGCGGTCTGTGGAGTGGCTGATAGATACAGCTTCAGGTGCTCGCCTGTCCTTGGGGCGACCATGACTGGTGGGCTGTGTAACACCCCGGCCCACCCCTGGACCGAGCCTATCACACCTGGTAGCTCTCTAGGATCTCTAGACTGGCACCGTAGATCAACACTAGTGTTTTCTGCGCACTTTGTCCTCACTCGTGCGCACCCGGGAAGGACTTCCCGGTCGGTCACCCACCCTTGGAGTACTCCAGGTCAAGCACGCTTAACCTCAGAGTTCTTTCCAGATGAGCTTCCGGAAAAGAAGTTGCAACTTGTTGATATGAGTATTCTATCAATCCTATTAAACCCTGAGCCAGGATCTCACATCCTTCCCCCCTTAGAAGACCGACGCCCTCGTCGGCCATCCCCCAGTCCAGGAACTCCCCCCCTTGGCACCCGTCCATGCGTCCAGTGTCGGCACATATCACATGTCCGCCCACTGACCCGCACACGCCCAAGTAACCGCGAGGGTCGGCTCTGATACCAATTGTAACACCCCGGCCCACCCCTGAACCGAGCCTATCACACCTGGTAGCTCTCTAGGATCTCTAGACTGGCCCCGTAGATCAACAATAGTCTTTTCTGCGCACTTTGTCCTCACTCGTGCGCACCCGGGAAGGACTTCCCAGTCGGTCACCCATCCTTGGAGTACTCCAGGTCAAGCACGCTTAACCTCGGAGTTCTTTCCAGATGAGCTTCCGGAAAAGAAGTTGCAACTTGTTGATATGAGTATTCTATCGATCCTATTAAACCCTGAGCCAGGATCTCACAGGCTGGCCAGGTACCTCTTCAAATCCTCAAATGTTTTTTCCGCTTCAGGAGTCCACTTGAAGGTGCTAGTTCTTTTCATGATCTTGAAGAACGACAGAGCCCTCTCGCCAAACTTGGAGATGAATCTACCCAAGCTGGCCATGCAGCCTGTTAGGTGTTACATATCCTTGAGCCAACGTGGAGGTTGCATTTCCTCTATAGCCTTGATTTTGTCAGGGTTTGCCTCTATGCCTCGGTGGGACACGAGAAAACCAAGCAATTTTCTTGAAGGCACTCCAAAGACGCACTTGGCGGGGTTGAGCTTGATGTTCACTTTGCGCAAGCTGGCAAAAGTCTCTTCGAGGTCCCTGAGGAGAATGTTTCCCTCTCGAGATTTGACGACAATGTCATCTACATAAGCCTCGGCATTTCTGCCCATTTGCTCGCCAAGTGATATCCTCATTAGCCTCTGGAAGGTAGCTCCAGCGTTCTTCAGGCCGAAGGGCATGTAGACATAGCAATACACACCGCAAGGGGTGAGGAAAGCCGTCTTCTCCTCATCTTCCTTAGCCATTTTTATCTGGTGATAACCAGAGAAGGCGTCGAGAAGCAGAGGAGGTCGCAGCCTGCCGTGGAGTCAGCAATCTGGTCGATGCGTGGCATGGGATAAGTGTCTTTTGGGCAAGCCTTGTTCACATCAGTGTAGTCGATGCAGAGAAAGCCTCCTCCGGCGGGCTTTGGGATGACCACGCCATTGGAGAGCCAAGTGGGGTGTGCGACATCGCGGATGACCTTTGCCTATTTTAGCTTCTCAACCTCTTTGATGATGAATGCTTGCTTCTCGGGGGCTTGTTTTCTTGCTTTTTGCTTGACGGGGTGTGCGTTTAGACACATGGCTAAGTGATGCTCGATCACCTCCCTCGGTACACCGGACATATCTGACGGGGTCCATGCGAACATGTCAGAGTTTGCCCGGAAGAAGGCGGCGATGAGCGCGCTTTCCTATTTAGGAGGTAGCGCAGCACCAATGGTGACGCTAGCCCCTGAGCCCTCAGCCCCCGAGCTGCTGGAGCTTAGAGAGACTTTGTTTGTAGCGACTGGCTCCTGGGAGAACAGCTGCTGCTTCTTCTTGGGTCTCTCGAGAGGCTCCATGTCCTCGTCTGCAAGGAACTCTATGGCGGCTGCCTTGTAGGACGTCTCGACAGCGCGCATGGCATCCAGGACATGTCCACGGATGGTGATTGTGCCAGCGTTGCCGGGGGATCTTGACCATGTTGTAGGCATGATTCGTGACGGCCATGAGTTTCGCAAGGGCGGGGTAGCCGAGGATGGCGTTGTACGACAGGCCGATGTGCGCGACATCAAAGTCGATGTGCTCGGTGCGGTAGTTTTCCTCGCTGCCGAAGGTGACGGCGAGCCTGACCTGCCCAGAGGCTCCCGTGAAGGGCCTAGAGGGCATGAGCCGCTCGTAGGGCACTTGAAGCGCTTCGAACGTCTCGATGGAGATGACATTCAGGCCTGCTCCACCATCAATAAGTGTCTTGGAGACAGCGATGTTGTCGATGGTGGGGCTGTAGACCAGCGGGAGGGTTCCAACAGTCTTGGTGGACTTGGGGTGGTCCTGAGCGTCGAAAGTGATGGTGTCTTGCGACCACTTGAGGGGCCTGGAGGTCTCGAGGCTGGGGAGGGCGGCATTGAGCTCGCGAGCGAACTGCTTGAACTGATTGTTTGACTTGGGCACCTGTGCTCCACCGAGAATGCAGGCCATGGTGCCCCTTGGAGCTTGATAGCCACCATCTTCCTCGTCGGGGAGGTTGCCATTGCTCTCCGTAGCGTTGGCCTGATTGCCAGATGGTTTCTGGTAGGCGCTCTTGCGCCCACTTCCGCGGTAGCCACGGCCTTGACCACGGCTGCCACTGCCTTCTGCTTGCTCGCGCTCTTTTCTCAACCTCTTGAGGTCGAAGCAAGTCTCGGTAGAGTGACCGCGCCTGTTGTGGTAGATGCAGAATGGGCGGTGGTCGTCTTTCCTCTCCCCGGGCTCGGGAGAGTCCGTGCGGGTGCCCTTCGCGTCAGGCTCTGCCGCGAGGACCATGGTGGCCTTGCGCTTGGGCTCCTCCTTCTTCTTCTGGCTCCTGGACCTCTCAGCGTGCTCGTCCCCTCTCGAGGACATCTTGACGAAGAGGAGTCCCTCTTCAGCCTTGGCGCACTTGTCCGCCAGGTCGAACAGCTTCACCACAGAGGTGAGCTTGTCGTGGATGCCCAGCTTCTCGAGCATCCTGCTGTTGGTGACGCCCTCGCGGAAGGCCGCGATGACTTGAGTGTCAGGGATGTTCAGGATCTTGTTGCGCACTTGGCTGAAGCGCTGGATGTATTTGCGGAGGGTCTCATCCTTCTTCTGCACCACAGCGCGCAGGTCGTTGTGGGCGAGCGCGCGCTCATACGTCCCCTTGAAGTTGGAGACGAACTGCTTGCAGAGCTCCTCCCAAGAGTTCACAGAATCCTCGGGAAGGTTCAAGAGCCATGACAACGTAGAGTCGCGAAGCGCGTGGGAGAACCAGTTGGCCATGACCTTGTTGTCTCCGCCTTCCGCCTGGATGGAGGTGGTGTAGAGCTGCAGGAACTCGATGGGGTTGCTGGAGCCGTCGTAGCCCTTGGGGGAGAGGCGGCCTGAACTTCGGGGGCCATACCATGAGGCGCAGGGAGCGGGTGAACGCCATGCAGCCTGTGGCGTACGTGGCGACCCCGTGTTGCAGCGCGCTGCGGTTCTGCTGGCCCGCCTGTCCGATCTCTTCCACGAGCCGGTATTGGCGGTTGCGCTGGAGCTCCATTCCCACGCGCGCGTCTGGCGCGGTGCGCTGTACGATCAGGCAGTCGTGAGGCGAGGACGCGTGCGATGCAGCCCTCTGCGTCGCAGCCGGTGCATCCCCTGGTGGAGGCGGTGGCGCGTCTGGCGCAGCCATGCCCGCGAGGGAGGGGTGCACGGCAGACTGTGACGGAGCGGGGCGAGTCGTAGCGATGCCGACAAGGTGGTTGTGGCTCTCCAGCCACTGCTCGTGGGTCTCAGCGGTGGGCTGGTAGCGGAGAAGCTCTTGCGCCATGAGCGGGGCGGTGTGCGGCGCGGGGTCCGTCCTGCCTGGATCGGAGCCGCTCGGACGCTATGTAACATCCCAACATTTTGGAATGTTCAAAACTCACTAAAATTTAAAACTTTTGTTTTGATTAAAATAAAATATTAAAATGCATAAGAAAACTAACTATAAAAGAATTCGTACCAATTTGAAAAGTCTATTATTTCAAAATTCCCAATGTGTCATTATTTTCAAAAGTTATTCCCAATTAAACATTACATTATCCATTGTATTTCAAAAACCTTAATATGTAATTTGACAAATGTTTTATAAAGTACAAACAATTTTATTTTAAGTAAATAGTTTACTTATAAGTAATTGATTTCAACCACTTAGCCTTAGCTATAAATAAATGAAAATAATAATTACAAGTGTTATTTTAAACTATTGAAAACATTCTCTATTTGGTAGAAGATTATTATTCATTTACCTGAGTTCAAAACATAATTTGGATATTACAAGTCTATAGTTTATAACTTAAAACCTCATAGATTTCATAATTACTTAACAACCCAAATAAACATTTCATTAGCTTAAATGATTTTCATTTATTTTCAAAACATGAAATGACTTTCATGAATATATTTTCTATATAAGAAATGAATTAAATCAAAAATCTTTTCCAAAGTTGTTATAAGGTTTTCAAATGAGTTATCATAATATAAAATAGAATGGTGCAAAAAATATTTTGAATTAAAAATGAATACAATATATTTTCCTTTTCATTTCAAATAAATGTGTGATGTTATTTAATATTGTACTAAAGCCAAAAAATATTTAATATAGGAAAATGAGTTTAAATAACTTAATTTTAAACTTATATAAGTTTTTTATTTTTATAAATTTTATTTAGTCAAAAACAAAATTATTTAAGCCATGTTTTCAAATTTGAAATTAAGTGGCAAATTTGTAATTAATCATAATTTAAAATTTTGATTTTTCAAAAATGTTTAAAACATGCCCACAACTGGTTGAACGCAAAATATATTATTTTTACAAATTTTTAGAAATTTATTTGACTTGATTTGGAGTCTTAAATCAAAACTTATGAAAGAAATAAGAAAAATCAGAAAAAGAAAAAGAAAAAAATGCTGACGTCATGATGACGTCATCTTGTCTTCAAGCTCCAGCACGCACGCACGCGAAAACTGCTCACCGTGCCTCCTTGCCGAATTGATTCTTGTTGATTTAGAGCCCCAAATGACGCACCGTTTGTTTCTAATTAAAGCCTTTGATCTCCTCTTTCATCCCCCCATAAAAGCCCTCTCTTAAATGCCCTAAATTGCTTTAATTTCGTCCACCATTAAACATGGACGTTTTTGGTCGAAATTAATGTCAGATTGATTGCGGGCAAATTACTGCACCAAATCAAGCACCGTCGGATTCTATATAAAGCCCTCGACCTCCTCCTCCATTCCCCCCCAAAAGCCCTCTCCAATACGCCCCAAGGCCGACAAATTTCTTCGCCGGAGTTTCGCTCGACCGTCACCGTATTTCTTTGACTCCGGCAAGCAGAGTGAGTCCCCGCCGCCGATTCTTGGTACTTCCTCTTTCCCACGTCCGTGTCCTCCTTTAAACACCCTCCTTGCTTCATTTCCACAGCCAAATCGTGGAGGCCGAACTCGACCCGAAGGTCATCGTCGACGTCGCCACTCCGTCTGTCTCTCCACGCAGCTCCGGGAATCGCCGCTCAACTGCGACACCGTCTTCCGCTCCGCCGTGTCCATACGCGTGCCGCCGTCGTCTCCATCGCGTCCGGGAGCATCCGAAACATCGTCGCCGTCCACACCCGTCGCCGACGACCATAGCACGCCGACCGTTCGCGTCCGTCCGCGTCCGCCCGGCCGATCCACCGCCGCCGTCATCTCCTCTCGCCGGTGAGCTTCTGCTATGCTTCCTTCTATCTTGTTATGTACATATCAATTGATGAAGGGTAGCAGCCATTAGAAAAACGTCATAGGTCACCTATTCAATATTTTCGTTTTTCTGACTAGATATAACTTCCAAAATTCATATTAAATCAACCGTAACTCCGTTTTTGATGTTTTTGTAGTCTATGGAATCGTATTAACATGTAGAAAATAGTGGTATAATAAAAACTTGTATTTTAGTCGTTCACTAACTTGGTATGTACAGAAACATGTAGAACATTATTTTAATTATAGTTTTAATTATGTATGTCAAAATTTGTAAATAAAATATCTTTGAAAAGCCCATGACCTATAGATTGTGCTAGTTCTGTTGTTTTCCAACCTTGAGAAATTTAGATTTGTTCAAATTCAAAATATGATGTTTGAGTAAATTTGACATAACTTTTGATATAAACATTATTTTTGAGTAAATCAAATTGCTATAAATTTATTTAAATCCCCTTTGTCTATTAATACTACTAATAAAATTTTCTTATAAAAATTTAAATCACATAAAACTTTAATCTTATATTTATTCCTTTATTATATTTTGTGAAAATAGAAACTAGTTAAATTGCATTAGCATAATTGTTCATGTGATTAAAAATTGCATTTCATGCATATCATATTTTATTTTGTAGTTATACTTCCCATAAGAAAACTCCTTCCCCATTTTCTCTAAGTTAGAAATATTTTCAACTTAGCATTTTGGTAAAGTGATACACTTTGACACTTAGGATTTTCAACATGGAGCTAGAAGACCAATGAAGGACTTAGCCAAAACAAGACTCCAGAAGAATCTCCAAGAAGTAGAAGCACTTAGAAGAAAAATCAAGAGCAAGTTCATGAAGACCAACCAGAAATATTTTCTAAGTCTTGCTCCCTCTCTCTTTCATTTCTCCTTTCTTCTCTTAGATCTCTTGAAGACTAAGTTAAATCCAAGACCAGCCTAGGTGATACAAAAATCATCAAGTCTGAAGATTATTCAAGTCTACCAAGAATTCAATCAAGACATCACCAAGGAGAATATTACAAGTCTGGAGATGAAGCCTCGAAGACCAAATACATCTTTCTTCTATCTTTTCCCTCTTTCCTAATCTTATTTTTCACTTTAGACATAAATGATTATTGATCATGTTATTACCATCTTGAAGTTTGTTGGATCCTAGCGGCATAGTGAGATGAAGCGGCCTGGAAACTAACCTTACATGTCCACGTACATGAGACCTGTTCCACAATTTAAGTGGCTGGCCGGGTGTCTGTCTCTCTCACTATAGTGAATATCCAATTTATCAAGAGTTGTTAATAATTGTTGATCACCTTGAAGAATAGAGTTAGTATTTTCTCTAACTAGTTATGCACATCATGACTAAGTCATTGAGTGCTTATTCAAGATGATTTATAACAATGTATTTTGTCCAACCTATGACTTTAGTCCTTAGTCATTTTGACCAACCTAATTGCCTTGCATTAACTTAAAAGAATTTCATGGCATGACATGCATCTCTAGTCCTTAGAAATAATTTTCATATCATGCATGACATGTTTTCCTTAGAAGTTATGAAATTTGTTTGTTCCTTTGTGTATGCTTGTAGGTGTTGTGTTGTTTTGTTTTATGATTGTCGTATTGTTGTTTGTTTATATTGTTTAGACTGAACGGAGAGTTCCGAGTATTGTTGAAAAGAGTTTGTGAACAATGACAACATTCAAAGGCGAGTGGCACACCTCATAAACTTCCTACTATTTTCTATATGCATTACTTAGTGTATTTTTATATAAGCATGTGTAGGATAGTATTGCTATGCTAGACCTATGTAGAAATTCCTTACTCTTGTGTCTAGGTTCCTATATAATACTTAGTAGAAATATTGATGCTATGCAATTTATCAAAAGTTTTACAAAATGTTAAGTGACTACTCAGGACTGTGCTCATGGTTGTCGTCGCCTAGGATGAATTTCCATTCTACTTAGGGCCGTGAGCATGGTGGTTTTCACCTGAGAGTACACATTCACTAAGTTAATGAATCACCTGGGTGGATTGGTTGAATGGTTTATGTTAAGTGGCTACTCAGGGCTATGCTTGTGGTTGTCTTCGCCTAAGCTAGTTTCTACTATACTTGGGGCCATGATCATGGTTGTTTTCACCTGAGAGTGCACTGTGGATGGCCACCCAGGGAACAGAGGAATCTGAAGAACTCCGAGTGACGATTGCTTCCAGTGCAGCCATTGCCATATGGGCTCTGGCTTGATCAATTATGTTGCGTGGACTCTCTCCGGCTTGACAAGCAGATGAAGGGGGATGTTAGGTGGAACGGTTCAAGCCATAGTGGGAGGGAAAATGCTTCTGAAAGATCTCGTCTCATTGTTCTTCTTTCCTTATCACTAATAGTGTGTAAAGGATAGTTTAGGTTGAATGGGTACAATGGTGAAAGTGCACAACCTCTGCAGAGTGTAAAACTAAGTACTTAGCCGTGTCCCCGGTACGGACAATTTGAGCAGCTGATCACGGACGTCAACGGAGGATTCCATCATTCCAACTTTAGAAATAAAATTTGATGGGTGAACAAGGGAAGATGAGATTTATGGTTTTTATGCCATACTTGTCTTGATTTGAAGAAAGTGTTTTCCAAAGAGATAAGAAAAATTTGCTTTTTGCAAAATAGCCATAGCTCCACCAGTCAAATATGCATATAGGCTATAGAGTTATTCCATTAAGTGTCCACCATAGTGTCACTTGCCAGACTCCATTTTTAATGGAATCTGACCCACGTTGTAGCAATATTTTTCTTATTGCAGATTGATTAAATGACGAGTGAGGTTTCGTTTAAAGGTTTCGAGTCTACAACCAACATGTTTTCGCCTGTGGCAACATGAAGTTGTTGGAGACCCACCGCTATTGTATTTTTGCTGTGTACTTTTTCAATGCTAGCTTTATGCTATGCAACTTGTATCAAATATTTTGTAAGTCTGGATCATCGATGTAATAAAATTGATACTTTGTTGTGATATTACATCGTAAACTGTGTGTGCAAACGAATCGATCCAGGGATTTGCACTATACACAGGTATCTGCCTTATTTAAAGTGCAGGTACGCTACACGCTACGTCGGGTGCGACGACTTCGCATCCTCCTCGCGCTCGGCGTTGTGCTCGGGGTCTTCCGCATGAGGGCCTGAGTTGGCGTGCTCTTCACGGCGGGGTCGCCGCCGTCGTGCGTGTGGACGTGGCGCCAGGCGTTACGCGCGTGCCCATAGGTGCGCGCCGGTGGGCGCGGGCGGCGCGAGTAGCACATTGTTCGCCATGGCGCGGAGGCGGCTCGAAGGTCGTTGACGCGCCTCAATCCCCTATCTGGCGCGCCAAATGTCGGGTTGTGACACCCACGGAACAGGGGTGGTGACTCCCTGAAGAGAAGTTCGTGAAGGGGATTGAACACGGAGATCAAGTGTAAGGACCCCTCGAAACAAGTCCGAGATGCCCACGTTATGTAAAAGATCACGATCCCAATGATCAGTGCATCGCAATCACATAACCAACATAGGTATCAAAGAGTTACATCATTCAAGTCGTACGAATAAAAGTCTTACAACACATAGACGGCATACGACCCAAGTCAACAAACCTCGTCACGCAGGACGGAATTAACTAAGATAGCGGAAGCTCGTGGCTAGCGACGGCTCTGAACATCTCCGAGCGCTGATCCCACAAGTGCAGTTGACCGGTGACAGCTAAGTGGTGTAGTCGTCGTCATACACCTCCTCCTCGACGTAGGCCTCCTCATTATAATCTGGACATTTGAATATCCAGGGACAAAGCCATATTAGTACAATTACGTACTCGCAAGACCACCTCTAGGGCTTGAGTTTTCATGATAATGCAAGAAAACACATTTTGAAAACTGGGAAGGCTCCTATATACAACTACAGGGCTTAATTTCGAATACAATGATTTCAAGCATAGAGAATACGACATCTCTATATCTTTGTTGAAGAAAAACATTTTGAGATAGAATTCTCTTCTCTAGAATACGACATCTCTATATCTTTGTTGAAGAAAAACATTTAGAGATAGAATTCTCTTCTCTTAGATATATCAAGGACATATCCAAGTTCAAAACCTTCTTTTGTAAGACCATTTAACACAATAGGATAGGGCTAACCCTTTTTCCTCCTTGAGACCAGACTGATTGTCTCCCCGAGACCAACTATCCTCTCCCAAATTCCGTACCTCCCGGGTACCACTTTGTTGACTTCTTGCTTCCTTCGAAAACACTTCTGTTTCGAAAATCATAAAACAGCCAGCATGCCTAGTGGGACCTTTCCAACCGTCCATGACCGCGGACGCGGCTATTCGAATAGATTTACACTCTGCAAAGGTTGCACACTTTACACACTCCAATCGGTCCTTCCGCCGTGTCTGCCACGGCCCGTCATACTACAGCATGCGGTGGTCCGGATAACGCGATCAAAGCTTTTCACTATGACCACTCTAGTATCGGGGCCTCCCGGTAGGTTTGTTCTCCTCGGCACCGTGTGCTCCACTAGACCTCTTGGTCTTTCCTCGGGACGCCACACCGCCCGTCAGGAGACCCGCCGTAATCGTCCGGCTGTTGGTCCTCAACAGTGTATTGTCTCTTCCGGACGAAAAACCCGGCTTCGAGGGCCCAGTCCCCATAGAAAGTATGAGATCCCCAACACTAAAACAGACAAGCCTTAGGCTAAGCCCTACCCATGTTAGGTAGTGTGGCTGGCAGCTAGGATCACACTTTGTTTTTCAAAACACTTTCTCCTCCGACTACTCCCAGCAGCTCGGGTTTTCGCAAACGTCTCCGATTGCTCCCAGCAACTCGGGTCTTAATAAAACACTTGCTCGCCGATTTCTCCCAGCAACTCGGGTTTTCCTCCGTAAAACAGATTTATCAAATGGGTTCCCATCCTAAAGTTTTGAGGTAAGGAAATAAGAGTTCACTACTAGAAAACTTAATCTTTTTTATGGAGCCTTCAACAAAAAGGCTCACCAACTAAACTCCTTTTTGTAACACCTATAATATTCTAGTAGATAACTTTGGCCAAACAATATTTTGTAAAAATCGTTTTTGGGTGGCAAGGTACCACAAAAGAAATAAAAAATGCATTATTTTATTTTGAAACAAAATATGCTTGATAAAAATAATAGGATTCATTATATTGATGAGGTGGCTTGCCTTGCTCAGAGTACTATCCCTGGTCTTGTTCTTCTTCGTAGTTGTGCTCAGCTACCTCGTACTGCTCCTCTTCGGTTTGCGGTTCTACCGTAACATGAAAAAAGAAACAAACGAAGCTAGTGTAAATCCTAAACTGCGAGTTGATAATAATCTAAAGTATACTCACCAACAACAAGCATCACAAACAGAGCAACAACAAGCATCACAAACATAACATACAACTGATGCATTTAAATACTCATCAAGGGCTGTTTTCATGAAAAAGGCATAACTCCTAAGGTACTGCTCCTAAAATTAAACCCTTCTACCACATGACTCCTAACTATCATATGGAGCTCTGAAAATTAGCTGAGCATGAAAATCTATCACCAAACAAGAATTAAAAATCAGTTAAAAGCTACTGATGTCAAACTTAAACAGAAGATAGATTCAGTTTTATAGATCTCCTGTATGCATAATTAACTTTTCTGGTGAGATATGAGTTTTCTATTTAAATGGATATTTTATTCATCTAATTTGTATACTCCTAGCTCAAGTTGTCCTTGTTTTAAGATAACATATACTTCTGACTATTATTTATGTACAGAAAATAATATGTATTATTTTTGTGCGAAACCAGTGGGGTGAGTTAGATAAAACAAGTGGCTATCCCACAAAAATATCCCACACATTAATCTAGAGACAAAAGTGGCTCAACCAAACAAAACTAGACATGCAATAATCTCTGAAATTTCAGAAATGCATTTTAAGAGATTATTTCCCTGTTTTTTAGAGATTTGCCCAATAAATAATAAATATTTTCAGGAAAAATCTACCTTTGTGGCACATGATACTTCCAACTCATATCTAACCCTTCCAAGTGGATTTACCTCAAAAAGTGTTTTCATTTAAGAACTAAAAATCACCAAACATCTATTGATGTTATTCTTAGACTTGAAACAACTTTTGCTAGCTTAATCTCCTGCATGCAAGATTTACCAATCTAGATACACATTTTTACAAGATTTCTAACAGATCCAAGATTGCATGATTTGGATTTATAAAACACAAGTTATTTAACAAATGGTGAAATAGGTACTTTTCACTAGATCTTTTTTAACACACAACAGGAAACACATTTTGGAACAAATCCAATGCCACATGGTTAAGAAAACGTGCATGCATGTTACAAAATTAATCCCATCATTTTAGCAACCCTGGATTTACCACAAATGATTAAAAGCTAGACTATTGATTTACTGGAAAAATGACAGGAAATAAAAATAAAGAGAAAACATGCCGAAACGGCTGGATCTGGAGATGGGCCGCGGGGGCGAACTGGGCCGGCCCATTCGCAGCGCGCGCGCTAGCGAACCGGTGCGCGGTCGCCAGATCTGGAGCGGACGGCGGAGATTAGAAGGGGGGATTCGAACAGGGTCGTCGATCTCAGATCGGACGGCGCTGGGCCTTTCTTCTTCCCCGCACCGGAGACACGAGCGGGAAACCGAGAAAAAGAGAGGGAAGAAGTGGGACGCGACGAGGAGCTCACCTCGGACGTCCAGAGCTCGAGCGGGGGGTGGGGTTCGGCGGAGGAGAAGTAGGGCAGCAGATCCCTACGCAAAGAAACGCCGGGGAGGTCCTCTGCATGCCACCATGGCGCCTCCTCCGAGCTCGGGTCGTGGACGAGGGCGACGTATCTGAGCACCTGGAGCAAAGAGGAAAGGGTGGAGGGGTTAGAGCTCAAGTAGGGGGGTCACAGAGAGCCAACAATGGCGAGAAATGGTGGAGGAGAACGGTGGCTACGGCGATTTTCTTCTATCGGCCACCGAGGAGGTTTTCTTCTTCTCTAGAGGAAATGGGGGTGAGAGCTCGAGGTTCTGCTCCAGAGGAGGGAGGAGTGGGATTAGGAGTGGACCGAGAGGGGGAGAAATTGTCAGGGGGAGGGCTCGGGGTGGTTTTAACGTTGCCACCCGATCTAGGGTTTCCTTCGGACAGAGAGAGAGGGGAGAGGTTTCCTCTCGTGCTATTGGCTGGATGGGCGGTGGGAGAGAGAGACAGAAGATATTTGGTCGGGCCAGTAGGGAGGGAGGAGAAGAGCTCCGGTTGGGTGGAGAGAAAAAGAGAAAAGAGAAGAGAGGGGGAGAGGTGACCCGAGGTCCATGATAGGTGGGCCAAAGGGGTGGGATGCTGCTCTCCTTCTCCAGCAGGTAGGATAGGGAGGGATGAGGGAGATGAGTGGAGGTTTAGGGTAGTTTTCTTCAAATAAAAACAAATCCGAAATTTGAAAATTTCAAACACTTATTCAGAAAAGAAAATTAAGCTATTTTCCCAAACTCACTAGATTGTGGTGAAGTTACTGAATTACTAAGTGCTCAAAACAACCACCTCATTGGGCAAACAAAAGAAAAGAAAGTTTTTAGTGAAAAGGAAAAGAATGACCCAAATGGTCATGTTAATTTGATGGCTACAAAAACTAGTGATATTTATGTGCAAACATGTTCTTTTGAGAGAATTTGGAATACGGTGTGAAACTATGGATTTCTTATACCAAAATGTTTGAGATGCATGCCAAAAACCATTTATGGTCTGCTTAATAATAGCTCCTAGTTTGGCTTAGTTTTAATAACCATGAAGATCCTAATAGTTGATCTTTTAATTTTGTTGTGGAGGTTTTAGTGTTTTCAATTAACATGGAAACCTAGTGGAGCACAACAAGCATAAGTTGTGCAAACAAATTAAATCATGACTCAAAATTCTACACACACAAAAGTTTTTGTGTAGGCTGAAAATCTAGGATAACACCACAATTACTAATGCTGAGAAAATTGGGTGTTACAGACCTTCCCCCCTGAGGAGAATCTCGTCCCCGAGATTCCAGATTTGAAGATGAAAGAAAACCAGGAAATTCACGCTCCAAATAATCATCACGCTCCCAGGTGGCTTCTTCCTCCGAATGGTTGCTCCATTGGATCTTCAGGAATCTGATCTTCCGTCTCCGGGTCAGACGGACGTCTTCAGCGAGAACACTAAGTGGTCGTTCTCGATAGGTGAGGTCATGATTGAGATCAATGGTGCTATGATCTACCTCCTTATATGAATTAGTACCACCAGGAACTTGCAGACACTTCCGGAGCAGGGACACATGAAACACATCATGAAATTCTGACAGATGAGACGGCAAGTCTAACTTATAAGATACTTCTCCTCTTCGACTGATTATTCTAAAGGGACCAATATACCTTGGTGCTAACTTCCCCTTCACATGAAAACGCTGCATTCCCTTGAGTGGAGTAACACGCAGGTATACCATATCTCCTTCCTAGAAGTTGAGTTCACGCCTCCTGGAATCTGCGTAACTTTTCTGTCTGGACTGGGCGGCCTTAAGACGGTCGCGGATGAGTTGAAATTGCTCTTCGGCTTCCCTCAGGGTGTCAACCCCAAAAATTTGGCTGTCTCCGGTTTGTGACCAGTTCAAAGGAGTACGGCACCTCCGTCCATACAAAGCCTCGAATGGTGCCATCCTCAGACTAGCTTGGTTGCTGTTGTTGTAACAGAATTCAGCAAACGGCAAACAACTCTCCCACTTGGCCCCGTAAGCTAATACACAGGATCGAAGCATATCCTCTAAGATCTGGTTGACCCTTTCCATTTGTCCTCCTGTCTGAGGGTGATATGCAGTACTGAAGAAGAGTTTGGTTCCGAGCTCCTCATGAAGCTTAGTCCAAAATCGAGAAGTGAATTGGGTTCCCCGATCTGATACGATAGTCTTAGGTATCCCATGAAGGCTGACGATGCGCGACATGTAAAGATCCGCTAGTTGATCAGATCGATGACGAGTGCTCACCGGGAGAAAATGTGCCACCTTGGTGAGTCGATCCACAATAACCCAAATAGGGTCATGCCCGCGATTGGATCGGGGTAATCCAGTGACAAAATCCATGCCGATCTCATCCCATTTCCACTCAGGCAACTTAAGAGGTTGGAGTAATCCAGCTGGTCGCTGGTGTTCTGCTTTGATTCTTTGGCAGATGTCGCAGTTCTGGACGAAGAGTGCAATCTCGCGTTTCATGCCATGCCACCAGAAATTCTTTTTCAAATCCCGGTACATCTTGGTTCCACCAGGGTGGATAGAGTACAAAGTCTCGTGGGCTTCCTTCATAATTAACTGTTTCATAGCAGGATCTGACGGTACGCAGATGCGTCCCTTGTACCAAAGAATGCCGGCAGGGTCGATGGTGAATCCAGTGACTTCCTCTTTGTCCAATCTTCGCTTGATGCCCTCAATGCTTTCGTGACCCTTCTGTGCTTCCTTGATATGCTCCCATAAGGTGGGTTGCAGCAGGAGTTGATTGACTGCCCCATAACTGACTACTTCTATACCCATCTTTTCAAGCTCTTCCCAGAGATCTGGCTGTCGAATCTTGATCATGGAGTTGAATGAACACGGCTGACGGCTAAGGGCATCAGCTACAACATTATCCTTTCCAGGGTGGTAATGGATATCCAAGTCATAATCTTTGATGAGTTCTATCCATCTTCGCTGCCTCATGTTCAAGTCCCTCTGGGTGAAGATGTACTTCAGGCTCTTGTGATCGGTGTAAATTTCGCAGCGGTTGCCCATGAGAAAGTGCCGCCAAGTCTTGAGTGCATGGACCACTGCAGCAAGCTCTAGGTCATGGGTGGGGTAATTCTGCTCATGCTTGCGGAGCTGTCGCGATGAGTAGGAAATCACTTTGCCCTCTTGCATAAGGACACACCCAAGTCCAAGTTTGGAGGCATCGCAATAAACCATGAAATCTTTGGTCACATCGGGCATAGTTAAAATAGGTGCGGTAGTAAGGCGCTTTTTCAGTTCCTGGAAGCTGGCTTCACATTTATCGGTCCAGATAAACTTCTGGTCCTTCTTCAAAAGTTGAGTAAGGGGCTTGGCGATACTAGAAAATCCTTCAACAAACTTGCGGTAATAACCTGCTAATCCAAGGATAGACCTCACTTTGGTTTGGTTGGTGGGGGTTGGGAATTCAAGGATGGACTTGATGTGGGTAGGATCTACAGATATCCCTCCCGCTGAGATAACATGGCCAAGAAAACCTACTTCTTTTAACCAAAACTGGCACTTACTGAACTTAGCATACAACTGGTGTTCTCGCAGGGTACCGAGAACCAACCTCAGATGCTCTTCATGCTCCTCTTCTGACTTGGAATAAATCCGGATGTCATCGATGAAGACAACTACAAACTTATCCAAGTATTCCATGAACACCTTGTTCATGAGGTTCATGAAGTAGGCAGGGGAATTAGTTAGGCCGAAGGACATCACCGTATACTCAAACAACCCATAACGAGTGACGAAGGCTGTCTTAGGGATGTCAGATTCTCTAACTTTCAGCTGATGGTATCCGGTGCGGAGATCGATCTTAGAGAAGACTCGGGCTCCGTTAAGCTGATCAAATAGATCCTCAATTTTGGGTAGAGGATACATGTTTTTAGTAGTCACATCATTCAGCTTACGGTAATCCACACACAAGCGAGTGGTACCGTCCCTTTTATCCACGAAGATAATTGGTGACCCCCAGGGTGACGCACTAGGGCGAATCATCCCTTTTTTAAGCAGGTCATCCAACTGCTTCTTCAGTTCCACCAACTCTTAGGGGTTCATCCGGTAGGGCTTTTGAGCTATAGAGACAGTACCGGGTACCAACTCAATGATGAACTCGATATCCCGATCTGGCGGCATACCTGGTAGCTCTTCGGGAAAAACATCCGGGTAATCACACACTACCGGTACCTCTTCCAAAATGGCTCCAGCAACACTCTTGTGGAAATGACCCGTGGTGGAGTACTGGGTCGAGAAGTGTGTAATCTCCTCTCCTTCCGGGGTGGTTAGTGTGACAGACTTGTTGGTGCGATCAATTTTTTCCCGGTTGACTGCCATCCAATCCATTCCTATAACCACTTCTATTCCTTGTTTTCCTAATACCACTAAATCCGCATGGAATCGGGCTCCTTGAATTTCCACAGGAGTCTCCTTGCAAGATACAATGGCCTTACTGGTGGCCCCCGGGATTTGCACACTCATAGGGCAATGCAACAAGGTTGGGACCATACCGCTCTTCCTAACAAACGGCTCCGTAACGAAGGAATGGGAAGCTCCTGAATCAAACAAAACTGAGGCCGTAACAAAGTTGACAGGGAACGTACCCATAACCAGATCTGGCGCCTCCTGAGCTTCTTCTGCACTGATATGATTCAGATGGCCTCGGGTGACAGGGGCCGCTTTCTTGGGATACGGGTTCTTGCCTCCTGGTGGACGGGGTGGCCCTTGGTTCATCTTGGTCGCATTAGGGCGACCACCGGCGGGCTGTCTAGTGGGACAATCCCGCGAGAAATGTCCAGGCTGTCCACAAGTGAAACATCCTCCTGTGGGCTTCGGAGCAGGCGGCCTGTTAAAGTTGAGGCCGGGGTTGAAACCACCTCCAGGGCGAGGTGCAGGCGGGCGAGGGGAGTAGCTGGGTCTTGGTCCAAAAGTTGGAGGCCTTGACGATGGATAAGAAGGCCTTGGTGGAGGTGAAGGGCGCGGACGGGGGTAACTCCCAGCAGGGCTGCTTCTGCTATTGCCTTGCTGCATCTGCTGGCGACGTTTGCGGTTATCAAACGAAGCCTTGCGCTTGTGCTCCATCATAATGGCTGCATCTGCCAGAGACTCCAGGTCAGTGAAAGGCATCACCACCAGGATACACTTCATCTCATCATGAAGCCCGTTTAGGAACCTCTCCTTCTTCTTGTCCTCGGTATCGGTATCGGTGGGCGCATACCTTGCTAAAGAAGTGAACTTCTCCAAGTACTCACTCACAGACATCCCGCCTTGCTTGAGCTGCAGGGACTTCTCTCTCGCATAATACTGACGAGTCCGGAGGGCACATTATGCTTCAAGAACTTGGTCTTGAAAGCTGCCCAAGCCACAACTTCCTCTGGTGGTGTAACATCCCAATATTTTGGAATGTTTAAAAGTCACAAAAATTTAAAACTTTTGTTTCTGATTTAAAATAAAACATTAAATGCATAAGGAAACCAACTATGAAAGACTTCAAACTTAATGAAAGAGTTTAATATTTCAAATATCTCAATGTAACATTATTTTCAAAAGTTGTTCAAGTGAACATTTTATTATCCCTTGTATTTCATTAACCGTTATATGTAATTTGACAAATATTTTACAAACTTCAAACCATTGTATTCTAATAAAATAGTTTACTTATAAGTATTTGTTTCCACCACTTAGCCATAGCTATTCATAAACTAAAATAAGATTTATGGTTGTCATTCTTAAACCTGAGTGCAAAAACATAGTTTTGGAAATTATAAATCTATAGTGTATATCTTTAAAACTTCCTAGACTTTATAATTAAAAAACTAATTATCCAAATAGGCATTTCTTTAACTTAAATTGATTTCATTAATTCTAAAAACATAAAATGATTTTCATGACATTATTTAATATAAGAAATGAATTAAATCAAAATTCCTTTCCATAATTGCTTTATGGAGTTTTCAAATGATTTATCATAATATAAAACTTAATGGTGCACAAAACAGTTTGAATTTAAAAATGAATGCATTATACTTCCCTTTCCATTTCAAATAAATGTGTTATACATTGAATATTGTATAAAAGCTAAAATTGATCTAAAATTGGAATATGAGTTTAATACCAAAAATTCAAACATATTAGAATGTGGATAATTTCATAAATTTTATTAACCCAAAATGAATTTATTAAATTACTAATCTCAAAGTTGACCTAAATGGGCAATTTTGCATTTTATGAATATTTCAAAATATAAATTTTCAAAATTATTCAAGACATGCCCACAACTGGTTTAACCCAAAGATGATAATTTTACAAATTTTTAGAAATTTGTTTGACTTCATTTGGGCACTTAAATCAAAAGTTATGAAATAATAAAATAAAAATCAGAAAAGAAAAAGGAAGGATGACGTCAGCGTGACGTCATCGTCGTCTTCCTCCAGCCGTGATTCACGCCCCCGATTCTTTCCAAAAATCCGGCGAGGTAGATGTGGGATTTGTTTCCTCCCCAGCCCCCATTTAAACCCCGCACCTTCCTCTCTTTCCCCCTCAAAACCCTAAGTAACCCTTCCCCGAGGCCGCCGGGAAAAGCTCGCCGGAGCAACGCGAGTCCGCCGCCGTTTTTCTCTGCTTTCCTAACGAGGTGAGCACGAACGAGTCCGAGACCCCCTCCTTCCTTTTTCCCTTGTCCTTGCGCACCTCCGTGATCCCTTGGTCGATTTATTTTCGCAGTCGTTAGAGCGGAACAAGGTCACCGAATGCTCGCCGGCGTTTGAGGAACTCCGGCCGCGCCTCGCCGCTGCCCGAGGAAGCACGAGTTGACGCCGTCGCCACCATCGAGTTCGACGCGCCGCTCCGCACCTCGTCGTCGCCACCGGAAGCTCGGGGAAGCACCAGAGCAACCGCGCCGTCCACGAACGAGCCGCCGGCGCCGTCTTCGCCCCCAACTACGGTGAGTTCCGCCGCCTGTTTCTGGTCAACGCTCCCGGACCGTCCGATCTATCTTCAACGGTTAGGATTAGAACACTTAAAACGAATCGGTACGATTCTTTTCTGGCCGTTAGATCTGGATCTGACGATCCAGATCGTTTCACTTATCCACGTCAGCGACCTAGTCAGCAGCCACGTCAGGTCCAGTCAGCGCCCAGTCAGCGCACACGTGGATATTAATTTCTTTTAAATAGATTAAATGGCAGTTTTGCAGAAAAGTCCCTGCCACTTAGAATTATCATAACTTTTTAACCCTTGACCCAAATTGGACAAATTTTATATCAAATTGAAGCCCTCGACAAGTAGAATTTGCTGGAATTGAGTATTAAAATTTGACTTAGTTTAAAATATTCAAATTTAAAATGGTGAATTGAGTATTTTTGTCATAACTTTAAATCTGTAAAATTCAAAATTTGCAAATAAAATTGTTTTAGAAACTTTATAAAATATGTAATATGTTGCATCTGTTATAAAGTAGTTTTGAGAATTATATTGATGATTAAATGGTTGTGTGTTTATTTTGAATAGTTTGACTATTTTTGACATAACTTTTAATACAAACATTATTTTTGATTTAATCCAATTGCTATGCATTTAATTAAAGGCTCTCTGTCAATTAACACCAATTATAAAATTTTGTTATAAATAATTTAAAATGAATTTAAAAATCATGAGACTTGATTTGATATATTCTAGTACATTATAAAGTTCACTAATTTAAAGATTTATTACTTTACAGCAAAGACATAAATAATTGTCCTAGTCTAGAGAAAGCTCAAATTCCTGTTTATTAATATGATACATAACTTTAATAAGTAAGTTTTATTTAAAACCTTTTTAAATGATATTAAATTCATTTACAAGTGTATATAAATGATATTGGTTAATTAGGTGTTACTAAAAAATTTAAATTAAAACATTTTGCCATTTCAAATAACTAGGTTGTATTTTAATACTATGAACTTTTTCAGTTGGGATTTAAAAATGTTAGATATGATAAATTAAGAAATTCTTGAATATGAATTTGCTTAAATTTAAAATTCTGAAAACATAACCTTAAGTAAAAGAAATTAAATATGGATAGTTGTTGTAAAATCTTGAACCTTGCTTTTAAATTATGATTAAACCATCTTAGGATCTCTTCGTTTAAAGACCATTTCAATTGGATCCTGTGAATCTTTCAATCTTTTCAAATTGAAAATGTCCAATTTGACTCTTGACTATACCCTAAACGCAATCACGTAAATTCTTTTTGCATATTGAATTTTGTGACACCCTTGACCAAATCCACTTCTAAACCTTATTACGCTTGTATGTTCCAATATTGTTTTGTGTTTGTTGAATTGCTTGTTTATTGGATGCCCTTTTACTATATAGTTGAAACGGGGAGCAACTTTTGACTTGGACAAGAGTGTGTGAGAAACGACAACTTTCTTCAGGCAAGTGACTTCATAAAACACCTACTATTTTATTCTATTGCATATCTAGTGTTTTCAAACAGAATTTGCAAAAGTAGTATGCATGATAGGTTTTGGGAGATTGTAGTATGCTATGCAAACCTTTTAGGTTCCCCTTAGAAATTCCAGATTAGACCCCTATTATAATTTAGTGGAAGCACCTGCTGCAAAAATGATTGTTTTATGGTTGATGTGATAAATGAAAATTTCCACTAAATTAATTTAACGCCTGGGTGGATTGGGTCGATCGAGGAGGTTTCAAGTTGAGTGGCTTCTCAGGGCCAAGTTTCATGGTTGTCTTCGCCCAGGATAGTTTCTACTTACTTGGGGCCATGATATGCAGTGTTAACCTGAGTTGCTCACTTGTGGTAGGCCACCCAGGGCTATGAGATTTAAGTTTACACTGAGTCTAGTTGCTTATCGTGCAACCATTGGTCAATATGGGCTCTGTCTTGATGGAGTAAGTTGTTGTGGACCTGGGTCAAGAGATTGATGGTGGAAGAGTTGATAGGATGGTGGTAATCTCTTAGTATGATCATGGGAAAGCAACTTCTGAAAAGTCTCGTCTTGATCTTCTCCTTTTCCTTCTCCCTAAAGGAGTGTAGAGGATAGTTTGGGTTGATTGAGTCAAATGGTGAAAGTGCACACCCTCTCGAGAGTTAAAACCTAAGATCTTAGCCGTGTCCCCGGCATCGGACAATTTGAGTAACTACCCAAGGTTATGTTCTGAAAATCTCCTCATCTCAAATTTCTTAATAAAACTTTGTTGGGTGAACATGGGTAGGAGACATGGACTTGTCTCGAGATTGTCTCTGAAGGAGAAGATTATTGATTTAAGAAAATTGTTTACCAAAAGTAGGACAAAACTTGCTTTGCGCAATAGCCTTGAGCTCCACCAGCCAAAATAAGCATATAGTTATAGCTTAATAGAACATTAGGAATTAAAGTCACTTGCCACCACAATTCAATTGTGCTGACCCTTTATAGCTGGGGTGCAACTAAACCTTGCAGAATGTCCGAATGAGGAGTAAGGGGGTCGTCTTCGAGCTACAACCAACATGATTTTCTAGTGGCTTCATGGAGAAGATGTAGCTCTATGCTACCTTTAGTATTGCGTTTTAACTCTGAAATAAAGTGTGAACTATTTATTCAGCTAGCATCTCCGCTATGCTAAGTTGTAAGGATATTTGTTTTTGGATCATTCGTCTCGTTCAGTAATAAATTATGACATTGTACTGTGATATTACATCTTATTGGAGAATGTGAGACTTATGTGATCCAAGTCTTTGCATTATTCATATGTGCCATTGCTTTCGTAAGCATGGGCACTACAGGTGGCAACAGAGCACGAATGGCCTCCCACCATGCTCGGGTAGGCCCAGAGAGGTAGTGAGTGGCGTAGACCACCTTCTCGTTGTCACCCAATTGGGCGACTCTCAGGTTGTTCTCGAGGGTACGGATCCAATCATCCGCATCGAGGGGTACTTCACTTTTGGAGAAGACTAGCGGGTTGGTGTTCTGAAAGTCCCGAAGTTTGGAGCGGGGTTTCTCATTTCCTTGGCCGCCATTCTGGTTGACGGCAATCTGAGCAAGATGCTACAGGGTGGCAAGGTTGGCATTCCTCTCAGTGCGAGCTGCCTCACGATCCTCCAGGAGAAGACGTAGCACTTGAGCCATAGATGGCTCGGGTGGTGGGGGTGGTGGATCCCTAGCCATTCTGAATTTCAGATTAAAACACACATTAATAACCTTATTAGAATTTTTAAAACAGGTTTTTAGGGTTCATCAATCAGACACAGCAGCATATAAATTTTAGCAAGACATTTCTCAAAGTAAGACAAGATCCACTCCATAACAAGGTTCCAAAAGCATCATCACATAGTTCATAACCACAACACCCGAACTGACATAGTCTTACAATAATTCAAACACACACTCATACTAACTAGACCACACAATCGCATCCACTTATCTCGATGGTTCGTCCCTAACCCAAAAGATACTACGCAACTAGCTACTCCACGTCCACGGCAGCGTCACTGTCGAAAGGTGGCTCGTCAGGGTCCTCGTCCTCGGACATTACAGCTCCCGAGTCCTCACCGTCCTCGCCTCGAAGGTCGTCGTCGTCCTGTCCACTCTCAGGCTACATGTCCATATCCTCCATAGGGTCCTCATCATCAGGCAACAGATCATCGTTCTCCTTACTCAGCGCCTCCACCTCGCTCTCCAGCTCGCTAATCCTCTCGTCGCGGTCGTCAATGCTCGACCGGAGCATGTCAACCATACCGTCGAGATGGAACTTGTAGAAGCGAGTAGTCTGGAAACGCGCAGAGACGGAACGGCGCTCCTTGCGCTCCTTCTTCAGCTCTGCCTGGGACTCCACTAGACGCTCCTCTAAGGTCTTGAGCTTCGGCTCCACGGTGTTCAGCTTGTCCTGAGACGCCTTGAGTTGCGTCTCCAGGTCCTCGATCCTCAGCTCAGCTGCCGAGATCCGCACCTCAGCACCATCGTGATTCAGACGGTGAAGATCACTCTCTAAACTACTAGTGACCAGCTGGGACTGGGTGTACTCGACGAGGAGTCCCAGCTCGGCCAAGTGGTTCCCGAGAGTGGGGTGGGGACGCGGCGGCACAGGGTTACTCTGCTCGTCCAGGCCGGAGTAAAACTCGAAACGGGTGCCGCTCGGCTTGGTACTGTGAGCACACACCAAGCGAGCTAGAGCTCTCTGCAGCACAGTGACGAATGCCCCCATCTGAGTAGATGCGAGGGCATCCTCAATCAGCTCCTCGGCGAAGGGTGGCACCAGTGGTCCTCGAAGGATGCACCTCACGGTCCAGGACATCTCGTCACCAACCATGGGTAGACAGTGTCCTATTAGCAGCTCAGGTAGCGGACGCCTCAAGTGCCTGGTCAGCTGGAGTAGGTCTGCCTGGAACAGACGCGAAACTCCAGTGTCGGGCACAGCTCCCAACTGAATCGACGACGAGAACTCTCAGCTCATCTACATGAAGTTTTAAATGGAGGTTGAATTAGTGAACGATGCGCAAAATTTTAAACAGGTAAGAACATGAGGTTTAATGCATATATAATATAAATCAGTAACCAACAACAGAGGGGAGGGGATAGCAGTATATTCTGCACATTTTAAGTATTTCTCCCAGATTTTTAGGAAAAACATTTTTGCGTGATGTCGACGCCCAACCTAGCTAAAGTCTCCTAAGGTCAACGATGGCTCTGATACCAAGTATGTAAGGACCCCTCGAAACAAGTCCGAGATGCCCATGTTATGTAAAAGATCACGATCCCAATGATCAGTGTGTCGCAATCACATAACCAACATAGGTATCAAAGAGTTACATCATTCAAGTCGTACGAATAAAAGTCTTACAACACATAGACGGTCATACGACCCAAGTCAACAAACCTCGTCACGCATGACGGAATTAACTAAGATAACGGAAGCTCGTGGCTAGCGACGGCTCTGAACATCTCCGAACGCTGATCCCACAAGTGCAGTTGACCGGTGACAGCTAAGTGGCGTAGTCGTCGTCATAAACCTCCTCCTCGACGTAGGCCTCCTCATTATAATCTGGACATTTGAATATCCAGGGACAAAGCCATATGAGTACAATTACGTACTCGCAAGACCACCTCTAGGGCTTGAGTTTTCATGATAATGCAAGAAAACACATTTCGAAAACTGGGAAGGCTCCTATATACAACTACAGGGCTTAATTTCGAATACGATGATTTCAAGCATAGAGAATACGACATCTCTATATCTTTGTTGAAGAAAAACATTTAGAGATAGAATTCTCTTCCCTAGAATGCGACATCTCTATATCTTTGTTGAAGAAAAACATTTAGAGACAGAATTCTCTTCTCTTAGATATATCAAGGACATATCCAAGTTCAAAACCTTCTTTTGTAAGACCATTTAAAACAATAGGATAGGGGTAACCCTTTTTCCTCCTTGAGACCAGACTGATTGTCTCCCCGAGACCAACCATCCTCTCCCAAATTCCGTACCTCCCGGGTACCACTTTGTTGACTTCTTGCTTCCTTCGAAAACACTTCTCTTTCGAAAATCATAAAACAGCCAGCATGCCTAGTGGGACCTTTCCAACCGTCCATGACCGCGGACGCGGCTATTCGAATAGATTTACACTCTGCAGAGGTTGCACACTTTACCCATACCAATCGGTCCTTCCGCCGTGTCTGCCACGGCCCGTCATACGACAGCATGCGGGGGTCCGGATAACGCGATCAAAGCTTTTCACTATGACCAATCTAGTAACGGGGCCTCCCGGTAGGTTTGTTCTCCTCGGCACCGTGTGCTTCACTAGACCTCTTGGTCTTTCCTCGGGACGCCACACGGCCACGTCAGGAGACCCGTCGTAATCGTCCGGTTGTTGGTCCTCAACAGTGTATTGTCTCTTCCGGACGACAACCCGGGTTTGAGGGCCCAGCCCCCATAGAAAGTATGAGAGCCCCAACACTAAAACAGACAAGCTTCCGGCTAAGCCCTACCCATGTCAGGTAGTGTGGCTGCACGGGTTAATTGTTCGGGCGGCAGCTAGGGTCACACTTTGTTTTTCAAAACACTTTCTCCTCCGACTACTCCCAGCAGCTCGGGTTTTCGCAAACGTCTTCGATTGCTCCCAGCAACTCGGGTTTTAATAAAACACTTGCTCGCCGATTGCTCCCAGCAACTCGGGTTTTCCTCCGTAAAACAGTTTTATCAAATGGGTTCCCATCCTAAAGTTTTGAGGTAAGGAAATAAGAGTTCACTACTAGAAAACTTAATCTTTTTGATGGAGCCTTCAACAACAAGGCTCACCAACTAAACTCCTTTTTGTAACACCTATAATATTCTAGTAGATAACTTTGGCCAAACAATATTTTGTAAAAATAGTTTTTGGGTGGTAAGGTACCACAAAAGAAATAAAACATGCATTATTTTATTTTGAAACAAAATATGCTTGATAAAAATAATAGGATTCATTATATTGATGAGGTGGCTTGCCTTGCTCAGAGTACTGTCCCTAGTCTTGTTCTTCTTCGCAGTTGTGCTCAGCTACCTCGTACTGCTCCTCTTCGGTTTGCGGTTCTACCGTAACATGAAAAAGAAACAAACGAAGCTAGTGTAAATCCTAAACTTCGAGTTGATAACAATCTAAAGTATACTCACCAACAACAAGCATCAGAAACAGAGCAACAACAAGCATCACAAACAGAACATACAACTGATGCATTTAAATATTCATCAAGGGCTGTTTTCATGAAAAAGGCATAACTCCTAAGGTACTGCTCCTAAAATTAAACCCTTCTACCACACGACTCCTAACTATCATATGGAGCTCTGAAAATTAGCTGAGCATGAAAATATATCACCAAACAAGATTTAAAAATCAGTTAAGAGCTACTGATGTCAAACTTAAACAGAAGATGGATTCAGTTTTATAGATCTTCTGTATGCATAATTAACTTTTCTGGTGAGATATGATTTTTCTCTTTAATGGAGATTTTATTCATCTAATTTGGATACTCCTAGCTCAAGTTGTCCTTGTTTTAAGATAACATATACTTCTGACTATTATTTATGTACAGAAAATAATATGGACTATTTTTGTGCCAAACAAGTGGGCTGAGTTAGATAAAACAGGTGGCTATCCCAAAAAAATATCCCAAACATTAATCTAGGGACAAAAGTGGCTCAACCAAACAAAACTAGACATGCAATAATCTCTGAAATTTCAGAAATGCATTTTAAGAGATTATTTCCCTGTTTTTCAGAGATTTGCCCAATAAATAATAAATATTTTCAGGAAAAATCTACCTTTGTGGAACATGATACTTCCAACTCATATCTAACCCTTCCAAGTGGATTTACCTCAAAAAGTGTTTTCATTTAAGAACTAAAAATCACCAAACATCTACTGATGTTATACTTAGACTAGAAATATCTTTTGCTAGATTAATCTCCTGCATGCAATATTTACCAATCTTGATAGACATTTTTACAAGCTTTCCGACAGATCCAAGATTGCATGATTTGGATTTATAAAACACAAGTTATGAAACAAATGGTGAAATAGGTACTTTTCACTAGATCTTTTTTAACACACAACAGAAAACACATTTTGGAACAAATCCAATGCCACATGGTTAAGAAAACGTGCATGCATGTTACAAAATTAATCCCATCATTTTAGCAACCCTGTATTTACCACAAATGATTAAAAGCTACACTATTGATTTACTGGAAAAATGACAGGAAATAAAAATAAAGAGAAAACAGGCCGAAACGGTTGGATCTGGAGATGGGCGCGGGGGCGAACTGGGCCGGCCCGGTCGCAGCGCGCGCGCTGGCGAACCGGTGCGCGGTCGCCAGATATGGAGCGGACGGCGGAGATTAGAAGGGGGGATTCAAACAGGGTCGTCGATCTCAGATCGGACGGCCCTGGGCCTTTCTTCTTCCCCGCGCCGTAGACACGAGCGGGAAACCGAGAAATTGAGAGGGAAGAAGAGGTACGCGACGAGGAGCTCACCTCGGACGTCCAGAGCTCGAGCGGAGGGTGGGGTTCGGCGGAGGAGAAGTAGGGCAGCAGATCCCTACGCAAAGAAACGCCGGGGAGGTCCTCTGCAGGCCACCATGGCGCCTCCTCCGAGCTCGGGTCGTGGACGAGGGCGACGTATCTGAGCACCTAGAGCAAAGAGGAAAGGGTGGAGGGGTTAGAGCTCGAGTAGGGGGTCACAGAGAGCCAACAATGGCGAGAAATGTTGGAGGAGAACGGCGGCTACGGCGATTTTCTTCTGTCGTCCACCGAGGAGGTTTTCTTCTTCTCTAGAGGAAATGGTGGTGAGAGCTCGAGGTTCTGCTCCAGAGGAGGGAGGAGTGGGATGAGGAGTGGACCGAGAGGGGCAGAAATGGTCAGGGGGAGGGCTCAGGGTGGTTTTAACGTTGCCACCCGATCTAGGTTTTCCATCGGACAGAGAGAGAGGGGAGAGGTTTCCTCACGTGCTACTGGCTGGATGGGCGGTGGGAGAGAGAGACAGAAGGGATTTGGTCGGGTGACGAGCTCGGGCCAGTAGGGAGGGAGGAGAAGAGCTCCGGTTGGGTGGAGAGAAAAAGAGAAAAGAGAAGAGAGGGGGAGAGGTGACCCGAGGTCCATGACAGGTGGGCCAAAGGGGTGGGATGCTGCTCTCCTTCTCCAGCAGCTAGGGTAGGGAGGGATGAGGGAGATGAGTGGAGGTTTAGGGTAGTTTTCTTCAAATAAAAACAAATCCGAAATTTGAAAATTTCAAACACTTATTCACAAAAGAAAATTAAGCTATTTTCCCAAACTCACTAGATTGTGGTGAAGTTACTGAATTACTAAGTGCTCAAAACAACCACCTCATTGGGCAAACAAAAGAAAAGAAAGTTTTTAGTGAAAAGGAAAAGAATGACCCAAATGGTCATGTTAATTTGATGGCTACAAAAACTAGTGATATTTATGTGCAAACAAGTTCTTTTGAGAGAATTTGGAATAGGGTGTGAAACTATGGATTTCTTAGACCAAAATGTTTCAGATGCATGTCAAAAACCATTTATGGTTTGCTTAATAATAGCTCCTAGTTTGGCTTAGTTTTAATAACCATGAAGATCCTAATAGTTGATCTTTTAATTTTGTTGTGGAGGTTTTAGTGTTTTCAATTAACATGGCAAGCTAGTGGAGCACAACAAGCATAAGGTGTGCAAACAAATTAAATCATGACTCAAAATTCTACACACACAAAAGTTTTTGCTAAGGCTGAAAATCTAGGATAACACCACAATTACTAATGCTGAGAAAATTGGGGTGTTACATCAAGACCCTCGAGAGGGACGACGACGGTGCTCGCCGGGCCTGGAGAGGAACACCCACGACAGAGATGGACACCAGCCCGTACCTAGGTTCACGGCCCTCGGGAGGAGGTAAGACCGCTACTCCTTCTTGTCTGTATTGCGATGTGGAGGATTACAGTACAATTGAGCAAGACGAAGACCCCCTTGAGGCGGTTCGTGCCTGGGGAGGGAAGTAATGGTCTTCTTCCTCCTCCAGCCGATAGGCTTATCTACTTGGCTCAGCTAGGGTTTACAAGTGTACTCCAAGCAATTGGCCGACCTTCTCTACGGTGGAGGTTTTGCTCCTTTTATAGGCGCCGCAGGCATCTTCCTTGTGCTTGGCGTCCGGGGTGGGCTCCCACACGGCAGCGGCCTGGAGGAGTTGGAGTCCACCGCTGCGGGATCGTTCATGGACGCGCTCCATCGTCGATAAAGTTGGGCGCGGTGGCCGAAAGGCGGCCGGCCGCGTAGTACGGCTCGCAGGGGTTGCAGTATCTGAGGTGGAGCCCATGATGACGATCTTCTTGGAGGGTTGCGCCGTCCAGCTACTTTATCACCAGAGAGGAAGATCCTGGCTGTCCTGGAGCAGGCGGCGCAACTTTATTGACTCCTTTATCACCAAAACGGAAAAGGGAGCGCGCATGCGTCACTCTGCGGATACGGCAGAGGCCATGTGCGCCCTGCCGTACTTCCTTGTCCACGAAGCTTCCCTGCAGGCCCGAGGCGGCCTGTGGAGGGATTTTTGTTGACTTCTCTTCAGGCGCACGGCGCCTCGGGAGAGTCTCTTGAAGTGCAGGTCTTCTTCAGGCCTTCGCTTCCTCTTTAGGCCCTCAAGAGGACTTGCCTCTCGAGGGTCTCTCCAAGCGGTGGCTTGGTCCTTAGTTGTTTCGTCTGATCAGCCCGCGTGCGAGGCCTGGGGAGAGTGGGCTCTTCATACCCCAGTCTCCACTGGGCCGACACTTTCCATAAATAAGAGTGTCAAACCCAACGAGGAGCAGAAGTTGCTGACAAGCGGTTTTGATGAGGACTATAGACACTAGGAGACAAGTTTTTAGGATTTTTCGATATGACAGATAAATAAAGTGCGGGTAAATAGAGCGTGGCAATTATAATTGCAGCGAGTGGCCCAATCCTTTTTAGAGCAAAGGAAAAGCCGATTTGTTTACTTATGACGACCAAACGTTTCTGAGGACACACGGGAATTATGTCTAGTGCTTTCGCTTCATATAGATGATTAGTCTTTAGTGTTTCGATAAGTGTTGTGTAGGTGAACCTATGCTAATGCACTGCCCTTCCTAGGACTTATACATACGTGTGATTATACCCCTTGCAATCATCCCCAAATACAAGAAAGTAATTAAGATAAATCTTACCACAACCTTAAACTTTGAGATCCTACCATCCCTCATGCATCGAGATATCAACGGTGGTTTAGGTTTCTGTCACTCTGGAAACCCCACAGTGAATTTTCGAATACACAATGCATTCCTTAGGCCCATAAAGGTGAATTGTCATGTAGTCGACGTTAACATGGCACCACTAGAAGAATAGCACCACTACTTAAATATCAAAACATAAATATACTCAACCTGGTTCACTACTAACATCTAGACTTCTCCCATGTCCTCAAAAACTAAACGAACTACTCACAACACATCATTACGAACATGATCAGAGGTGATATAATGATGGGTAACAATCTGAACATAAACCTTAATTCAACGGTTTTACTGAATAACATCAATAACAAGAGTAATCAACACCGGGAGAGTTTCCCCTATCAAACATACAAGATTTAGCCCTACATGTTACAGCGGGAACCCAGTGGACCAATGGATATGAGGGTGTCGGAAGTGGAGATGGTGGTGGTGGTGATGATGATGATGATGATGATGATGATGTGCAGCTCGATGATGGTGACGATGGCGACGATTTGCCCCCTCTGAGAAGGGATTTCCCCGGCAGATTTCTCCCTGCCAGAGAGTTTTTCTCTCTGTGTGTTCTCCGCCTCGTGGAGGCGGCGGAATTGTTTCTGATCGATCCCCCTCGCCTTAGGTTTTCGGGGGATGAAGTACGCAAAGGGGCTCGGCCTGTGGTAGGCCAGGGTGGCCACACCACGTGCCTACGCGGCACCAAGGGGGGCCGCGCCAGGGCATGGCGTGGGCCCCCCTAGGCCCCACCTCCGGCTCCCCTTCTGGCTCCCTCCGGCATCTGGCAAAATAGTAACTTCCAGATTCTTCGTTTGGTCTTCTGAGCTTCGCAAATATTGTATCTTGGTGGTGATTTTTCCAGCGGAATTCAGACTCCGGTGATCCATCCTCCAATAATCATCAAACATGCAAAATAGATGAAATAACATAACATCATCTCAAAATATGGAATATATCAATGAATAACAGTAAATTATGATATACAATAGTGATGCAAAATGGACGTATCAATGCTCCTAGTGATGCGACAACGTGCATGGCCCTACTTGCCCGTCATTAGCCCGTCGGACATGAGGAAGATGGGGCGTACCGTGTTGATACGTATCAAACGTATCTATAATTTCTTATGTTTCATGCTTATAATATACTCATTGCTACATGTTTTATATACACTTTATATAGTTTTTATGCATTTTCTGGGACCAGTCTATTAACAGGATGTCGCAGTGTCAGATCCTGTTATCTGTTGTTTTTGGTTTCAGAAAAGGTGTTAAGGAAATATTCTCGGAATTAGACCAAAAAAAAGCCAAAACTCCTTTTTTCCCCGGAAGCATCAAGAACCGCAAAGAGGAGACGGAGGAGGGCCACGAGCCGGCCACACCTAGTGGAGGCGTGGCTCCTCCCTTGACCGCGCTGCCACGTGGTATGGGTCCCTCGGGGTCCACCTAAATCGCCTTTTTGCCTATAAATTCCCCCCCCCCCCCCACAACCGACGATAAAAACCTTAAGATCCGATTAGAAATCCATGCAAAGTTCCAGAGTCGCTGTCGTCGTCAACCCTAGTTCGGGAGTGTTCAGAACCTCTTCACGGCACCCTGCCGGACAGGGGAATCATCACCGGAGAGCTCTACATCACCATGCCCGCCTCCGGACTGATGCGTGAGTAGTTCATCAATTGTTTAAGGGTCCATAGCAGTAGCTGGATGGTTGTCTTGTCCTTATGTGCTATCATGTTTAGATCTTGTGAGCTGCCTATCATGATCAAGATCATTTTTGTGTAATGCTACATGTTGTGTTTGCTAGCGCTGGGATCCGATGAATATTGAGTACTATGTCATTTGCTTCATAATATATTATTTGTGTGTTACTTATGATCTTGCATGCTCTCCGTTGCTAGTAGATGCTCTGGCCAAGTAGATTCTTGTGACTCCAAGAGGGAGTATTTATGCTCGATAGTGGGTTCTTGTGTTCATTTAATCTGGGAGAGTGACAGCAACCTCTAAGATCGTGAATGTACTGTTGCTACTAGGGATAAAAGTGTAGTGTTTTGTCTAAGAATATTTGTATTACTTATATTACACACTTTGCCTAATGCAATAATCTATTGCTTGAAACTTAATACTGGAAGGGTTGCAGATGCTAATCGGAAGGTGGATTATTAGTTATAGATACGGTTATGTCGTGTCTCGAAGCATGGACACCGGGGATGCGAGGCACCCCCTTTGTAGATTCGGTATGGGGTGCGATGGAGGCTGGAAACGTCTCCCGGAGGACGATCGCCGGTGAGCCCTTCACTCGTATTCAAGATCTTCTACGTGGTGAACGCACAAGGAAAGCACACAAGGATCTACCCAGGTTCAGGCCACCCGGAGGCTAAAAGCCCTACTCCTTTATGTCTGGATAGATGAGCGGAACATGGTGTGGCTACAATGGTGGTGCTTTTCGGTGTACCCGGCAGGGTGGCCCGACCAAGAAGAAGGAGAAGGACAAATCCTTGCCCGGAAGAGATCACCTTCCTTCCTTCTCTCTCTATCTCTCTGTCTAGCCTAGCTTGATCTTAGCTGCTTCCGAGTTGGTCCTGAGTCCGACCCCTCCCTCGCCATGGCCTTGATCCTCCTTTTATAGAGAAAGGGGATCTCACATAAGTCATGCGAGGAGCGTGAGGGGTTTTGCCGGGAGGCAACCCCTCTCCATGGTGGAGACGTCGACGTGGCCTCTTCTCCTCTAAGTATCTGTCGCTGGGTTGGTGAGATCTCTGCCACCTTTGGGGAAAGTCTCGGGCAAGGGCTGACAGCGAGTAGGTGGTGTGCCCTGGCCGCGGCTTGCTTCCCAAGCCTTCTTGCGCCTTCTACTACCTTCCGTAATGTGGTGGAAGTCCTATCCTTTACTTGTACAGTCTTGGAACCGAGAGGGAGCCAGGGCTCGCACCTCCCGGGGTCTTCTCTTCGCTCTGAAGCGCAGGGGACCCGGGGGCCCTGCGAACCTGTCGGGGTGCCGGTGGCGATGGTGCACCCGCCAAGCCTCGCGGTGAGTCTTGGCCTTGCTTGTCTTGGGGTTGGGCCCATAGGCGGTGGAACCACTTCGGCAGCTCTAGGGGAACCCCATGTTCCACTGCTGCGACGGTAGCCCCCGGGCATGGTCCCGGTGGCTTCGGTCTTCTGAGGCTGCCGGGGCGAAGAACAAAAAAGGTTTAAGTGGGCCTGGTGCCCGGTGGCTTGCGGGGCCCGCCGTGTTGGGGTAGATGCGAACCCCCGAGTTTTTGTGCGACCACGTCGTGCTGCCCGCTGCGGTCGGCGCGGGCCTAAGACGTGGTTGTGCCGCATGTTGCGGTTCATGCGGGCTTTGGACGGGGACATGCGCCAACAGTTAGATTACGCCGAAGTCAGCACGTCCCTCGATCCCACACCTGTCGGAGTAATGGGGCCGCGACGTGGTGTGTGGGCCAGTGAGGCTTGACCTAGCGGTTCCTTGGGCCGCCGCTACCCAGTCTTCCTCATTCTCCCCCTTAGCCATCGCCTCCAGATCCCTTCCTTCTTTCTTCGAAATCCAGAGTTTGCTCCGCTTCACTCCAGCGTCGGAGCACGAGGCCAGGTCCGTCCGATGGCGCCTAAGAAGGCTTGCCAGGCGGCGGCTAGGGCGTCGTCATCGGCCGAGCGTGCTTTGGCGGCAGCGGAGCAGGCTTTGGTAGCTGAGGCTCGACTTTCGAAGGCGTTGTTGTTCCCGAGATAGTTTCACGATGAGGAATCCCTGGGACCCGTCCGTCGTGCTCTGTCTTCGCGTTTCCAAGGGGGCATGGTGGAAGTGTACCCCGGGGCCGGAGGAGACCACGAAGGCGAGGTGATTACCTTCCATGCTTTCTGGATCGTCGGTCTCTTTCCCCCTTTTTCTAATTTTTTCTCGGCCGTCTGGAGGCCTACAGACTATCCATGTTGCACTTGCATCCCCACGTGGTGCTACTCCTCACGGTATTCGCCTATGCTTGCGAGGCATTTGTGAGGGTCAGGCCATTCGTGGCTTTGTTTCGGCACTTCTTTGTACGCCGCCTGGGCGGATCCAAATGGATAGCTGGGGGAGCGACCTTCCGTCTTCGGGAGGACGTCGGGTACCAGTACCCGGAGAGGAGTGCACTGGCTCCTAAAGGTGAATGGCGTGGAGGATGGAATTCGGTCCCCGTGAGCGAGGTGGGTGCCAGCCTGCTGGTTCCTGATTGCCCTGCTCAGCGCCTGGCACACTCCAAGAAAAGGAGTGCTCAAGACGGGGACTTGTCTTTTATGGTGTCTCGGTTGGCTTCGCTCCAGGAGCAAGGGGTGACGTGCTCCATGATTGCGGCACACTTTCTGCGCAAAGGTATTGCGCCACTTCAGCACCTGGACCGCCCATTGTGGGAGGCCCATCGGGCGGGGCAAAGTTCCCGGAAGTCAAAGTTCCACTTGCGGAGAGAATCTGGAAGACAATCATGGAGGAACTGATGCCTCGGCAACCGGTCGTTCTCCCAGTGGAGGAAGCCAAAGGTCCCTCAGAGACGTAACCAAGGACGGGATACTGTAAGAGCTCCATGGATACGCTTCCTTTTCTCTTTTGGGCCATGTTCGAGCGTTAAGTATCAAACGATGAGATTATTGGCTTGACGTAGTCGTCAAGAGCCGATCTCGTTGGTGGGTGAAGATCTTGGTTGCAGTTCTTGACGAAGAAGAACTTGGCGACGCATAACTCGTTACAGATCTTGACGAAGAAGAAATCTTTGCAGATCTTGACAGAGAAGAACTCGACGACGAAGAGCTCGGGGAGGATCTTGACGAAGAAGAACTCGTTGGGGCTTGAGATCCAAACGAACCCAGCGCTTGCGCCCCCTACCTGGTGCGCCAGATGTCGTGTCTCGAAGCACGGACACTGGGGATGCGAGGCACCCCCTTTGTAGATTCGGTATGGGGCACGAAGGAGGCTGGAAACGTCTCCCGGAGGACGATCACCGGTGAGCCCTTCACTCGTATTAAAGATCTCCTACATGGTGAACGAACAAGGAAAGCACACAAGGATTAACCCAGGTTCAGGCCGCCTGGAGTCTATAAGCCCTACTCATGCATGTGTGGATAGATGAGCAGAACATGGTGTGGCTACAATGGTGGTGCTCGTCAGGGTACCCGGCAGGGTGGCCCGACCAAGAGGAAGGAGAAGGACAGATCCTTGCTCGGAGGAGATCACCTTCCTTCCTTCTCTCTCTATCTCTCTGTCTAGCCTAGCTTGATCTTAGCTGGTTGCGAGTTGGTCATGAGTCTGACCCCTCCCTCGCCCTAGCGTTGGTCCTCCTTTTATAGGGAAAGGGGATCCCACATAGGTCATGCGAGGACGTGAGGGGTTTTGGCGGGAGGCAACCCCTCTCCGTGATGGAGACGTCAACGTGGCCTGTTCTCCTCCAAGTATCCGTCGCAGGGTTAGTGAGATCTCTGCCACCTTTGGGGAAAGCCGCGGGCAGGGGTTGACAGCAGGTAGGTGGTGTCCCCTGGATGCAGCTTGCTTACCAAGCCTTCTTGCACCTTCTACTACCTTCCGGAATGAGGTGGAAGTCTTATACTTTCCTTGTACGGTCTTGGACGCGGGAGGGAGCCGGGGCTCGGACCTCCCAGGGTCTTCTCTTCGCTCCGACGCGCAGGGGACACGGGGGCCCTGCGAACCTGTCGGGGCGCCGGCGGCGATGGTGCACCCTCCAAGCCTCGCGGTGAGTCTAGGCCTTGCTTGTCTTGGGGTTGGGCCCACAGGCGGTGGTCCCACTTGGGCAGCTCTAGGGGAACCCCATGTTCCACTACTGCGACGGGTTCATACTTGACATCATGACTATAGTATATGCATCATTATGCAGTTCTTTATTTTGTCAATTGCCCAGCTGTAATTTGTTTACCCGCATGTATGTTATTATTTATTAATGGAGAGACACCACTAGTTAATTGTGGACCCCTTTCCATTCTTTTGCACTGATGACTAGTGGGAAGTAGGCTATCAGGGGCGCACTTTTTTTTAATTCTGTAGCACACCGTGCGTGCGCCACAAAAACGTTGCCACTTAATTTTAATTTTGTGGCGCAACAACAATATGCGCCACAGAAATATCAAAATTCGGTGGCGCACCCTAAACCATGCGCCACAAAATGTCTTTTAACGTTTTAATAAAAATCCATGCCCGCCCGCAGTCATTGGAGGGCAGCACATAGTCAGAGGGCAGTCCGCCGGTGTTGTGGTGGTGGACGCAGCAGCACGCCTCTAGGCGCCGTACCGCGGCGGGCGGAACCGGCTCCTGAAGATCTCCGCGAGGGTGCGTCCCGACGAGGCGACGCGGCGCGGAAGGATCAAGCAAGCAAGCGACGGCGGCGAGCGGCAGCGACGGCGGCGAGCGGCAGGGACGGCGGAGAGCGGCAGCGAGGCGGGTGAGGAGCAGGGAGATGAGGGAGCTGAAGGGGATCGTGTGCAGAAAACAAAAAAATTCCTAGCAACGGTATCCTTAAACTAGACAAGATCTATACTATGCAGATATAGTAGTACGGCGGAGATCGGAATACATACCCTCGTAGACCGAATAGCGGGGATTACGCTCCCGCACAAGCGTTGACGATGAAGACGCTGTAGCCGACCTCTAGGTCGCGGAGAACTCGGCACGACGAATACGACGGAGATGACCCCGAGGTCGGGTGGAGGAAGTAGGCCTCCGAGTACCGCTAGCGCTGCACCTCGCAGGGCGTCACACAAATACGGTGGAGACGACGGCCTCTGAAGCTCCAGTCCAGGACGAGCAGCGGAAGACTTGGACCGGAACACCAGCAGCGCGGCAGCGGGCTATGGTGGAAGAGATCCCCTCATCCTCCTCGGCGCAACTCCGATAAAGGGAATCACGAGATCGAGAAGAAATAAGAGAATTAATTGGTGAATTAAAAGGCTAGGGGTGCCCCTCTATATAAAGGCTCCCGGGGGGAGCCAACCTTGCCAGCCAGGCAATGTGGGACTATCCCCCATTGCCTGGTGCGGCTAGGATGGTGCGCCGGCCCTAGGTGGGCCCCATTTGGCCCACCTAGGCCGGCCCTCCCTCAATCCGAAGCCCTGGGGGGACTTTCCCCCCCTCATGGGCCTTCTTTCCACCAGAAGGCCCATTTAGGGAAACCAGCCTTTAAAAATTCGAAAATAAATATATATAATCATATTTAAACATTAATTACACTAATTAATATCAAACATATTTTATATAATTTATTCTAACTCTGAAAAATCTTTCGTCGCTGCCCAATCTCCATCGGACCATTCACGGGACGTTCCCGGTGATCTCTTTCCTTTCCGGTTGTCTTGTCGAAACCCCTTAAGTGTGTTACCCTAGCGGTTCGATATAATAACAGGTATGATCAAGACTCCTCTATGATCATCGACAAACTCGTAGGCCTGGACCCCATGAATTAATCCCTGTGATATAACGAATGACTTTCATCTATCAAACCTGGACGTCTAGTCTTAAACCCTTTGTCATGGCGATACTTAGCGTGTCCGAGTATCATTCTCAGATATCTCCATACCTAGCATGATCTCGTTACCGACATCGCTATCTTCTACTCGTCTATGATATTATGTCAGCTGGTGACCTAGTCACATGTTTGCAAACTCATTTGACATAATCTCACCGAGTGGGCCCTAGAGTATCTATCCGGCTATGCGGACTGACAAATCCCGCTGTTGACCCCTCGTCTCAACTACCCCCTGCTTATACCCAAAAGTATCACCTATAATTGTCACACTATATAAGATATGACGTTTGGTGCGATCAAAGTATCTTTCAGGGATAACAATAAGAGTTGGTCTCACGGTCTTAAGGCGTAATGACTATGTCCTATAATTACTGGGTATGTCCATCACATCGTTACACCTAACGATATGACTTCCATTGCCGACCGGCGCCATGCCCTATGATCGGAAAACCTCGATCATCAATCGCACAACGAAACTAGTCTTAGTAGAGGCTACTAGGGACCTGGTTGTTTATCTAGCACACATGTATTAATGTTTTCGCTTAATACAGTTATAGCATGGTATAAAACATATAATGAACGATTGGGATATTGCCAATAAACTATGTTTATTAAGTGCCTCTAGGGCATATTCCCTTCAGTCTCCCACTTGCACTAGAGTAACACTTAATCTAGTTTACAACTTGGTAAAAGTTGAACACCCATAGCATCTTGGTGCATGCTCGCCTCGTGGAAGAGGAATACAGTCAATAGATCTCACACATTGAGACCTATATGTGCTTTGCAACACTTCTATGTCACCTAGTTTGACATCATCCCGTATCTTACGATGACGGTGAAATATATCCTGGTGGATGGAATGAGACTCGAGCATTCGCGTAGCTTGGACCTTAAAAGTCTAAGAGATCTATTAAGGGGACCACCTACGCTCGGAAAACTGCTCAGTCCAATCACACTTGCTACTTATGAAGTCGCGATATATTTCCATACCTATGTAGACTATGCGATAGTGCATTCATATGTGACTTCGCAAACTAACCATGTCTATCTTCAAAATAAAGGACATCTCCTATATGAGATTTCTAGTCGTATGGGTCAGTGTCATAACTTGCATCATCGTAACCGCTTTACGGCAAGTTGTCTTTCACTCTTACCCTTTACTAGAAAACATATCTTCAGTTCTCATAGACACTGAAGAATAAACTTAACGTTTGTTCATTGATCCACACTAGGATCACTCTAGAACCTGTTCTTCAACCAAGAACTTGGGTCACACCAAGTCGAGCTTTCAGTCTGATAGACTCTATGTCTGATACATAGAGAATGTCGAACATCATTTTCTATCACTGAAAAAGCCAAGATAAACTTAATATTTTACCTAGTCATACAAGCAAGAACCTCTTTCTTCGCTTGTCCTATTCTGAAACACTTCAGAATCTTGATTTAGGAAATATTCCGACCTAATGTTATTAAGCCCCTTCTTATCTATATAATTATAAATAGGATGCCTAATACTCCTAACTTCATTTCATAGAAAATTTAATCACCTAAATAATCCTTTACACTCTGCTAGAGGATCTGTGTCATTCAATATGTCGTTACATACAAAATTACAAATGACACCTAGCTCCCACTCAAATATGCCTTCCGCATATAACATCAAGGAAAGCTACTTAGCTCCCACTCAAATATGCCTTCCACATATAAGATCAAGGAAATCTACTTTGCTCCAAAATCCAGGAATGTAGGTTTCTTCAACTATTTTGGACAACTCCAAAATCCTTTGATCACATTATCAAAGTGAAGATTCCAGTTCCGATATGCTTGCTTCAGCCCATGAATGGACCACCGAAGTTTGCATACATGTTTAGCATCCTCAGGAACACCAACTCTTTCTTAATGACACTATGAAGAAACATGGTTTCCTTATCCATCTATCAATTTCTCATTTGAAATTATAGTGATTGCTAAACGACCCAGAAAAGATTTAGGCTTCGCCACTTGAGACAAACTCTCATGTGGTCAACTTTTGAATCTGTCGGAACTGTTTCACGACAAACCAAATCTGCTCAATATCTACCCTCTCATAAAATTCCATATACTATTAACATCCTAGATGCCATCAAGAAGATCTCCCAAGTCATTACCTGGTAATCGTATATGGATTTTATTTCGGATCATAAATGACTCATGGCCATTTCTCGGACTTAGGTCCACCATCTCTTCTTCGTAGTTCGTAGGTCTATCATATTCCATTAATATGACCTTCATAACAAGATTGTCGTAACACACAGTGTGGAACACAACCTCGTATGCCTACGCTCTTAGTATGAGCTCAGAACATCATGATCTTGAATCATCAGCTTTTTCAAGCTATGGAGCCTGACACCGAAAACACTTTCGGTTGCGCCACTCTGATGTCTGGAGAGGAAGTTCACCAACTTCGTCTTGCTCTACTTTCTTTCTCACTTATACCCTTGGACAAGAAACTATTTCTTTCGCAAGGTATATCCCGGCAAAGATTTTGCCTATGTCATGAGACATGTACCCGACTAACTCTTTAGGTACGGTACACTACAAAGATTAATCCATTCTAGGTTTGATCACATCGAAACACTAAGTTGCTGAAACGACAATCCAGGCTAAAATCCATGCCATCACTCGTATGGTATTGTCTCCATGGATTCAAATGGTTTCCTATTTGCTAACGTGAGTGTTTACGTTTCTACCATATGACTCTAATGATCACAATAATTCGGTAAGAGATTTATTTACCACACACTATCCGATAGGGTGTAATTACGACATCCTAACACAACATAACACTATGGTGTTCCATGCGACGTAATTTGTGGAACTCTTCTCACAAGTCTTCCAATGATGTGCCAACATTATAACTCAAATCTTTATTTCCTCGATCTGCATCGCGGGAATTTGATTTTCTTGTTAAGTTTATTTCCTACTTCATTCTGAACTTTGTTTGATTGAATCAAAATTTCAGACTAACATTCCCCGGAGTGGATATCCATATATCTACTCGGAATATTCATGAAGTCTATGAAATAAAGACTTCCACTACACGTTAAAGTACTTCATTGATTCACATACACCCATATGCACGATTATCAACAAGCTATACTCAAAACGTTCAGTGAAGTTCACGAAATAAAGGTCTCCACTACTCGTCAATTACTTCATTGAACCACATACATCTCTATGTATGACTATCAATAAGTTATATGCCCGCTTTCGGAAAACGGTGTCACAGTTATTTTGCAAGTGTCAAAAGATCAAATCTTAGATTTGTAGATCCATCCAGTATGGAGCTAATGCATTGACTATAACATTGGCATGACTAAACGGTAGTGCCACACATATGTGGTGTCTTTATTAAGTTTGTATCCCTTGGCATTAATATTATGAATGTGGGAGCTTCTACCATCTAAATTCAAATCGGCATATGATCATTACTTCATAAATATAGGACACCAAATTTGTCACTATCATGTATGAACAAGTGTCTCGCTAGAGGAGACACACTTGTAACGATCATACTAACAGGCGATCATAAAGAATTTATTCAAATGGTAGATCTAGAGGGAGAGTGTCTATGGCCATCACAACAACTTGACTGCCATTATCAACACGCAATGTCGCCTCATCCTTTCAAGCTACTCAAGCAGTAAACCTGGTTTTACAAAACATGACTAGTTCAAAACTTAGTCACTACTGCGAGTGCTTGCTCAGCTAAAACATTCATAACATGTATATAATATATACACCATCATCATTGATGACTTCCGGCGATCTATTTCATTTTCTTGATACTTCCACCGTAATCAAGAACCATGAAGGTGAACGATTCCCCTTGCATGACATAGTCTATGACAGAGGATTTGCACTTGGCAACGATGTCTGTCATCCAGTGATTGAGCTGAGCGAGGCGTCTCAATGTTCATCAAGTATGAACATATGTCATTAAGTATGACCGCCATGTGCTTCCTCAATGTGTGTATTCTCTTCCATCTTGGTTGAGAAGACAATCAGTCAACGTACTGATAAACTTCATCAACCCAACTATAGAGGTACCCCGAGTTTAGCGACCACCTCATATGTTCGCGATCCAATAACTCGTACCCACCGTTGGTTCTCTATGGCAGAGATCATAGAATACACTGGACTATGATGATATCATCCGCACAAAATCCGATAATCCAAATTATCTTTTGTTAGCGGAATCTCTAGGTTTATCTCCTAGCGGGTATTGTAACACAAAGAGCTAACGGTTTTAAACAAGGAGTATCCTCAAGCTAAAGTATAAAACTATGAAGTTTGGACCCAACCTGATAAGGGGTGGCCCGATCTTCTCAGTGAGCGGTGGGTAGATGGATGATGGTGGAAGATAACTTACGAGAATCCGACGAACTCTCCGGTTGTTCCCCCGTTGCCAATGCAACAGCTCTTCAACCCAATGGATATTCGCGACGCCTCACACCGATGCAACGTAGCCGCCGACCATGAAGCGGTTTTGCAATCTACTAATTCATAGTGGAACAACAGATCACACTCAAAATTCGGATAATAATCTCCAGAGCGCAACACAGTGGAGAGGTTGAATTCCTGAGCGCAACATAGAGGAACTCGAAAATAGATGAATGTTTGGAGCAAATTCGATCTAGGGTTTATCTTAAACGTGGTCTGAACCTAAAAGTCACGAAATTACAAGCCTTATAAAGGTTCCTGGACGTCCAACATTGTGTTAGAGTCAAAACCTAACTTTCCTAACTTTAACGGACTCTGTTTGGAAACAGGCAGAAAACAACTCGGGACTTGTTGCGGTCACCGCGCCCAGTCCGAGCCGAACCGGGGCATGGGGCCGGACCCATTGGAAATCCATTGAAATTGCCTTTTCAGATTGTGCTTCTTTGCTCTATTTGGAGTCCGTATAAAGAATCCACGTCTGTTTCAAATTCAGAACTTCTGTCAGTCCAAACCAAATCTGAACAAATCTTGAATCCGAATTGTAAAGGGTCTTTCTTTGTTTGCAGCATCCCTTCTTTGTGTGATGGCTCCACTTCCTCCCTCGCCTCCCTCGTGCTAGCCACCTTGATGTTTTTCAACAGCCTCCATCCTTGCCCACATCTTCTTCTCCATTCGCCATTACCTCCATTAACTCAAACCTAATGATACATAAACATAATAATAACTTAGGCAGTATAACATTCTTATAATTCATGGGATCATATCCAACTAGGAATGAGTTCACCTTATAATAATCATCGATCATGTTTAGTATTTCCTTCCAGTTTAAGCATGGATAATCATCATAGTCCACTGATATATCCTCATCCTCCTCCCTTTCTTCAAGAAAAGCCGTCCGCGGCTTTGGATAAGCTGAAAGTGGAAGAAACAAAAAGAACAACGTGTACGCAGAGTATATGTATATATAGCAGGTTGTATCATGTTTGTAAATAGGATGATTATTCTCAAATGACAAAATGCAACGAAAATTGCGAGCATAGCACTTATAATTGTCATAACGGAACCAAGAAAATCTCAGCAATAAGCAATCAGAATTGCAAGTATAAGTGAAGTTCATAGAATCATGATCAAAATGATAGACACAAATATATAAAATCTTATGATTCAGTATTAAATCCAATGTCCTCACAGAAGATCGATGATCAAATTTCATGCTATCAAGGTCAAACCAATCCAAACGATGCAAATCATCATATGTGTCATACCATGCTTCAATTACGCTACTCTGATATGTAGAACAAAGCAATGACCATGCAGCACAAACAGGTAAATAGTCATGTCCATTATTTCCAGTACTTAAGATGCAACTCAGTTTGCAAATATATGTGAAGCATAAATCAGTTTGGGACAAACAAGACGTATGTGCATAAGCATATGCAAATCTAGCAAGATCAGAACAGTCCAACAAAGGTGATGCTACCTTTGTTCGCTGAGGTACATCAACTAGACTAGAAGACATCATATTATCATGATAATGAGGTATTGTCCCAAAGCAAAAATATTTCGGCACAGAGCATATATGATTGGAAGAAAAATGTTTTAGTTCAGCAATGTTATCATAGGTAATGCATATGTGATCCACCAAAAAATTCTCGTTCATGTTATAGTCACCAATTAAATATAATCCGAAACAATTGGCATAGGTGCTAGAATTTACAAATGAAAGTTCAGAAATCTTATTTATAGCACAACTCATGGTAAGCGGATCTTCTAGCATAATGTAATACAAAAAATCAGTTGGTGGTATTTTAGCAAGAATCTCTTTATGTGTAATCAGTACCACATGATCAAAATTCGAATTTATCAATTTATCACATGGTTTTGAAATATGTGTGCAGTTCATATCACAGGAATCAACCAACAAAGGAGTAGACTCACAAAGTGACTCGCTTGCTGGCTGCAGCTTCAAATCAGTACTTTTTTCAATGGTAATCTCCTCAGATGTAGTAGGCACTATTACATCATCCTCACGTGGTGATGCGGGTTGTAGAGCTGATGGCTCCCTTTCTTCAAAAGTAACCTGCATATCACATGAAACCACACTAGGAGTAGAGATTATGACGTTAGTAAAAATATCCTCACATGTCCTATCATCTACTACACTCATGTTATCTTGTTCTCTCATACTCTCGAAGTGGATGCACTCAACCTCAAGTTTAGTGGAGTGACACAAGTCACTTTTTATAACACTCTCACTCAATTTGGCTATGTGGCTCTCATTCTCACATGGGATTTGATGCACAATGTGGTCAAGATGACATATAATGGATCTGTCACCGTCCATGATGACCTTGTACCTAGCGGACAAGCTGAATTCTTTTCTCCTCTCCTTACGAAGAAGATGATACTCATGAAAATCATTGGCTGAACTCCGCAACAGTCCACCCCGCGTCTTGTTCCATATGAACGAAATATTCTTGACCTTTGGGCGGGCTTGAACTTGAAACTCCTTGCACCATGGACCTCCCAAAAGGACATGACAAGAGTCAAGTGGCACTGGGGATACATCACACCACACCAGCTCGGTATAATTGCCGAAGGTAAAAGGAACTTCAGCAGTGTGGGAAATCAGCAATGTGCCATATGATGAGCGTAAAAGGTATGGCTTCGAATGGGCACATTTATGTAGCTGCAATTTGTCTACAACCTCAATGCTAACCAGATTGAGATTAGAGGATCCGTCAATGGTGGCGGCAACACATCGCTCACCAATTTGCACACAATGGTGGAATAGGCCATCACCATCAAAAGTACCACATTCTTCCTCCCAAAAAGTATCACTACAATATTTATGGCGGAGGAAGTGATATCGGTGTGTGTCCAAAGTATCCGTAGGCTTGTCTGCCATGATTAGTGAACAACACGAATATGTATATGTGGAAAAACTCTCAACTCACTCAAAACCGAAAGAAATTATGTATCTTACCGTTCCAAAGTGAATAGTAAATCTTACCACTCGTAGGGCAGTACGTGCACGGAGGGGGTGAAACGAATATTATGGGTTTCAATGCGTCACACAGCAAAACAGGGTATTTAGTGGAGCTTGGTAGGGATACCTAACTACACCAGTTCAATTCCTAGTGCTGATCGGACACAACAGGGAAACTCACACGGTGGAGATAAATGGGGCAAAAGCAACTTTGAAAATTGAGCTCAAAATATGATATATCGGAGTAATGCTCGGTTGTTGCAAATGCACAAGAGAGATGCTAGCAAAAAGGCTCTAATGACAGGCACAAGATTGCTCAACTATGCAACAAAACACATTCAGCAAGCTCCTCAACTGAAATTTGAACTTCGGCCTTTGATTCTTTTCTCTTCTCTGAATTTTTTTCTTTTGTCACTTTTTCTCTCGTCTCTTTTCTATTTTCTCTTTTTTTTTTAAATTTATGGACACAGCAAAACAGGAGCACTTGAGCAAACACGCTGAGACAAAGTGTGCAAGAAAACCGATCAAAAGAGCAGCATGTCGAGCACAAGAAAATTTGCTATTCTCAATGGGTAAGTTCCTACTCACGTGCTGTAGAAAGGCAGTGGCTAAGCTAAACAAAGTTACGGAAATAACAACGGAAGATTTGGAAACAAACAGAACTTAGAAACCTAACTCTACTCGGAAACTGTCCACACGGGAAAAACGGACGAAAATTGGTATTTTCTGTTTTTGGACTCCGAATTCAATAAGAGAAAGCAAAACGATTAGAACCCTAAAACTAGACATGGACAAGATTAAAGTTACGCAAAGGAAAATTGACCAGCAACTATGAATCAAACCGATGCAATCTAAGTCTATGGAAAAATCTAAAACCTAATCTTTTTGTATGGCTTTTTCTAGATAGGACGAAAAACAGTAAATCTACGGGATGGATTTGTGGATGCTCACCGAGTAAACGCTGGAAATCTGTTACCAAGATGATAAGGGGTGGCCCGATCTTCTCAGTGAGCGGTGGGTAGATGGATGATGGTGGAAGATAACTTACGAGAATCCGACGAACTCTCCGGCTGTTCCCCCGTTGCCAATGCAACAGCTCTTCAACCCAATGGATATTCGTGACGCCTCACACCGATGCAACGTAGCCGCCAACCACGAAGCGGTTTTGCAATCTACTAATTCCCAGTGGAACAACAGATCACACTCAAACTTCGGATAATAATCTCCAGAGCGCAACACATTGGAGAGGTTGAATTCCTGAGCGCAACACAGAGGAACTCGAAAATAGATGAATGCTTGGAGCAAATTCGATCTAGGGTTTATCTTAAACGTTGTATGAACCTAAAAGCCACGAAATTACAAGCCTTATAAAGGTTGTTGGACGTCCAACATTGTGTTGGAGTCAAAACCTAACTTTCCTAACTTTAACGGACTCTGTTTGGAAACAGGCAGAAAACAACTCGTGACTTGTTGCGGTCACCGCGCCTAGTCCGAGCCGAACCGGGGCATGGGGCCGGACCCATTGGAAAGCCCTTGAAATTGCCTTTTCAGATTTTGCTTCTTTGCTCTATTTGGAGTCCGTATAAAGAATCCACGTCCGTTTCAAATTTAGGACTTCTGTCAGTCCGAACCGAATCTGAAAAAATCTTGAATCCGAATTGGAAAGGGTGTTTCTTTGTTTGCAGCATGCCTTCTTTGCGTGATGGCTCCACTTCCTCCCTCGCCTCCCTCGTGCTATCCACCTTGATGTTTTTCAACAGCCTCCATTCCTTGCCCACATCTTCTTCTCCATTCGCCATTACCTCCATTAACTCAAACCTAATGATACATAAACATAATAACAACTTAGGCAGTATAACATTCTTATAATTCATGGGATCATACCCAACTAGGAATGAGTTCACCTTATAATAATCATCGATCATGTTTAGTATTTCCTTCCAGTTTAAGCATGGATAATCTTCATAATCCACCGATATATCCTCATCTACACCATCATCATTGATGACTTCCGGCGATCTATTTCATTTTCTTGATACTTCCACCGTAATCAAGAACCATGAAGGTGAACGATTCCCCTTGCATGACATAGTCTATGACAGAGGATTTGCACTTGGCAACGATGTCTGTCATCTAGTGATTGAGCTGAGCGAGGCGTCTCAATGTTCATCAAGTATGAACATATGTCATTAAGTATGACCGCCACGTGCTTCCTCAATGTGTGTATTCTCTTCCATCTTGGTTGAGAATACAATCAGTCAACGTACTGATAAACTTCATCAACCCAACTATAGAGGTACCCCGAGTTTAGCGACCACCTCATATGTTCGCGATCCAATAACTCGTACCCACCGTTGGTTCTCTATGGCAGAGATCATAGCATACACTGGACTATGATGATATCATCCGCACAAAATCCGATAATCCAAATTATCTTTTGTTAGCGGAATCTCCGGGTTTATCTCCTAGCGGGTATTGTAACACAAAGAGCTAACGGTTTTAAACAAGGAGTATCCTCAAGCTAAAGTATAAAACTATGAAGTTTGGACCCAACCTTTTAAGTTTCTCAATCGCAGGAATGCGCCTAATTTGAAAAGATGCTATCACAATGGTTAATATGTACAAAGGTTTGCAAAACAGACTCTGTTCATTATATTCTGAGTTCTAATATTTTAGAAAATAACTATCCGAACTCCCACTCAAACGAACATCCCTCCTGGTCGTTTAAGCGATTACACGGCCCCCATCCATTGCACCACCCCTCATCATCAGAGTCGGCGGCACAACTTCAAGAGTAGACAAAAGTCCGCCACACCTATGTTGTGACTCGTGCCCGACCTTTCGGTCTCCCTGTTCCGAGGCCATATTTCTGAATATGCTAGGCTCGCCACCAAAAACCTCCACGCTGACGCTTGTGCAACATGGCTTACACCCACTGTATGCGAACGACGAGATGTCTGACACCCGATCATCACGGTCTGCCTCATAACGTAAGACTTTCTTGGTGGTGCGCGTTGGAGGGAGAACACTAGTGGTATTTTGAAGGGATCATCTTATATAGCTACCGCCGTGTAACTAATATATATACTATATATACAATCACACAATATAAGATGCACACAAAACATCAAATGTAATGCAATGTGATATAGTCCATTGCGCCATGGTCTTCTTGGCGCCCACAGTTTATAAACAATTTATCAAACATACCTTGACCATATCACATAGCCCCTGCAAAATAACGTTAGACGCTTCTACTTTATCTTTTGCATATTTTACGTGGCTTGGGGATGTCGTAAATAGAACCGCTTCATACCTACAAACCTTATGACCACAACAACGATCCAATAATTGCATGTTTAAGCATCCCTTTCGGACCCTCCATTGAAAATGCAAGACCTACTAAAGAGAGAGAAACAAGCACCCGCCCGCCACAGATACGGTACAAGCCGTATGTCAGTAGTGGAACCAGTCTCGCGTAAGCGTACGCGTAAATTCGGTCCGGGCCGCTTCATCAACTCGATGCCGCTGGAATCACAAGTGCACGCTAGAGGGTATCAAATAACAGGAGTGGTGCCCCCGTGCAGAACACGGGTTCTAACAGCGTACAGCTATATCTACGATACATACCCTTAAACTGAAGGGGATCGTGTGCAGAAAACAAAAAAATTCATAGCAACGATATCCTTAAACTAGCCAAGATCTATACTATGCAGATATAGTAGTACGGCGGAGATCGGGATACATACCCTCGTAGACCGAATAGCGGGGATTACGCTCCCGCACAAGCGTTGACGATGAAGACGCCGTAGCCGACCTCTGGGTCGCGGAGAACTCGGCGCGACGAAGACGACGAAGATGAACCCGAGGTCGGTTGGAGGAAGTAGGCCTCCGAGTACCGCTAGCGCAGCACCTCGCAGGGCGTCACACACATACGGTGGAGACGACGGCCTCCGAAGCTCCAGTCCAGGAGGAGCAGCAGAAGACTTGGACTGGAACACCAGCAGCGCGGCAGCAGGCTATGGTGGAAGATATCCCCTCATCCTCCTCGTCGCAACTCCGACAAAGGGAATCAAGAGATCGAGGAGAAATAAGAGAATTAATTGGTGAATTAAAAGGCTAGGGGTGCCCCTCTATATAAAGGCTCCCGGGGGGAGCCAACCTTGCCAGCCAGGCAATGTGGGACTATCCCCCATTACCTGGTGCGGCTAGGATGGTGCGACGGCCCTAGGTGCGCCCCATTTGGCCCACCTAGGCCGGCCCTCCCTCAATCTGAAGCCCTGGGGGACTTTCCCACCCTCATGGGCCTTCTTTCCACCAGAAGGCCCATTTAGGGAAACCAGCCTTTTAAAATTCGAAAATAAATTTATATAATCATATTTAAACATTAATTACACTAATTAATATCAAACATATTTTATATAATTTATTCTAACTCCGAAAACTCTTTCGTCGCTGCCCGATCTCCATCGGACCATTCACTGGACGTTCCCGGTGATCTCTTCCTTTCCGGTTGTCTTGTCGAAACCCCTAATGTGTGTTACCCTAGCGGTTCGATATAATAACATGTATGATCAAGACTCCTCTATGATCATCGACAAACTCGTAGGCCTGGACCCCATGAATTAATACCTGTGATATAACGAATGACTTTCATCTATCAAACCTGGACGTCTAGTCTTAAACCCTTTTTCATGGCGATACTTAGCGTGTCCGAGTATCATTCTCAGATATCTCCATACCTAGCATGATCTCGTTACTGACATCGCTATCTTCTACTCGTCTATGATATTATGTCAGCTGGTGACCTAGTCACATGTTTGCAAACTCATTTGACATAATCTCACCGAGTGGGCCCTTGAGTATCTATCCGGCTATGCGGACTGACAAATCCTGTTGTTGACCCCTCGTCTCAACTACCCCCTTCCGATACCCAAAAGTATCACCTATAATTGTCACATTATATAAGATATGACGTTTGGTGCGATCAAAGTATCTTTCAGGAATAACAATAAGAGTTGATCTCACAGTCTTAAGGCGTAATGACTATGTCCTATAAATACTGGGTATGTCCATCACATCGTTACACCTAACGATATGACTTCCATTGCCGACCGGCGCCATGCCCTATGATAGGAAAACCTCGATCATCAATCGCGCAACGAAACTAGTCTTAGTAGAGGCTACTAGGGACCTGGTTGTTTATCTACCACACCTGTATTAATGTTTTGGCTTAATACAGTTATAGCATGGTATAAAACATATAATGAACAATTGGGATATTGCCAATAAACTATGTTTATTAAGTGCCTCTAGGGCATATTCCCTTCAGGAGCTGAAGCAGGGAGGCCAACGGCGACGATGCAGCAGTCGAGCTGAGTAGGCGCCAGGCGCGTGCGTGGGAGGAGGTCGGGAGGCAGCCCTCGAGCAGGTCGTCGACGTCGCGGCGCAGCTAGGGCTCGGAGGCGTCGACAGCGGCGAGGCGGAGGAGCATGGCATGCGGGGTCGAGCGGCGGCGGCGCGGCGAGCATGGGAGGCGCGCCGCGGCCAGGCGGAGCCCGTAGGGGAAGGAGGTCGCTGCGGCGGGGTGAGCACGGACTGCGGCGGGCGTGCATGGTGTGTGTGATCATTGTCGGGGTGTGTGAGAAGAGAAGAGCGGAAAGAGAGAGGAGAAGTATCTGCGCGTGGTTCGTGAGAGGAGAGAAGAGAGGAAAGTATAGATAATACAACCTACTGCAATCTGTTCCTTTCATTCTCTGCAAACAAACATCATTTTCCACACCATACGTTTAACCCTTCGTTTTTAGCAAGCCGGTGAGATTGACAACCTCACTGTTTGATTGGGGCAAAGTATTTTGATTGTGTTGTGTGTAGATCCCTCGTCAACTACGGAGCATCAAGTGTTTTCTGGCACCGTTGACCTCCCTGCGACAACTGTTGCTTGGCGACGTTGACACCGTCAGAAGTGTTGTTCATCTCCTATTTGTTCGATAACCTTGGTTTCATAACTGAGGGAAGACTTGCTACTGCACTCATCATACCTTCCTCTTGGGGTTTCCCAACAACACCACCGTGTGCATCACGTATATATAGAAATAAGTGAGGCATGCAGAGACGAGGATGTATTCTTGAATTCCTCCTTATTATGGGAGTACGTCTCGTTGGAGAGCTGTGAGTGACCACCATAGGTCGGTCTCAACGCCACAACATGCTCACCTTATTCTTTGATGAATCCCACCATGAAGGTTGGATTCACCTTCCACTATTGAACTCCTTTAGGGTGGAGATCGAATCATCGTACAACAATCTTAGGACACATAATCACCGAATTGGGGGCTCCCAAATGACCAAAACAGGTCTTGACCATAAAATGTCCCAATTGACCACAAAAGGTCTCCGCCACAAAAGGCGTCTAGGGTCCGATGAGCCAAGAGCCACCGTGAATCCTCGTGGAGGGCTCAAACCGATGCAATGGCAAGAACACAAGAAGTGCTTCACTCCCAAATCCCACCCAAAGAAACTAATGCTTATGGGGGGAGAAGAGAAGAAGAACAAAGGAGAAGAACCACAAAGGAACTCCAAGATCTAGATCCATTAGGTTCCCTCACTTAGAGGAGAGATAGATTGGTGGAGATGTAGATGTAGATCTCCTCTCATTTTTTTCCTCAAGAATATGCAAGAATCGATAGAGGGATTGAAGGTGAACCCAACCTTTATGGAGGGGAATTGTTTCCTCCTTGTCAAACCCTTTCCTCTGGGGGAGGTGATCCTTGTCGGGCCTTGGGTGCCCGCGTGATGCCAATTCTGGTACCTCGGTTGGCAGGGTACCAAAAGAAGCCCCGGGCGAAGCCAGGCAGAGCCTCCGAGGCACGCGGGGCATCATGTTCACCAGCATTGGACCAGAACAGATCAGTGGCCACATACAACTTTATGGGGACTACTTTCGTCCCGTAAAACCAACATAGCCTCCAAAGATCTTTCGGCGCCGTTTCCGGATGAGAAGACCCTTGTTCAACCAGATTCTTATGGGAGTGCTCAACTATGATAATTACTCTTGGCCAGAAAGGATGCTTGTAGGGTGTACGACTTCTCGTCGTACCAGAAATGCACCACCACAATCCGCATGCTTGCATATGGATTTGTGGGTGATCTTGTGGACAAGTACCGTGTGGATAGGCATAACCATTGTTGTTATCCCTGATCATGGATCGCTCCACCTTCTTGGATCTCTCCCCTATAGTACTCGTCCACTTGTCATGGATCTCTCCACCTTCACTTCCAAGAGGAAGACCTACTACCTCAAGAAGCAGAGATACAACATGGAGCGAGAGTGGTCACATATCAGTCCTTTCGTAATGTTTTTATGCCGGTGTTGTGAACTATGACCGAGATGGCCAAAAGAACATGTCCAAGACGTGGCCGAGATATTGTTGATGATTTTGGGATGTATGACCACATGGCCTTATGCTCTAAGTATGTTTGGATGTTTTGGTTCAATGCAGCCATATGATTATTTGATTGACTTCATCAATTATGATTAAAATGTGCAACATTTAAAATGGCCAAAATCCTAGCCGACAAAAAGATGATTAGAATGGCCAAAACTCTAGGGTAGTGGAAAGAAATGCTGGACCGCTATCAGTGTGGCGATCCAAACGGATAAAAGAAATGACAAAAGACCCGGTCAGCCGTTGGAGTCATCCTAAAAGCAGAATCAAAAAACTCAAACAAACAGAGCCTTCAACCCTATCGTTGCCATACCAAGATTTCTTTGATATATTAAAGAAAGGTTAAATGCTTTCTACTATCGGGTGTAACTACATCCACCTCTCGTATACCACTTTACGGAAGTATTTATCATATTTTATCTGTTTAAGTATGTTTATATACTATATCTAAGATACCCCGAAACAAGTTTCATGAAAAATTTACAACTGTTCTAATATTACACTATATGCTCGAAATATAGTCATATGTGTATATAAAAGAGAAGTATGTAAATTTTTTTTACATACTGCCAAAAAGAAGTATAGATAATACTAAAATAGCATAATATACTCCATACTACGTGTTACATACCTCTCGGTATGATGGATACTCTATACTCGTGTAAAACACACGTGGGTATAATTACACCCGGATGTATTATGAATATGTCCATTACAGAAATATATATATGACGACATTCATCTGCTCATGTACTATGTACCAAAGCAAACCAACAAAAATGTGAATAACACCATATTGCTGACTATTCCCTCTTTTTTTAATATAAGATATTTTAACTATTACACATGTAGTCTAGATACATATCAAAATGAGTGAATATGAACACTAAAACATATCTAGATACAAATTTGGAGATATGAATGTGGAAAAATGCTAAAATGTTTTATACATGAAAAAGCAGAGGTAGTACAGTCTAAACACACCCTCCCGTTCTAGCTTTGGTTTTTTTACTAAAATTCCTCACCGGAAGAAACCGTGTTTTGCATAGCTGGATGTACATTTTCTCTCTTGAATTTATCCCAAGAGATGTGCCTGCAAATTCATATGGTTTGTTTCCTTAAGTATTCAGAAAGTCATGACATTCCAATCATACACTTTACCTTCTTGCATCTCGAGAATTCTGTATCTAAATGGCCCTTAGCTAAGATGAGACAACAGCACTAGAGAACTACTTGATCTGAATCTAGCAGCTATCGTTGCTTTCATTGGAAGGAAAGCTCGTCAATTAAACGTTTACAGTACAAAATACACTTGCTAAGAGCTCTCTTGTAGGTACATCTCCACCGGACTGCTAATTCCCATCTCTCCAAAGATCGCAGGAGTCGAACTGTGAGTTGATTGTGGGTATAATCCAGGTTCACCCCATGAAACCGGAGAAACACCGCAAATTCTTGACCGAAACATGACTGATCCACATCAACTCTCCAGTTCGTGTTGTTCTGTAGGCTGTGTAAAAATGGGATCAAACTTCCATCGAACTCAGCAGTTGTAGGAAATTGCTGCAAAGTTTCCACACATTTGTTGCCCAACCATTTCATAACCTCCAGCTCATTTTCAACAGAAAGCATTGATCCAGAGTAAATCTGATGACTGAAGACTTTTCGACGATTTGCAGGAGTTGTCCATAGCCTTAACGCACATAACAATGCAAACGAGGGATGTCCATTTGGGTGAATATAAACGGAATATTTTGGCCATGTACCCATAGTACATAACTCCAGATTTAGCTGAATGTAAGTTTTCTCGTTAGGATTGTTGGCCAAAAGAAAACCATAATGCTCAAGAAGTTCCAGGTTTGTGTATGTTCCATACCCCAGAAGTACCTAAATAATGGTCAAGTTTAAGAAAGCAGAGAGCACACAAGATAATACTTTGGATGGCAAGACCACAAAATGTCTGGGCGATATTTAGAACATACCTGCTCTCCTTTCCTATACATTTTTCGGGCATACAAACAGTAAGCTTTACAATCTTCATATCCACCATCCATCAACCTCTCCGATGAACGATTAATCATTACTTCTTCTGACATCTCATTTTTCTCATGGCATTTCGTAGTTTCTTCTGTATCTTGTTCTTCAGATGAAATGTCATCATCAGGAGCGGCATAATTAAATAAATCACCGATTGGGCATAGGCAACCAGCATCATCCCATTCTACATGCAATGTCCGTGAAGATACCTTGAAGTGGACAAATGAAACCATGGAGATCTCACCAACAAGTAAAACCTCGTATAGGAAAAAGTGCTAAACCAACAAAATCTTGAGACAACACAGGTTTTTACGCAGTAACTAAGCAATGTTGACAAAGGTAGCTGAAAAATAAGAAAGAGATCTGACATAAAATGAGCTACAAAAATATTTCAAAAAAATTATACCGTTGCAAAGGCCCAGAGCCATGTTTTGAACATCAAAAGCTTAGGTTTAAAATCCAATTCTTGCATTAGCGGTGTTGCTTCTTCCCACTCAGATCTGATGGCAGAAATAGCGTTTTGTGCAACCCAAATAGCATCATCAACCTGACAGTTGAAGCGGGAACCAATCAATGATTTTGTAGCATGGAGCAAAAGAAAATTGAGAATAGTATCATTGACACTCGACAGATATGCAGAACTATACTTGGAGAGCTTCAATTTCAAAGTCATTGAAGGTAGCCAAGATCGTGTAGTAGGTAGGCAGCTGTGATAAATAGAGGTACCAGCTAGAACTCTTCCCCTTTCCCACTTCAGCCAATAAGCATACAATCAGTCTCTGCTCAAACACAAATAAGACACAATGGAACCATTCAATGAATGTTCTGATTACCCAACTCAGTGAAGCTACTTGTGTTAATTTGCTGTAATAAAACCAGAATATTTAATTTTCATTCCATCAAGCAAACTGATACATATTTGACAGGAATTTCAAACTCCTGATAACTGCCAAATTCATGTAATCATCAATATTTGCAAAGTTGAACAAAAAACTATTTATAAACTGTACGAGAAGAAACAAACTGCATGGGAAAACCAAAATATATATAACTTTCCTCGGTAAAAAAAGCCACCATGCCCTATGTGGTAAACAATCAATCCTCCCTTACACTTAAATTTGGAACGGATGGAGTAGTTCCCATCATCGCAAAATAAATGAACTAGTTTGCCAACATAAATTCTATTCCACCGAATTCATTGAGAGAAGCAGATAAATCAATGTTAAATGGGGAATGACCCCTCAAATATCATGACCAAGGTTTTGCCACTCTTCTGGTGACTATAAGACCAAATAAAATTGATAGATGGAATATATTAATATCAAAGATATCAAATAGACCCAGCTTCAGCACCACTGACGGAGCTTAGTTAGGGCCAACCTGGGCCGTGGCCCACCCAGGTTTTGTACAATTTTTTTTTTACAAGTACGCATCTGAGGACCAGTGCATACACACTCAGACACAGGGCCTGCAATCACCTTGCTTCTCTCCTTCCCTCGACTCTGCATGTCGTCTCCCAGTTCCTTCCACGACTACCGATTTACTGATTTAGACGAGGGAAAGGGAAAAAGGAGAATAGCAGGGATCGGTGGAGGGCACAGGAGGCAGCAGTGCCACGCTTCCGTCCGCTGCCAGGGGAGGGGGCGGCCGCTGCGCACGGCGGACTGGCCGGAGTTCGTGCAGGTGGCAAGCGAAGATGTGCTGAGTTGAGCTCTACTCTTCTCTAATTTCTCTTCCTATATTACTCCAGCCGTTCCACAGCGTAAGGTTTTTTAGGTGTAAAACATGTTATCTATATTGCTATTAAAATAGGTGTACATATACACTAAAACAAGTCTAGATACATGGGTGTATATATCTATACCTAATAATAAAAGCAGGAAGGCTTCTGCCAAAATTTTCGTCGACCCTTTTTTTGGATGGTTTTGCCCCTACAAATGCGGTGATATTACCCACCATTGCCATCCGTAAGTTCAAAACCGTTTCGTTTCATTCTATTTTGTTTGGCCGTCAATCCTCACGGCCACACGCCTCCATGGCCGACTTCGCCCGCCCCCGATGCCGACCCCCAAATCGCCGCCCCTGACAAGCCTCCTCTCCTCGGCGGCGCAGAAAGGTTGCGGTCTTCGGAAGCGGCACCGTAATAAGAAGGGTGGGGATCAACCACGGACAACTAGAAACCTAGCTACCTTGGCTGATGGCGGCATTCCGGTCGACATCCAGGCGTCCGTCGACATCCAGGAGGGACGCCTTGGAGGGCGACGGCTGCTGCGCTGCGCGCGTCCTGACGCCCAATGGCGGGGGTGGCGGAGGGGGCCCGGACGAGTAGCCTGAGCAGGTTCCCGCTGCCGTAGCCCTTCCCGAACGACGCGCCGACGCCCTCTTCGAGGTTCGTCACCGAGGTCAGGGGCGGTGGAACCTCAGGGGGGTTTCGCGAAATCAGCCTCGACGGTCTCGTGGACGAGTTCTTCCGGGGCCCGGGTGGAGTCCGAGAACGACGACGAGGAGCTGCGGCCACCGCCGCCGCGCGGGGAGGATACATGTGGATGGGCCAAGTTCCCGACGCCTGTCGAGACGGGCCACAGCGGGCGGCGGAGCTCCACCGCACGGTATGCCAGGGAGATGGAGTCATCCAGGCCGCGCGAGTGCTACGTGTCGCAGCAGTACCTGGCCGAGCGGCGAGCCGGAGCTGAAATTGATTGCGCTGCCGGTAGGATGCAGAGGTGCTTCGGTGGACGGCCGTAGTCTGGCTCTGTAGTCCGTATTAACAGTCTGCAAGCATGTGCAATTAGCTAAGTAAGCTAGCACACCGATGAATTGATGAACACTACTCATTAACATTACCTGCCTGTCGCACACAAGTGTTTAGGCTGCACACTGCTCGATACTTTTCCGTGTTGCTGGCGCTCGCTCTATGTGTTTTGATTAATCGATCGATCCATGTTTAAATTCGAGTTTACAGGTGTGAAACCATGGTTTTGGACTGGGGACTGTCGGCTGCATAGAGTGTCACGGAGGCGCTGGCAAAGTACACGACGTACTATGGTTCTGCCATCCGGCTTCCGCAGCTTGAATGCTTGATGCTCCGATCCAGGCAATAGACACGTTTCTTTATGCAAGGAAATTTCTCTCTATCATATACATAGAGATGACATGTTCTGTCATTGTAGCCCACTTATGTTCTGTTTCCTTCTCTAAACTGAATATGGTCTTGTTCAAAGCTGAATGTTCAATTTGGTATGTAGGTTATTTTTAGAGCAGGATTCATGGTTGAATGGTGTCCAAGCAAGCGTGTCAAAAGTTTAAATATTTTGTGCAGGCAAAGATACACTATATTCTTCCTGATCTGCATGTTTATTAGCTCACCATACAAAAAGAAAGATTAATAGGAGTGTGGAATTTGCATATGAGTTGTGAGAGATTCTTGGAGTAACACATATATTTTTTGTACTAAATTTTCAGACCGTGCGCAGAATATTTAGGCGTCATAATTTAAAATGTTTTACTTAAAAACCCGGTGCAACGCACGGACATATTTACTAGTGAATGTGAAAAATGACTAAAACATCTTATATTGTGAAACTGAGGGAGTATTTCTCTTTTTTCCCCAATTTTTGGCTAGCAATTTGATGGCAGGGCAGATTACTAAGAATTTTTTTTTTCGATTGTAGTATGTATCTCCATGCGTACACATCTACTGATTATCCAATTCTAGAATAGGTTTTTTCGTTTCGTACTAATTACATAAATGTTAATCTTGTAACCCATGGAACTAAAAATCGGAGTAATGACTAATAAAGTGGTATGGTTTAGAAAAATGTTCGCTTATAGCTGGCCCGCCCATGTTTTTTTCCAAGCTCCGCCACTGTTCAGAACCATCAAAGGATAATATACTATAAGGCCTTGCTTATTCCAAAGACTTGGTAAATTCTAAAACAGATGCGCAGAGCATTTATTGGTACACCGAACTGTTTGCAGAGGATATTACCTGGATGCTGGAGAGGCGAGGAAGATGGGCACCTACAAAGGAAGCGATCCTAGGGTCGTCGGCCATGATGCGGTCGCTGGTGAACAGCGCGGCATGGGGCACGCGCAGAATCAGCTCGCCGCGCCGGAGGTCCCGTGCCGCCGCAAAGCCCCTCCTGAGGTGGTCGTGGTGATTGTGGAGCACAAGAAGGTTAAATCCGTGAGCTGCGATGAGATCCGAGAATCGCTGGCGGCTGGGGTGGGGTTTTGGGTTTATTACCCGCCCGCGTTGGGGAAGTCAGCGACGACGAGGGAGCTACCGAGGCAGGAGGTGGTTGTGGTAGAGATGGCGGGAGGGGCTGGGGAGTCGGAGACGCCCAACTCGGCCGCCCACCGGAGGAGCGCTTCCATTTTGCGGCGGCGGCGGAGAGAACCCTGCTTTTCGTGTCAAGACAGCGGTTGAATTCAGAAAATTTATGTGTCTTCATACAAAAAAATTCTCGGGCTCTTTTCTAATTGGATCTGAAAACACATAAATTTCAGATTGGAGTGGAGATTTAAATTCTTATAAAATTGAGAAATAGGAATCCAATCCATACTATTTTGTTAACACCCTTCATTTAACCCAAAAAACATTCTATAGGAAAAATTCTAAATATTGGAATACTATAAAATTCCTTTACAATCCCTACAATTCAAAGAGCCCCTATATGGTAAATTGTTCCGGGGTTCAAATATGACCATCTTCGTCATTGTCACTAAACATAAAATTAAGGTTGGATAAGATAACCTTGAAAAAACTTAGGATAAGATCACTTCTCTCCTATGGTACATCGGGCTCCTATAGTATATTAGGCCTTGTTCAGCACAAGAGTATTGGAGTGTTTTCCGGTGTAAATTCCCGGCCCATCTATAGACGCCAGAAAACACCCCAATATTATTTGGCAGGACGGTTTTGGTTGGGACGAGCCCATTCAAACCTGTGGAAACACGTCGGGTTGGAGTGGAATCGAGACGCGAGTCCCCCCTCGCGTTTTGGCGTGTCTGGCGGCGCAACGCATCGCAGAAAGGTCTCAGCTAAGCTCCATCGATTCACGCTCTTCTTCTTCCTTCTTGGTGCGCTCGTGAACTCGTTCCATGGCCACCATCGCCGGAGGAGTGGCGCTGCAGCTGCAGGACCCGTCGTCATTAGCGATGAGGCGTGCCGTCAGTGAGGTGCGGGGTGGCGGCGAGGCCAGCGGGCAGGGGTGTGGAGGAGGACCACTACCGGACGATGAGGCTGGCACCCGGGGCCATAAGGCGCGAGGTCAAGCGGCCTCCCACCGCCTCACGCTGCGTACCACTCGGATGTCGCGCGCCAGCACCCTGGCGACGACGACGACGGTGAAGGCAACGGCGCGGTGGACTTCCAGCGGATCAACGCGGCGTACCAAAGGATGATGGGTAACCTCTGGGAGGCGGAGGCGACGCTAGACTACTCGCGCGCCCGCTACGGCCTTGATGCTCACAGGTGTGTGGTTGCGAAACCCCAAGAGGAAGGTGTGAAGTAGTGTAGCAGCAAGATTTCCCTCAGTTATGAAACCAAGGTTATCGAACCAGTAGGAAATGAGAATTCCCTCAAGGTGTCAATGGCGCCAGGAATTCTTGGTGGCGTGTAGTTGACGTGGAGTCTGCACACAACACAATCAAAGTATTTTGTCCCAACTCAACGGTGAGGGTGTCAATCCCATCGGCTTGCTGTAAAAAAGGATTAAACATATGTGAGAAAGAAAGATGTTTGTTTACAGAAAGTAACATGTTTGCGGTCGGTGGTTTATCAGATTTAAAAGAAGGGCCAGTGTCCACAGTTCACTAGTGGTGTCTCTACATAAATAATAATAACATTCATGCTGGTAAACAAATTACAGCTGGGCAATTGATAGAATAAAGAAGTGCATAACAATGCATATACTAACGTTATGATGTCTAGTGTGAGATTCATTTGGACATTATAACCATATACATAGACCGTTTGACGAGGGATGTTCCCATCAATACCTATGGTTACTAGTCTAGGGTAAGAGTTTATAAGGTAGAGAACGTGTGGTGTTGGTAGATTCGTCGGCTGACAAGCGTGAATTACCCAGGTTCGGGGCCCTCGAGTGAGGTAAAACCCTTACTCCTGCTTGTCTGTTATTGATTGTGTATATGCAACGAGTACAGGGTTCTAACAAGATATCGATCTTGCTAGGCTTTGGTGATTCTGATTGGGCGTGCCCCTAGTCGGTCTCCCTCCTGTCCTTTATATAGGGGTACAGATCTCGGGTCGTACCCGACTAGGACTACATATATGGAAAGTACTACCGACTATGTTATCTATAGTATATGTCTTCGACTTGGGCTTCACTTGTTGGGCTTCTTCAGCCTATTGACAATTGGGGTTTAGTCATTACGTGCACCAGGTACCCACACGAAGGGGTACCCGTTTGGTATAACCTTGTCATTAGCCCCCGGGTGCTTGGCTAATTCAGAGAATAAGTCATGGACTCACTACATAGTGCACGTCTCATGTTTTATGCTTTTGATATGACGACTTTGTCTTTTGGATTTAAGAATTTTGACAAAGGATTTCGACTAAGTAGGCCTGGATTTATTCGACTTAGTCGAAACCAGTTAACTGCACTTGGGCAAAACCTTACTAGCCTTCAGTCGGGTTTCGAGTCCTTGGGCTCAAACCCGGAACATACTGGACAGACACACCTCAGGCCAGTCGATGGTCTTATGCTTCGTTTGGATGTTTGCATTGGGGCTAGATATTGGATATTCGGATGGTTTGAGTACCGAATATCCAGAATCTCGCCGTTTGGATGTCGTTAGCATTCAACCTGTGCTTTCGGCCACGATATCGAGATAGCTCGCGCGAAGGTAAAACCCGCCCGACTCAATCTCGAGCTCAACACCTCGACATCCATAGATATTCGCGTCTCAGAGCCTCCCGTACCTGTTCGCATCGTGTGAGAGTTGTTCTTTTCTTCCCCACAGCTAGCGATACCTAGGGCAGCCGCGCGGCGCAGTTAATCTGATCTCCATCTCGACCCTACCGTACAACGGCAGGCCGCCGGCGCTCAGAGGAAACTCCCGCGACCCTCTATCCCCTGCCACTATCTAGTCTCTCCGGTTACCGGCGGGCAGAGACACCCTATCCCGCGCGACCCTCTCTCCCCTGCCCCTCTCTCCGGCCAAGGATCGGCATCGGCTCTCTCACGCTACCGTCTCTCTGGCCGCCGCCGAGCAACGGCTGCAGTGCCTCATCTCTCCTCCGAGCATGCGGCTGCACTATTTGCATGCCTTATCTCTCCTCTCGGTCTCAACTAGTCATCTTTCTCTATTTGCATGCAGGTTGGAAAGATCGGACAGAGCTTGGCGGCACATGAGTATCTTTTGGTTCCTAATTGCTAATTAGTAGATGTGATCTATGTATTAGCCAATTGGTTAGATTAGTACTCATGTGCATATAGTCTTGTTTTTCTAGTTCCCGTTGATGAAATCGACATATGATCCTTCAGCTATAGCTAGTCAGAGTCCTGCTTACTGAAACTGTTTCAGAGGATATTTTCTTTTGAGATTGTACTCTGTACTCCAGTTACCTGCATAGTGATGCAAAGTTAAAGGAAAAACTGATTGCCAGGTCGTGAGCTTGAGAATTATTTAAAATGGTCTTATATAATCGATTATGTGTTGACTTTGATGTAATGTTGTTACAGGAATATTGAAGAATTTTTTACGTAGTATTGTAGTTGTCGGTACATGCTTCGTGATTGTTCTATGCAAGTTTGGCGTGAAAATATAACAATATAATGATCAAAATCTCAAAAAACTGCAATTCATAACTTTTATACCATCCAAACAACATTTGACATTCAACCTCAATATCTGGTATGGGTCCGAATATCTAACACATCCAAACAGAAAATATTGACATTCAGTCTCAATATCAATATTATGGATATTAGACATTCAACCCAATATAATGTCTAGCCTCTCAATACAAACATCCAAACCGAGCATTACTGATATTGTTCTGCAGTTTCAATTTGCCACCCAGCGCGTCTGCCAGGATTTTCATCGTATCTGTTGACACGGAAATGTCCAGGATTTTAACACTGCTGGAGTGATCCTCGGCCCTTTCGACTGATCGATGGGTCTTACCTTTGTATTTATCATATACAGCATCCGAGGTACTTTATCGACTGATTTTCACTCGGGAATTTTTTATGTTTCGAATGTCTTTTGATTCTATCGGGTGCACGATAGTGCTCCCGATGGGAGTAGCCCCCGAGATTGTGCTTTATTGCTTGCAGTAGAGGATAATCTCAATTTTATGCTTTTACCAGTTGAATTATTTTTTACCTTCTCCCGATGGGAGTTTCCCACTCGACTATTTTTCATTCTTGACATTTTGCTTTTGAGTTTGTAAGGAGCTTTTACCTTTTGTCAGTCGCGGCATAACTGTAAGGACCCCTCGAAACAAGTCCGAGATGTCCACGTTATGTAAAAGATCATGATCCCAATGATCACTGCATCGCAATCACATAACCAACATTGGTATCAAAGAGTTACATCATTCAAGTCGTATGAATAAAATTCTTACAACACATAGACGGTCATACGACCAAGTCAGCAAACATGGTCACGTAGGACGGAATTAAACTAAGATAGCGGAAGCTCGTGGCTAGCGACGGCTCTTGACATCTCCGAGCGATGATCCCATAAGTGCAGTTGACCGGTGACAACTAAGTGGCGAAGTCATCGTTATACACCTCCTCCTCGACGAAAGCCTCATCATTGTAATCTTGACATTTGAATATCCAGGGACAAAGCCATATGAGTACAATTACGTACTCGCAAGACCACCTCTAGGTTTAAGTTTTTAATGGATATGCAGGTAAAGCATTTTTTAAAACTAGGATGGCTCCTATATACAACTATAGGGTTCATTTTCGAATACCATGATTTTAGACATGGAGAATACGACATCTCTGTATCTTTGTTGAAGAAAACATTTAGAGATAGAATTCTCTTCTTTTAGATATAGCAAGGACATATCCAAGTTCAAAACTCTCTTTGTAAAAGTTTATCAAACCACTAGGATAGGGGTAAGCCTTTTTCCAGACTCGAGATCGGACTGGTTGTCTCCCCGAGATCAACCATCCTCACTCATACTCCGTACCTCCCAGGTACCTCCTTGTTTCACCGAAAACACATTTTCCTGAAAACAACTTCTTTCTCCAAGGCGTCAAGTGTGGCCTTTCCAACCGTCCATAACCACAGACACGGCTATTCGAAAAGATTTACACTCTGCAGAGGTTGTACACTTTACCCACACCTATCGGTCATTCCGCCGTGTCTGCCACGCCCCGTCATACGACAACATGCGGGGGTCCGGATAACACGATCAAAGCTTTCCACTATGATCACCCTAGTATCGGGGCCTCCCGGTAGGTTTGCTCTCCTCGGCACCGTGTGCTCCACTAGACCTCTTGGTCTTTCCTCGGGACGCCACACGGCCACGTCAGGAGACCCGCCGTAATCGTCCGGCGCGATCAACACATGCGTATTGCCTCATCTAGACGGCAGCCCGGCTTCGAGTGCCCAACCCTCATAGAAAGTATGAGAGCCCCAACACTAAAACAGACAAGCTTCCGGCTAAGCCCTACCCATATCAGGTAGTGTGGTTGTACGGGTTAATTATTCGGGCGGCAGCAGGGACTTCAAAATTAAACCTCCATCTCCGACCGCTCCTAGCAGCTCGGGTTTTCGCAACATCTCCGAATGCTCCCAGCTTCTCGGGTTTTCATAAAGCATTTCTTTCTCCCTGATTGCTCTCAGCAACTCAGGTTTTCCTCCGTAAAACAGTTTTATCAAATAGGTTCCCATCCTATAGTTTTGAGGTAAAGAAATAAGAATCAACTACTAGATAACTTAATATTCTTGATGGAGCCTTCAACAACAAGGCTCACCAAGTGAAAACTCATTGGTAACACCTATGATATTCTAGTAGATATCTTTGGCCAAACAATATTTTGTAAAATAGTTTTCGGGTGGCAAGGTGCCACAAAAGAAGTAAAACATGCATTATTTTATTTTAAAACAAAACATGCTTTGTAAATAGTAGGATTTGCACAATGGTGGTGAGGTGGCTTGCCTTGCTCAAAGTATTGTCCTTGGTCTTGCTCTTTTTCGAAGGTGTGCTCAGCTACCACGCTCAGCTCCTCCTCTGCTTGCGGATCTACCGTAACATGAAAATAAACTAGGCTAGGGTGAATCCTAAAATGAGAGTTGATAACAATCTAAAGTATAATAACAAACAACAAGCATCATATAACAGAACCACCTATTGGAGGGATTCACCCAATCGTAAACACCAACACAACAAAGCACACCAGACATATAGGGTTACAGTATGGCACAAAAAAGGGGTTATGCTAACCACACACAAGGATAATAACCACAACACTATTGATGTTTTAAAGGCAAATGTAAGGGTTTCTTATAGTTTCTGGATTACCAAGTTGATAAGTTTTAAACACAAGTTTGCTCTTATCCAAAAACAGAAAATATAACTAATGCATTTAAATAGTTATTATGGGACTGTTTAGATGGAATAGGCATAACTCCTACATTACTGTTCATAAAAATAAACCCTTCTACCACAATACTCCTAATTACTATAGGAAGCTCTGAAAATTAGTTGTGCATGAAAATCTATTTCCAAACAAAAACTAAAAATCAGCTAAGAGCTACTGATCTCAAACCCAAAAAGAATGTAGTTTCTGTCTTATAGATCTCATGTATGCAAAGTTAATTTTCATGGAAAGATATGAATCATATCTTTCAGTAGAAATTTGATTTACCTAATTTGGACAATCCTAACTCAAGTTATCCCTGTTTTAAAATAAATTAAACTTCTGACCATTATTTGAGTACAGAGAATAAGATAGGTGATTTTGGTGCCAAACCAGTGGGGTAAGTTAGATAAAACTTGTGGCTACTCCACAAAAATACACCCAACAAAATTTCATGGACAGAGGTGGCTCATACAACCAAAATTAGACAAACCTCATTCTCTGAAATTCTAGATATTCATTTCATGAGGAATATCCTCCTGTTTTAAGGAATTGATTTATCAAGCCGAAAATATCTACTGGAAAAATCTACCCTTATAGTATATGACACCTTCCACTTATATTTACCACCTCCAAGTGGATTTACCCCCAAAAAGTTTTTTAACTCAAGAATTAAAAATCACCAAATACCTACTGGTGTTTTACTTAAAATTAAAAGATCTTTTGCTAGAATAATCTCCTGCATGCAATACTTCTATATCTAAGTAGGCATTTTCATAGGCTTTCCAGGGAATCTTGGTTTGCATGATTTGGACTTATAAATCTCAAGTTATTAAACAATTGGTGAAAGTGATTCTTTTTACTAGATCTATTGTAACAAGAGAGAATAGATTTTGGACTAAATCCAAAGCCACATGATTAAGAAAACGTGTAGCTATGCTACAAAATTAACCTCACTATTTTGGCTTACACAGATTAACCACAAATGAATAAAAGCTAGACCCCTAATTCTCTGGAATTAAAGCAGGGAAAAGATTCTAAAAAGAAAACTAATAGGAGGGCCGAAACGGGGGATGGGCCGTCCGTGCGAGCCAGGCCGGCCCATATCACGCGCGCGCGCCAGCGAGCGGGTAATCAACCGCCGGATGAGGATCTGACGGCCAGGAATAGATCTGGGCGCGTTCAAAGGGGACCGTCAATCTGAAGATCGACTGCTCCTGGCCTTCTTCTTCCTCACGACCAGGTTTCAGAGAGGAACGGAGGGAAGAAACTCGGGCGTCGCGGGGTGGCTCACCTCGGGCGCTAGGCCTCGCGTGCGGGGTAGGGTTCGGGGGAGATGAAGCAGAGAGATGGTCTCCTACGCGCGGCGACGTCGGGGGAGCTCCCTGCATGCTGCCATGGCGTCCCACTTCGAGCTTCGGTCGAGGACGAGTACGACGCCTACGGAGCTCCTCTACGCAAAAGAGAGGGTGGGGGAGTTAGGCCTCGCAGAGGGGAGCTCGGCAAGCCAACAATGGTGAAGAAAAGAGGAGTAAAACGCCGGCAATGGAGCTCGACAGCTTCCGGTGGCCGAGGCAAAAACCTTCTCTCACGGGCAGCAGAGGGGAAATGCTTGAGCGAGCTTCCGAGGTAGGGGAGTGGGGGTGTGTGGGGGTGCCTAGTGAGGGAGAGCAATGAGACAGGGGAGGGCTCGGGATGGAGTTATAGCCACCACCCGATCTAGGGTTTTCGGTTAGGACAAGAGAGAGAGGGGGGGTTGCTCTCAGTTTCTACTGGCTGGGGAGGGCGGTTGAGAGGGGAACCGAGTGGGTGTGGTCGAGATGACCAGCCTTGGCCAGTGAGAGGGAGGGGAGTGAGCTCCGGTTGGGGGGAGAGAAAAGGGAAAAGAGGTGAGTGGTGGAAGAATGCCCCTGGTCCATGACATGTGGGGCCAGAGGGGTGGGGTGCAGCTCTCCTCTTCCAGCAGCAAGGGTAGAGAGAGGTGAGAGAGATGAGTGGAAGTTTTGTTAGGTTTTCAAATAAATTCAAATCCCATGTTTGAAAATTCAAAACAACATGCTCACAAATGAAATCAAACAACTTTCCCAAACTAACTAGTGGGTGATGAAGCTACTGACTTATTCAGTGTACAAACCAAGCATATCATTAAGAATGCAAAAGAAAAGAAGGGTTTTAGGGAAAAGAAGAAGAATGACTCAAATGGTCATGTTATTCTGATGTCCACAAAAGCTAGTGAGATTTATGTCCCAACAAGTCCCTTTATGATTATTTGAAAGAGGGTTTGAAACTATATATGACATAAACCAAATTGGTTCTAATGCATGTCAAAAACCATTTGAGGTTTGCTTAATATTAGGCCCTAGTTTTGCTAAGTTTTAACAATCATGAAGATCATAAGAGTTGAAATTTTTGGTTATCTCTATTTTTATTTTAGTGCTTCCTCACAGCTTAGATGACTAGGGAAGCATTCAAACAAGACTAGTAATAACAATCAGAGATAAAAATATGACACATCTATTCTTCACTCACCAAAAGTTTTTAACTAAGGTTTAACATTCAAACATAGCACTACAATTCCAAGCGAAGAAGATTGGGGTGTTACAGACCTTCCCCCCTTAGGAGAATCTCGTCCCCGAGATTCCAGAGTTGAAGAAGAAAGGAAACCAGGGAATTCACGCTCCAAATAATCTTCACGCTCCCAGGTAGCTTCTTCCTCCGAATGGTTGCTCCATTGAATCTTCAGAAATCTGATCTTACGCCGTCGGGTCAAACGGACCTCTTCGGCGAGAACGCGAAATGGTCGCTCTCGGTAGGTGAGATCATGATTAAGGTCAATGGTGCGATGATCTACTTCTTGATAAGCATGAGTACCATTGGGAACTTGCAAGCACTTCCGGAGTAGAGACACATGGAACACATCATGAAACTCAGATAGATGGGGTGGCAACCCTAGTTGATAAGACACTTCCCCCCGTCGAGAGAGAACTTTAAAAGGGCCGATGTATCGTGGTGCGAGCTTGCCTTTGACATGAAAACGTTGCATTCCCTTGAGTGGCGTAACGCGCAGATAAACCATATCACCAGCCTTGAAGCCGACTTCACGTCTCCTGGAATCAGCGTAACTCTCCTGCCTTGATTGGGCGGCCTTAAGACAGTCGCGAATGAGTTGAACTTGTTCTTCAGCTTCCCTCAAGGCGTCAACCCCAAAAACTTGGATGTCTCCAGTTTGTGACCAGTTCAAGGGGGTACGGCACCTGCGACCATATAAAGCCTCGAATGGCGCCATCTTTAGACTGGCCTGAAAGCTGTTGTTGTAGGAGAAATCGGCAAACGAAAAACAATCCTCCCACTTGACGCCATATGCTAACACACAAGATCTAAGCATATCCTCTAAAATATGGTTGACTCTTTCCGTTTGCCCACCCGTCTGAGGGTGATATGCGGTACTGAAAAATAACTTTGTCCCCATGGCTTCATGAAGCTTGTACCAGAAACGAGAGGTGAATTGGGTTCCTCTATCAGACACAATGGTCTTGGGTATCCCGTGAAGGCTGACGATACGGGACATGTAAAGGTCCGCAAGTTGATCAGATCGATGGGTGGTCCGCACAGGTAAGAAGTGTGCAACTTTGGTGAGTCTATCCACAATAACCCAAATGGCGTCATGATGTAACAGCCCGTTTGTAACTTTCCAAAATTATGTGTTTGGTTGTGCAATAAAATGTTGCATCATGTCATCATCCCATGTGTGCTTGCATTTAATTAAATATATTGCTTCCAATTCTTTTTCCACTTTTAATTTTTCATATTTAAATTCAAATGCCTCTTCAAAGAAATTCAAATAAAGTTTCATATTTTTATAGATAATCAAACTAGATATTGATATGACTATTTTGAAATTATAAAAAAATGGTGTAAAAGTTTTGTCATATTTCTTTTCTGTTTGTGTTAAATTATAAAAATCAGAAAGGTTTAAAAAGAAAAAATAAACAAAAGAAGACAAAGAAAGCAGTACAAAAAAAAGGAGCCAGGCCGAGATGGGCCGAATCTGGCCCATCTCAGCCCAACTGCCATCCGATCGACCCACCTCCGTAGTCGTCGTTGTACGGACGAGGAGAGGAAACACCTTTTCTAGGTGGACATGGCGCTCTCCCCCTCTGCAGCTCGCCCCCACGCCCTGCCCCACTGCTCGCCCCACTCTCCTCTCCTCTATTTAATCGGGCCGCACCCCGGAGAAAAAACCTAACTCTAGCCTCGCTCGCCCGGAGCGCCGCCGCCCCTCTCCTTCCCTGTCACCATCGAAAATCCTACCAGAGTAGCCACCGCCGCTCTTCTTCCTCCGACCTCCCCGTGCCGTCCCACCTCGCCACGAGCTTCCCCCGGTGAGCCCTCACCGGTCCCCTCTCTCTCCCTCTCCATTCCCCTTCTCTGGCGGCTCCGTTTCGCCGGAGCCGGAGGCGGCCATCACGGGCACGCGAGTGTCGACCACGGGCTCGAGCCCTCCGCGCTTTCCCCTTCACGGTCGAGCACGGGAACGAAACCGCCACCCCTTCCCGAACCCACGCGGCACACCCACGCACGGGGCGCCGCCCGGAAAAGGTCACTGGCGTCCGGTTACCGCCGCCAGCGTCCTCTGTCGACAGTTACGTCAGAACACTAGACGTTTTCAGTTCGTCAGTAAAAATAGAAACGTGGTTCGGTTTAAAACGAAACCTATTCTAATCCTATCACTAACCCGCACCTAACCTACTGGCTAAACGAGCCGCGCTAAGCACCGCGCGTGCCCGAGTTCGAAACTCGCCCGGGGCAGGAGAAATCCCCAAAAATTTTGCCCCCGCGCACTGACAGCCCGGGCCCGCTCGTCAGCGACAGCCCGGGCCAGCGCAGCGACACGCGCCCCGTCAGCGGCAGGCTGGCGCTCGGGCCCGCATGTCAGCCGCTGTGGCTAGGTCTCGCCCGGTGAGAAAAGCCGAGGCGCTGTTAACTTTTACACCAGAGCCCTGCACAGAAGTCCTTCCAGATGTTTTCCCTATCACGGATAAGTCCCTGGTTTTTGCAGAAACAACCCTACACTTCTATATGCAATAACTTTTAATTTATAAATCCAAACTAAATAAACTTTATATGTTTTTATATCAGAAAAATGCAATAAACATTAATATAACATTCTCATGTCATTTTGCATCATTTATTTTAAAACCTTAGTTTAATTTAACAATCGCAACCAAACAATTAAATATGGAATGTTTGGGGTAATAAATATATAATACCCTAATTCCATTTAATATGCTCATATCTTTTATACCATGTCTTGCCATGCTAATAAATATTTAATTTGAGTTGAAGTTAAATAATCTGCGATTAAATACTAAATATGGAATGTGTTGGGCAAGTAATTAATTAATGCCTATTCCATTTAAATTAATTAGATCACCACATCTGCTATATATTAAGTAACATTTAAATTTCTGGCTACACAAATAACTTGCACCCTAATCTTCTGCCGGGATTTCATCCCCGCTTTAAAGTGACCTAATCACCTCATACCATATTGCACCATCATTGGATTGCGCATTTCTCTGTATTGATTATTGTTTCCTATTGTCTGTGTTTGGCTTTCTTTGGGTAGACGACGACGTGTCTGCCGCGAGTACCTACGATACTGAGGTTCCAGCTTTCGTTCCAGGACACGAGCTGCCAGGCAAGCTTCTCCTAACCGGTTACACGGCTGTTTGGTTTTCATTCTTGCCTTTTGATCTATGATATCCTAGTTATCGATTCTTGAACTGCGTTCCCATCACATGTTTATCCTGCAGCCTATACAGCTATATCCCCACAACCTATAACCCCTTGCATGTTTATCTGTTGGCCTTTGTGAGTCGTAGTGCAGGCTTAGAACTGGTTGTGCGAGTCGTTCCTTTGTCCTTTATCTCATATGCTTAGTATGATAGATTATTCTACTTTAATAAACTGCAGTCTTATTTTGGGGTATTATAATTAAAAGATAAGGCACCAGGCGGAAGGCCATGCGAGGTGCTTTGTTCTGCTCAGTGTTGACCTAGGAACTGAGATTTTGTCCTCGGATCCAATTTTGAGCGCACTAACCACTTGTGGGTGGCCCAATGGAGCCCCCCTCGACTTTGAACGGATCCTAAGCTCGTCCATGTGCCGCAAGTAGTTCGGGTTTTCCATTCGCTCATATGCATGTGCATGATGATGATGTTCGATGAGAGGTTACTTGATACGGGGGGTTATATAGGGGTGGTGCGCGCGAAGCGGACAATTCCTACTGTGGTTTGAGCCGCATGGCGCGTGGACACAAACTAATGAGTCCGCAAATTGAGATTCGGCCGGACTCCTGACGCGGGTAACAACTCATATGGGTGGCACTTCGACTTGCTGTAGTGAAGGAATGAGTCGTGTTGAGAGGCCCTAATGTTTTTGACTGGGTTGATCATGCGAGTATGGGTACTGTAGTGCACCCCTGCAGGGTATAATCTTATCGATGAGCCGTGTCCACGGTTATGGACGACTTTGGTGATGATGCTGGCTAACAAGATCTAGACAACTTACACCTAATCATTGTTAATTAATTTGACTAGTAATACAGGATTACTTACACCATAAATGGTAACTAAACTTGTTAACGTGTGAGTATTCCCGGATTGCTTTTTCATACTTGGTTGAGGGGGTTAATTCGAGAATGGGTTATGACTGGTGTTAGTTGTAGATGGCTACTTAAACGCTCTCTTATCCCTCTCTAATTAGACTGAAGTTTTAGCGCGTCTCTTTAGGTTGCTAGTGCTGCCGCCGCTAAGTACACCTACCCCCATACTTTGGGAATCTTACTGTTTTGTAACCTGTTAGCTTAAGCTTGTTTGATACGCTTCGGTGTATTGACCCGTTTGTGGGCTGTGGTTTTTCTGCAGTTGAGGATTCTCCGTACGACCAGGTGGGTGGATACTACGTGTAGTTCGATGACGAGATCTACGACGAGTAGTTAGAGTTCCCCTGGGCTACTTCCTGGTGGACTGTGTGGATGGGCCTTCTTTTCCATTTCGGCTTTGAGCCCTTTGCTTCTTCTCTGTACTCAGACCGGTTTGTTTCCGCTGCATGACGTAATGTTGGGACATGTGTCCTCTGATTGGTGCCATTCGCTATATTTTGCTCAGTGAGAGCTTTTGGATATTATTTCCTTTCTTTGTGTTTTAGGTTTATTCTATGGTTTCAACTTGTTAAAAGCCGACTCGTATACCATGTGTATATGGTTGAAGTATACGAGTTGGAAGACTTTTTGGGTTCTTGCGTGCACAATCTAGAAACGTATGTGACGTTGGGATCGCCAAGAGCTGTCGGCCGATGATCCATTCCGAGCCAGGCCTGCATGTTCCTGGGATTGGTATTCCCCAGTATCCTCCTGGTTGTGTGGCCCAACCGATACGCTTTGTTTGTGTAGCCTGAATTCAGGGTCTGACAGTTGGTATCAGAGCTTAAACGCCCTCAGGTTCCCTTCTACTGGTCGTTGTTTGAGTCTAGAAAAATATTTTGTAGTTATCAGGAAAATCTTAAACGTGAGAGTAGGAATTATGTTCTTTTACTTCTTTCCCCACCCACCCTCCCTGTTCTTCTGGTAAGGAAGTGTAATGATGTTTTTCCCTTCTCATCTCTATTTTAAATTTAGGACATCACGTGTTCTGGGTTTCCATAGTACCATAGTTGCAGGTGTTTGAAGGTTGTTTTTGTCGTTTTAGTAGTTATCAACCTCTTCGGCTATGTTCAGTTTCAATCTTGAATAAATCAGTTGTTGTTCTACCTTTTACTGGATTCATCTCTTTGTCGTTGTACAATTCTTCTGTGCAATCAATCCTTTTTGGTTCCGGAGGCTAACTTCTACTTCAAACTGCTATGTATATGGCGCACTGTCAGGTGGTGCGTAAGACCCACTGCGAGCAGACTACCGGTTACCCGAAGCTTCTCAGAAGCATGGTTGACTATGTCGGTTTCAGCTTTCAGCTGGAGTACCAGGTGTCTGAGATCCCTAGAGATTACGGACAGACCTTCTACAGAGCTGCTGTTTGGATCAGGGGAGATGATGGTGAAACTGTGCACAAGCACGTGGCTGAGGCTTCCACTGTCGACATGGCAGTACACTTGGCAGCTTATGATGCAGAACTGGCTCTGCGCAGGGACTACTACTGTTTCAACTACCCTCCGTTCTGCTACATTCCATACTACCCCTACACGGACTCTCAGTATGGGATCGAGGTTCTTGACAAGACCGCTCAGTTTGGCCAGTCTTCAGACTCAGTTGCTGGGACTCTACGCTTGGAGCTAGCAGCAGTCCTTCAGCAGCTGCATCGGGCACTCTCTCACCTGGGTCAGTACGACAGGGGGAACGTCACACCAGACGCTTTCCCGAGGTTCCAGCTCGCTTTTCCGAGTCGTCTGTCTGCTGTGGGTGGATACACTCCAGAGCGTGGTCCTCTGTTCACTACTTCTCCAGACCACGTTGGACCACTGCTGTACGGGAGATAGACGCCAGATGCCTACTCCCCTGAGTTTCGACGCATTGTGCGAGAGTACCACGTGTACTGCGATCGTCGTTACACCCATCGCATCACCGGAGAGGGGTGCACAGTTTCGTCTTCAGATTGAAGCGCGAGCTAGTCTCTGAGTTGTATCTCTTTCTTTGTTGTAGTAGCTATCCTTTGTACCGAAACCGTGTTGGTTGTACGGATGGTTAACTTTGTACTAGTAGCTGTCCTTGTAGTACTGAAACCTTGGTGGTTGTACTGATGGCTAACTAAGTGTATGGTTATGAACCTTTGCTATGAGAAGCTTATCTTTGTTATCCTACAGTTTGCAACTGCTTTCTGAGCAAGAATTCTACTTCCAAGTTTTTCCTGGCATTATGTATCTTGTTGCTGTCCTAATATCCAATGTCTCCAGGATGCCGAACAACAGGAACAACCGCAATGCGGAAGGTGAACCACAACCGCCTCCTATCACTGCGTTGCTTGGTCAGATGACCCAAGTTCTGGCTCAAATGGCTGAGCACCAAGCCTACCAGAACAACCACGGGCATCGCAATGAAGGCAATGCACGTGTGACCGTCAAGTACTTCCTCAGTCTGGGCCGAAGGAACTTTGCTTCCCCCACTGAGCCGGTGGAAGCTGATGATTGGCTTCGCGAGATGGAAAGGACCCTTGCTATCGCCCACGTGGCTGAGCACGACAGGGTGCCTTACGTGTCCTACCTGCTTAGGGGCAAGTCTGCCTCATGGTGGGAAAACTTCCAGGCTATGAGAGCTCCCGGGTGTAACAGCCCGTTTGTAACCTTCCAAAATTGTGTGCAATATAGTGGAGTTTCATGTCATCTTTCCATGTGTGGTTGCATTTAATTATTTTTGTTGCTTCAAATTCAAATTCCAAATTTAAATTCTTATTTTAAATTCAAATGTTTTCTCAAATATATTCAATTGAAGTTTCAAATTTTTTATAAATAATCAAACAATATTTTATTATGACTATTTTAGAAACTATTAAAAATTGTTTAAGAGTTTTTGTCATGTTTCTTTCTCTGAATTGTGTTAAAAAGACAAAACCAGAAAGGTTTTAAAAATTAAAAGCAGAAAACAAAAAAAATGGAGGGAGAGAGAGAGCATGGCCGAACTGGGCCAACTTCGGCCCAGCAACCAGCCAGCCCGACCCAGCTCCTTCATCCCTTTCCTCCGTACGCTTTACAGCGAGGACCAGCGAAGCCACTGCCATGGCGCGCCCCACCTCGCTGCCCACTGCCTCCTCGCCCCCACCTGCTCCCTTTCTCCCTCTCCTTCTTATCCACCGCACGCCGCCAGGGCCTCTTCCCCAAACCCTAACCACCCCTCGCGCCGCCACCTCTTTTCCTCTGTTAAGCACCGGAGGCAAAAAAAAAACCACCGGAGCATCCTCGTCCCCGTCGACGCCGAGCACCGTCCGGTCGCCCCCCGTCGCCCCCGTGACTCCTCCATCCTTGACGCCGCCGCAGCCGGGCCCGGGAGCCTCCGGTGAGCCGCTGCGATAACTGCTCCTCGACGCCTCCCCGACGCCGCCGCGACCTCCCCGGCACCATCCTCTCACCCCCGACGCCCCCGTCCTTCCTCCTCTCGCCACGAGCACCGCGGTGAGCCCCTCTATCGGTTCCCGCTCTCCCCTTTCCGAATCCGTGCCGTGTAAGACGATTTGATCCTCGACGTGCTCTGATGCCGCCATTGACCGAAACCCCAAGCCGAGCTTGAGCTGCTCCTACTCCCTCGCGTCCTCCCCATCGCCTCCGAGCGAACCCCACGCACACCCGGACACACCCGCAACCCCACGCACCCCTAGCACGGCGCCGCCATCCTTTGGTCGCCGCCGGCGCAAGTGTTCCCGCCGCCGCGCTCGGGTCCTGAAAACAAATTCAGTTTCGTCAGAGGACTTTGCACTGGTTGTGGCTTTAAACGAAAAAACCCACACTTCCTTTCACCAACACGTTTCGTCCCAGTGGCTAGCACCACCAAACCTATTCATCCGCGCTGAGGCGAGTTCGATCCATGGCCAGTGGAATAAAAAGGCCCCCTTTTTAATTTCTTTAACTCGCTGACAGTGGGTCCCACATGTCATAGACATAGGAACTGTTACCCCGAGCCCCCTGGAGTTTTCCTGGTTACACAGAGGACCTCACTGTTTTGTTGCTATCACGAACAGGTCCCTGGCTAATTTCCAGAAACAACCCTAGAACTAAAAATGTAATAACTTTATTTGTATAACTCCAAATTAAATAAACTTTATATGTTTTTATATCAGAAAAATGCAATAAACATTAATATCACATTCTTATGTCATTTTGCATCATTTATTTTAAATGCTTACTTTAATTTAACAAATGCACTTAAATAATTAAATATGGAATATGTGGGGTAATAAATATAAAATGCCCTAATTCCATTTAATTTACTCATATCTTTTATACCATGTCTTGCCATGCTAATAAACATTTAATTTGATGTGTAGATAAATAATTTGCACTTAAATAATAAATATGGAATGTGTTGGGCAAATATTTATTTATTGCCTATTCCATTTAAATTAATTAGATCACCATGCCATGTTATATATGTTAAACAACATTTAACTTGTTGGTTACACAAATAACTTGCACCATAATTAATTGCCGGGATTTCTTCCCCGCATCAATATGACCTAATCATCTCATACCATATTGCAACATCATTTGATTGTGCATTTGCTTTGTATTGATTATGTTTCCTATTGTCTGTGTTTTGCTCTTTTCTGGGTAGACGACGACGCGTCTGCTGCCGATACTTTCATCCTTGAGATTTCAGCTTTTGTGCCGGGCCACAAGCTGCCAGGCAAGCTTTTGCTAACCGGTTACACGATTGTCGGGTTTTCATTCCTGCCTTTTGATCTATGCTATCCTAGTTATCGATTCTTGAATTGCAATCCCATCATATGTTTATCCTGCAGCCCATACAGCTTTATCCCCACATCCCATCACCTGTTGTATGTTTATCTGTTAGCCTTGCGAGTCGTAGTGCATGCTTAAGGTTGGTTCTGCGAGTCTGTTTGTCCTATGTCATTTATACTTAGCATGATAGATTGTCTACTTTAATAAAATGCTATCTTTGTTGGGGTATTATATTTAAAAGATAAGGCACCGGCGGAAGGCCTTGCGAGGTGCTTTGTTCTGCTAAGTGTCGACCTAGGAACTCAGTTCTTGTCCTCGGATCCAATTTTGAGCGCACTAACCGCTTGTGGGAGGCCCTATGGAGCCCCCCGCGGCTTCGATCTAATCAGCCTCTTATCCAGGGCGCCGCAAGTAGTTCGGGCTTTCCATTTGATGCATGCATATGGTTACCTAACGATCTCATGTTGATGGAGTAGTCGATTCTCATATAGGGTGGCACGTTCTTAGAGTGCTATGAAGGTCGTATCCCGCGGGCACTAGACATGATTAGCCGTGCACACAATCATGCGGTTCCCTGGATGGGTCGTAGAGAAGAGATTTGCCGTGTTGAGATGCCCTACCTTCTGGCTTGCTTTTGGGGTTGATCGAACGAGTACGGATCCAGTAGTGCACCCCTGCAGGGTATAATCTTATCGATGAGCCGTGTCCACGGTTATGGACGACTTGGTGATGATGCTGGCTAACAAGATCATAGACAACTTACACCTAATCATTGTTAATTAACCTGACTAGTAATATAGACTTACTTTCACAATAACTTGTAACTAAAATTGTTCACTGTGTGAGTAATTCCCGAATTGCTTCCTCATACTTGGTTGAGGGGGTTAATCCGAGAATGGGTTATGATTGGTGTTAGTTGTAGATGGTTAACTTATGCGCTCTCTTATCCCTCTCTAACTTAGACGGAAGTTGTAGCGTGTCTCTATTAGGTTGCTAGTGCTGCTGCCGCTAAAGTCCACTTAACCCCATATTTTGGGAGTCTTACAGTTTTGTAACCTGTTAGCTTAAGCTTGTTCGATACGCTTCGGTGTATTGACCCGTTCGCGGGCTGTGGTTTTTTTGCAGTTGAGGATTCTTCGCACGACCAGGTTGGTGGATACTACGTGGAGTTCGACGACGAGATCTACGACGAGTAGTTAGAGTTCCCCTGGGCTTCTTCCTGGTGGACCACGTGGATGGGTCTTCTTTTTTCCGTTTCGGCTTTGAGCCCTTTGCTTCTTGTCTGTACTCAGACCGGTTTGTTTCCGCTGCATGATGTAATGTTGGGACATGTGTCCTCTGTTTGGTGCCATTCGCTATATTTTTGCTCAGTGAGAGCTTTTGGATATTATTTCCTTTCTTTGTGTCTTAGGTTTATTCTGTGGTTTCAACTTGTTAAAAATCCGACTCGTATACCATGTGTGTATGGTTGAAGTATACGAGTTGGAAGACTTTTTGGGTTCTTGCGTGCACAATCTGGAAACGTATGTGACGTTGGGATCGCCAAGAACTGTCGGCCGATGATCCATTCCGAGCATGGCCTGATGGTTTTCCTGGGAGTGGTAACCCCAGTATGTTCTTGGTTGTGTGGCCCAACCGATACGTTTCGTTTGTGTAGCTTGAATTCAGGGTCTGACAGTTGGTATCAGAGCTTAAACGCCCTCAGGTTCCCTTCTACTGGTCGTTGTTTGAGTCTAGAAAAATATTTTGTAGTTATCAGGAAATTCTTAAACGTGAGAGTAGGAATTCTGTTCTTTTACTTCTTTCCCCACCCACCCTCCCTGTTCTTCTGGTAAGGAAGTGTTACGATATTTCCCTTCTCACCTAAATTTTAAAATTAGGACATCACGTGTTCTGGGTTTCTGTAGTACCATAGTTGCAGGTGTCTTCAAGGTGGTGCTTTTCGCTTCATCAGTTATCAACCTCTTCGGCTACGTTCAGTTTCTTTCTTGAATCAATCAGTTGTTTCTCCTTTTCTGGTGGAGTTACGTCAAGCTCAATTGGTGTTCCTCGTTCTAGTGCTAGGCTTCGTTCTTACCTCTCTTTAAACCTTTCTGGAAGTAAACAAAGTGGCGTACCATGATGGATGGCCATGTCTGGTTCCTTTTTGTCTTTTCTAAGCAATCTGGAGTTTTTCCTTTAAAGCGCTTACATTGGATTTTATTTATCCGGTTGTGGTGTTAACGTTGTATCCTCCTCAGGATGGAGAGTGGCAAAGAAGATACTCAAATGCCATCCGAAATGAGGCAAGTGCTGTCTCAGATGACGCAAGTTTTGGGTCACTTTCAGCAAAACCAAAACCAGGGCAACTGCTGTGTGACAATTGTAGAGTTCCTCCAGCTCAACCCACGCACGTTTGATGTTCCCTCTGAGCCACTGGATGCTGATGACTGGCTGCGTGAGATGAACAATGCTCTGGCTGTTTCTCATGTGTCCGATGAGGACCGTGTTCCGTTTGTGTCTTATCTTCTCCGCGGAAAATCCATGTCTTGGTGGGAGAACTTCCAACAGTTACGAGCACCAGGTGTTGTTATCACTTGGAATGAGTTCAAGGAGGCTTTCAAACGCCACCATATTCCCGATGGGGTCATGGAAAGAAAGCGTGATGAATTCTATGACTTGACTCAGGGAAGCATGTCTGTGCTGGACTATCAAGCTGAGTTCAACCGTCTGGCTCGCTATGCTCAAGATGAGGTATCGACTGATGCCCAGAAGCAAGCGAAATTTCGCAGAGGTCTGAGCCCAAATCTGAAGTATGCACTCACTTTGTTCAAGTGCGTTAACTTTGAAGAGCTCGTGAACACAGCTCTCCGAGAGGAATTTGGTCGTGAGATGTTTGAAGAATCTCGAAAACATGCTCTTGAAGGTGCTTCTTCTTCAGCAAACACCATGCCTCCACAGAAGCGTAGGCTTTGGGTTCCATATGCATCTCCAACTAAACACACCTATCTTCCAAGCCCTTTAGGGTTCACTCCTCGTCCTCCATCCGTAATGTTTCCTACAAGAGGTTCTCAAGCTCAGAAAAGGCCAAGTGTTCAAATTCCGCCAAAGCCAGTGACTTCAAAAACCTGCTTCAAGTGCGGTGATCCAGGCCATATCTCTATCCATTGTCCACAAAACAAGCTTCATAAGCAACAAGCTCGTTCTTCTCCAACACAAGCTTTAGTTTGTGCTTTCCCCAGCAATTGGCCTACAGCTAGGAGTGGAAGGGTGAACCACCTCAACGCCAAAGAGGCAGAGGAAGCTCCAGAAGTTGTAGTGGGCAAACTCCTAGTTAACTCTTTTCCTGCTAAGGTATTGTTCGATACTGGAGCATCTCATTCTTGTGTGTCAGTAACCTTCGCTGAAACAACAAAGCTGCCTCTAGATCCCTTATCTATTCCACTCATGATCCATTCTCCGGGAACGCAAATGCAGACTTCTATGGTAAGCCATGGAAACCAAATTCAAATTGGAGGTCATTTGTTCCTGGCTTCCTTAATTCTGCTGGGTAACTCAGACATTGATGTCATTCTAGGCATGGATTGGTTGAAGGCCAACAAAGCTAAGATAGACTGTTCCACAAAGACTGTAACTCTTTCTCATCCTTCTGGACAGATAGTCTATTCTCCAAATCAAACCTCTTCAGCTCAGCTTTTCGCTCTCAATGTTCATCCTCTTCCTGCTATGGAAGATATACCGGTGGTCCGAGACTTTCCTGACGTCTTTCCTGAAGAATTGCCAGGCATGCCGCCTGACCGAGCCGTGGAGTTCGTTATTGAACTAGAACCAGGCACTGCTCCTATCTCCAAACGTCCTTACAAGATGGGCCCCAAAGAACTGGCTGAACTTAAGAGACAGCTAGAGGAGTTGGAAAGTAAAGGTCATATCCAACCTAGTACTTCTCCTTGGGGTTGTCCTACTCTGTTTGTCAAAAAGAGGGACACAACTGAGCGACTAGTTGTTGACTACCGTCCTCTGAACAAGAAAACCATCAAGAACAAGTATCCTCTCCCTCGCATCAACGAGCTGTTCGATCAACTGGCTGGTGCTAAGGTTTTCTCCAAGTTGGACTTGAGGTCAGGTTATCACCAGATCAAGATCCGCAAAGAAGACATTCCAAAGACAGCTTTCACCACTCGTTATGGTCTCTACGAATACACTGTCATGTCTTTCGGTCTCACAAATGCTCCGGCGACTTTCTCACGTCTCATGAACTTCGTTTTCATGGAATACCTCGATAAGTTCGTGGTAGTCTATCTCGATGACATTCTTATCTATTCCAAAACCGAGGAAGAACACGGAGAACATCTACGTCTTATCTTGTTGAAACTTCGAGAACACCGTCTCTACGCCAAGTTCTCCAAGTGTGAATTCTGGCTTCCTAAAGTATCTTATCTTGGTCATGTCATCTCTTCTGAAGGCATTTCTGTTGATCCAGAAAAAGTGAAGGCCATTGTTGAATGGTTGCCTCCTACATCAGTGAAACAAGTCAGGAGTTTCCTTGGCATGGCTAGCTATTGCCGCCGATTTGTTGAGAACTTCTCCAAAATCGCTAAGCCTCTCACCGATCTTACTAGGAAGGATAGAAAGTTCCTTTGGACTCCAAAGTGTGATGAGAGCTTCAATCTCTTGAAAGCTAAACTCACTTCTACTCCTATTCTAGTTGGCCCAGATACTTCCAAACCTTTCCAAATCTTCTGCGATGCATCTCTTCAAGGACTAGGCGCAGTCCTCATGCAAGAACGCAAAGTTGTGGCTTATGCATCTCGCCAATTGCAGCCTCATGAGCTCAACTACCCTACACATGATCTTGAACTTGCAGCAATCATGTATGCCCTCAAGGCGTGGAGACCTTATTTGTTGGGGCACAGCTGTGAGATCTTCACTGATCACAAGAGTCTCAAATATCTCTTCACTCAACCAGATTTGAACCTCAGGCAAACAAGGTGGCTTGAGAAACTATCAGATTACGATCTTACCATCTCTTACACTCCAGGCAAAGCTAATGTAATGGCTGATACTCTCAGTCGCAAGTCCTATTGCAACAACCTCATGGTTGAGGACATCCAACCTCCTATTCATGAAGAATTCAAGAAACTCAATCTTCAAGTGGTTCCCTCTGGTTATCTTGCAAACTTGATTGCCACTCCTACACTTGAGGATAAGATCCGTGCCGCACAGCTGCGTGATTCTGGTATCAAGAATATCAAAGACAACATTGGTAAGGATAAGTACAAGAGTTTCTCTCTCGATGACAAGGGTACCTTGCTGTTTGAAGAACGCATTGTAGTGCCCAAGCTTGACAGCTTAAGAGAACTCATTCTTAAGGAGGCTCATGATACTCCGCTTTCTATCCACCCTGGCAGCACAAAGATGTACCAGGATCTCAAGTCAATCTATTGGTGGACCAGGATGAAGCGTGAAATTGCTCGCTATGTGTCTCATTGTGATGTTTGTTGTCGTGTCAAGGCAGTTCATCAGAGACCACCTGGACTCCTTCAACCACTGCAAATTCCTGAGTGGAAATGGGACAAGATCGAGATGGACTTCGTTACTGGGTTTCCAAAGTCCAAGAAAGGCAACGATGCAATCTTTGTTGTCATTGATCGTCTCTCCAAAGTGGCTCACTTCTTTCCAGTCAAAGAGACAGTATCAGCTAGTCAGTTGGCAGAACTCTATATGACAAGACTGGTTCCGTTACACGGTGTTCCTTTGGCAATAAGCTCAGATCGTGGAAGTATCTTCACTTCTCGATTTTGGGATAGCTTTCAGAAAGCCTTGGGTACCAAACTTCTGTTCAGCACAGCTTACCATCCGCAGACAAGTGGACAGGTTGAAAGAGTGAACCAAATTCTGGAGGATATGCTCAGAGCTTGTGTTATCTCCTTTGGCATGAAATGGGAGGATTGCCTTCCATATGCTGAGTTCTCCTACAACAACAGCTTCCAAGCAAGTCTAGGCATGGCTCCCTTCGAAGCTCTCTATGGCCGCAAATGCAGAACTCCTCTGAATTGGTCTCAAGCTGGTGAACGTCAATTCTTTGGTCCTGACATTATCCAAGAGGCTGAAGAAAAGGTTCGCATCATTCGTGACAATCTGAAGATTGTCCAGTCTCGGCAGAAAAGCTATTATGATAGCAAGCACAGGGACATGGTCTATGCACCTGGTGATCAAGCTTACCTTCGTGTCACTCCTCTGAGAGGACCGCAATGCTTTGGCATCAAAGGCAAACTCGCTCCGCGTTATGTTGGGCCTTTCAACGTTCTTTCAAGGCGTGGTGATTTGGCTTACCGTCTGGAACTTCCGCCAAACCTCTCCAAAGTGCACGATGTCTTCCACGTGTCACAACTCAAGAAGTGCTTCCAAGATCCAGGTCGTGCAGTTGATCATGGATCAATTGAACTTCGAGAAGATCTCTCTTATGTGGAACAACCGATTCGCATTCTTGACGAAGCTGAACGTCGCACCCGTAACAACACTGTCAAGTTCTACAAGGTTCAATGGTCTCATCATTCTGACAAGGAAGCTACATGGGAACGTGAAGACCATCTCCGTGCCGAGTACCCCAACCTCTTTGTTGCTCCATGAAGAATCTCGGGGCGTGATTCCTTTGAGGGGGGGAGTGTTGTAACAGCCCGTTTGTAACCTTCCAAAATTGTGTGCAATATAGTGGAGTTTCATGTCATCTTTCCATGTGTGGTTGCATTTAATTATTTTTGTTGCTTCAAATTCAAATTCCAAATTTAAATTCTTATTTTAAATTCAAATGTTTTCTCAAATAAATTCAATTGAAGTTTCAAATTTTTTATAAATAATCAAACAATATTTTATTATGACTATTTTAGAAACTATTAAAAATTGTTTAAGAGTTTTTGTCATGTTTCTTTCTCTGAATTGTGTTAAAAAGACAAAACCAGAAAGGTTTTAAAAATTAAAAGCAGAAAACAAAAAAAATGGAGGGAGAGAGAGAGCCTGGCCGAACTGGGCCAACTTCGGCCCAGCAACCAGCCAGCCCGACCCAGCTCCTTCATCCCTTTCCTCCGTACGCTTTACAGCGAGGACCAGCGAAGCCACTGCCATGGCGCGCCCCACCTCGCTGCCCACTGCCTCCTCGCCCCCACCTGCTCCCTTTCTCCCTCTCCTTCTTATCCACCGCACGCCGCCAGGGCCTCTTCCCCAAACCCTAACCACCCCTCGCGCCGCCACCTCTTTTCCTATGTTAAGCACCGGAGGCAAAAAAAAACCACCGGAGCATCCTCGTCCCCGTCGACGCCGAGCACCGTCCGGTCGCCCCCCGTCGCCCCCGTGACTCCTCCATCCTCGACGCCGCCGCAGCCGGGCCCGGGAGCCTCCGGTGAGCCGCTGCGAGAACTGCTCCTCGACGCCTCCCCGACGCCGCCGCGACCTCCCCGGCACCATCCTCTCACCCCCGACGCCCCCGTCCTTCCTCCTCTCGCCACGAGCACCGCGGTGAGCCCCTCTCTCGGTTCCCGCTCTCCCCTTTCCGAATCCGTGCCGTGTAAGACGATTTGATCCTCGACGTGCTCTGATGCCACCATTGACCGAAACCCCAAGCCGAGCTTGAGCTGCTCCTACTCCCTCGCGTCCTCCCCATCGCCTCCGAGCGAACCCCACGCACACCCGGACACACCCGCAACCCCACGCACCCCTAGCACGGCGCCGCCATCCTTTGGTCGCCGCCGGCGCAAGTGTTCCCGCCGCCGCGCTCGGGTCCTGAAAACAAATTCAGTTTCGTCAGAGGACTTTGCACAGGTTGTGGCTTTAAACGAAAAAACCCACACTTCCTTTCACCAACACGTTCCGTCCCAGTGGCTAGCACCACCAAACCTATTCATCCGCGCTGAGGCGAGTTCGATCCATGGCCAGTGGAATAAAAAGGCCCCCTTTTTAATTTCTTTAACTCGCTGACAGTGGGTCCCACATGTCATAGACATAGGAACTGTTACCCCGAGCCCCCTGGAGTTTTCCTGGTTACACAGAGGACCTCACTGTTTTGTTGCTATCACGAACAGGTCCCTGGCTAATTTCCAGAAACAACCCTAGAACTAAAAATGTAATAACTTTATTTGTATAACTCCAAATTAAATAAACTTTATATGTTTTTATATCAGAAAAATGCAATAAACATTAATATCACATTCTTATGTCATTTTGCATCATTTATTTTAAATGCTTACTTTAATTTAACAAATGCACTTAAATAATTAAATATGGAATATGTGGGGTAATAAATATAAAATGCCCTAATTCCATTTAATTTACTCATATCTTTTATACCATGTCTTGCCATGCTAATAAACATTTAATTTGATGTGTAGATAAATAATTTGCACTTAAATAATAAATATGGAATGTGTTGGGCAAATATTTATTTATTGCCTATTCCATTTAAATTAATTAGATCACCATGCCATGTTATATATGTTAAACAACATTTAACTTGTTGGTTACACAAATAACTTGCACCATAATTAATTGCCGGGATTTCTTCCCCGCATCAATATGACCTAATCATCTCATACCATATTGCAACATCATTTGATTGCGCATTTGCTTTGTATTGATTATGTTTCCTATTGTCTGTGTTTTGCTCTTTTCTGGGTAGACGACGCGTCTGCTGCCGATACTTTCATCCTTGAGATTTCAGCTTTTGTGCCGGGCCACAAGCTGCCAGGCAAGCTTTTGCTAACCGGTTACACGATTGTCGGGTTTTCATTCCTGCCTTTTGATCTATGCTATCCTAGTTATCGATTCTTGAATTGCGATCCCATCATATGTTTATCCTGCAGCCCATACAGCTTTATCCCCACATCCCATCAGCTGTTGTATGTTTATCTGTTAGCCTTGCGAGTCGTAGTGCATGCTTAAGGTTGGTTCTGCGAGTCTGTTTGTCCTATGTCATTTATACTTAGCATGATAGATTGTCTACTTTAATAAAATGCTATCTTTGTTGGGGTATTATATTTAAAAGATAAGGCACCGGCGGAAGGCCTTGCGAGGTGCTTTGTTCTGCTAAGTGTCGACCTAGGAACTCAGTTCTTGTCCTCGGATCCAATTTTGAGCGCACTAACCGCTTGTGGGAGGCCCTATGGAGCCCCCCGCGGCTTCGATCTAATCTGCCTCTTATCCAGGGCGCCGCAAGTAGTTCGGGCTTTCCATTTGATGCATGCATATGGTTACCTAACGATCTCATGTTGATGGAGTAGTCGATTCTCATATAGGGTGGCACGTTCTTAGAGTGCTATGAAGGTCGTATCCCGCGGGCACTGGACCTGATTAGCCGTGCACACAATCATGCGGTTCCCTGGATGGGTCGTAGAGAAGAGATTTGCCGTGTTGAGATGCCCTACCTTATGGCTTGCTTTTGGGGTTGATCGAACGAGTACGGGTCCAGTAGTGCACCCCTGCAGGGTATAATCTTATCGATGAGCCGTGTCCACGGTTATGGACGACTTGGTGATGATGCTGGCTAACAAGATCATAGACAACTTACACCTAATCATTGTTAATTAACCTGACTAGTAATATAGACTTACTTTCACAATAACTTGTAACTAAAATTGTTCACTGTGTGAGTAATTCCCGAATTGATTCCTCATACTTGGTTGAGGGGGTTAATCCGAGAATGGGTTATGATTGGTGTTAGTTGTAGATGGTTAACTTATGCGCTCTCTTATCCCTCTCTAACTTAGACGGAAGTTGTAGCGTGTCTCTATTAGGTTGCTAGTGCTGCTGCCGCTAAAGTCCACTTAACCCCATATTTTGGGAGTCTTACAGTTTTGTAACCTGTTAGCTTAAGCTTGTTCGATACGCTTCGGTGTATTGACCCGTTCGCGGGCTGTGGTTTTTTCTGCAGTTGAGGATTCTTCGCACGACCAGGTTGGTGGATACTACGTGGAGTTCGACGACGAGATCTACGACGAGTAGTTAGAGTTCCCCTGGGCTTCTTCCTGGTGGACCACGTGGATGGGTCTTCTTTTTTCCGTTTCGTCTTTGAGCCCTTTGCTTCTTGTCTGTACTCAGACCGGTTTGTTTCCGCTGGATGATGTAATGTTGGGACATGTGTCCTCTGTTTGGTGCCATTCGCTATATTTTTGCTCAGTGAGAGCTTTTGGATATTATTTCCTTTCTTTGTGTCTTAGGTTTATTCTGTGGTTTCAACTTGTTAAAAATCCGACTCGTATACCATGTGTGTATGGTTGAAGTATACGAGTTGGAAGACTTTTTGGGTTCTTGCGTGCACAATCTGGAAACGTATGTGACGTTGGGATCGCCAAGAACTGTCGGCCGATGATCCATTCCGAGCATGGCCTGATGGTTTTCCTGGGAGTGGTAACCCCAGTATGTTCTTGGTTGTGTGGCCCAACCGATATGTTTCGTTTGTGTAGCTTGAATTCAGGGTCTGACACCGGGGTGGTTACCACTTGGGGGGATTTCAAGACAGCCTTCCTGCGCCACCACATCCAAGAAGGTCTCATGGACAAGATGTGCGAGCAGTTTAACTCGCTGACGCAAGGCAAGATGGACGTGATGGAGTACAATGGCGAGTTCAATCGCCTTGCTCGTTATGCGGGAGATGAGGTGAACACTGAGGTCAAGAAAATGGCCAAGTTCCGCAAGGGTTTCAATCCCGCGCTCAAGTACAAGCTGAACCTCGTCAAGGCTGATAACTTTGAGGACCTCGTCAACATCGCGCTCAATGAGGAGCATGGGCGAAAGATCGTCGAGGAGTCGCGCAAGTACTCTCGTGAGAGCAACTCTTCTTCATCGTCAATCGCCGCCGCTCCTACTCAAAAGCGTCGGATCTAGGTGCCTAACAACGCCTTTGCACGAGCTACCTACGTGTCAGGACCTCCAGGACTCGCGCCTCGCCCACCGAACCCGGCTCTCGCTATGAGGGGTTTCGGAGGACCGCCAAGGCCAACGGGCGCTCGCCCCAACGTGATCTGCTACCAGTGCGGGAAACCGGGCCACTACTCCAACAACTGCCGGAGACCCGTCCTCCTCCACCACCACCTCGCCCTGCTCCAACTCAGGCCATGGTCCGCGCACCTGCCCCGACTAGGCCTTTCGTCCCCAACATCAGGCCTCCGGCACGTGTTGCACGGGTGAACCACATCAGGGCAGATGAAGCAGAGGAAGTTGTCCTTGGGATAATTCCTGTTAATCATATTCCTGCTAAGGTTTTATTTGACACAGACGCATCACATTCTTTTGCATCACAAGCTTTTGCACAAATGCATGATCTACTTTCGAGTCTATGGCCAATGGTCTTAGCGTCACTTCCCCCGGTGTTCAGATGTACTCGTCGAAGATAAGCCCCGAAAATGAAATCCAAATTGGAGGCCATATCTTCTTGGCATCTCTAATAATTCTTGGCAATTCAGATATTGATGTCATTCTAGGCATGGATTGGTTGAAGGCCAATCAAGCTAAGATAGACTGTTCCACAAAGACTGTAACTCTTTCCCATCCTTCGGGACAAATAGTCTATTCTCCAAACCAAACCTCTTCAGCGCAGCATTTCGCTCTCAATGTTGATCCTCTTCCTTCCATAGAAGCTATTCCGGTGGTCCGAGACTTTCATGACGTCTTTCCTGAAGAATTGTAAGGTATGCAACCTAACAGAGCCGTGGAATTCGTTATTGAACTAGAACTAGGCACTGCTCCTATCTCCAAACGTCCTTACAAGATGGGCCCCAAAGAACTGGCTGAGCTTAAGAGACAGCTAGAGGAGTTGGAAAGTAAAGGTCATATCCAACCTAGTACTTCTCCTTGGGGTTGTCCTACTCTGTTTGTCAAAAAGAGGGACACGACTGAGCGACTGGTTGTTGACTACCGTCCTCTGAACAAGAAAACCATCAAGAACAAGTATCCCCTTCCTCGCATCAATGACCTGTTTGATCAACTCGCGGGTGCTAAGGTTTTCTCCAAGTTGGACTTGAGGTCAGGTTATCACCAGATTAAGATCCGCAAAGAAGACATTCCAAAGAAAGCTTTCACCACTCGTTATGGTCTCTACGAATACACTTTCATGTCTTTCGGCCTCACAAATGCTCCGGCGACTTTCTCACGTCTCATGAACTTCATTTTCGTGGAATACCTCGATAAGTTCGTGGTAGTCTATCTCAATGACATTCTTATCTATTCCAAAACGGAGGAAGAACACGGAGAACATATACGCCTTATCTTGTTGAAGCTCCGAGAACACCGTCTCTATGCCAAGTTCTCCAAGTGTGAATTCTGGCTTCCTAAAGTATCCTACCTTGGTCATGTCATCTCTTCTGAAGGCATTTCTGTTGATCCAGAAAAAGTATAGGCCATTGTTGAATGGTTGCCTCCTACATCGGTGAAACAAGTCAGGAGTTTCCTTGGCATGGCTAGCTATTGCCGTCGTTTTGTTGAGAACTTTTCCAAAATCGCTAAGAATCTCACCGATCTTACTAGGAAGGATAGAAAGTTTCTTTGGACTCCAAAGTGTGATGAGAGCTTCAATCTCTTGAAAGCTAAACTCACTTCTACTCCTGTTCTAGTTGGCCCAGATACTTCCAAATCTTTCCAAATCTTCTGCGATGCATCTCTTCAAGGACTAGGCGCAGTCCTCATGCAAGAACGCAAAGTTGTGGCTTATGCATCTCGTCAGTTGCAGCCTCATGAGCTCAACTATCCTACACATGATCTTGAACTTGCAGCAATCATGTATGCCCTCAAGGCTTGGAGACCTTATTTGTTGGCACACAGATGTGAGATCTTCACTGATCACAAGAGTCTCAAATATCTCTTCACTCAACCAGATTTGAACCTCAAGCAAACAAGGTGGCTTGAGAAGCTCTCAGATTACGATCTTACCATCTCTTACACTCCAGGCAAAGCTAATGTAATGGCTGATGCTCTCAGTCGCAAGTCCTATTGCAACAACCTCATGGTTGAGGACATCCAACCTCCTCTTCACGAAGAATTCAAGAAGCTCAATCTTCAAGTGGTTCCTTCTGGTTATCTAGCAAGTTTGATTGCCACTCCTACACTTGAGGAAAAGATCCGTGTCACATAGTTGCGTGATTCTGGTGTCAAGAATATCAAAGCAAACATCGGCAAGGATAAGTACAAGAGTTTTTCTCTTGATGACAAGGGTACCTTGCTATTTGAAGAACGCATTGTAGTGCCCAAGCTTGATAGCTTAAGAGAGCTCATTATCAAGGAGGCCCATGATACTCCGCTTTCTATTCACCCTGGCAGCACAAAGATGTACGAGGATCTCAAGTCAATCTATTGGTGGACCAGGATGAAGCGTGAAATTGCTCGCTATGTGTCTCATTGTGATGTTTGCTGTCGTGTCAAGGCAGTTCATCAGAGACCACCTGGACTTCTTCAACCACTACAAGTTCCTGAGTGGAAATGGGACAAGATCGAGATGGACTTCGTTACTGGGTTTCCAAAGTCCAAGAAAGGCAACGATGCAATCTTTGTTGTCATTGATCGTCTCTCCAAAGTGGCTCACTTCTTCCCAGTCAAAGAGACAGTATCAGCTAGTCAGTTGGCAGAACTCTATATGACAAGAATGGTTCCTTTACACGGTGTTCCTTTGGCAATAAGCTCGGATCGTGGAAGTATCTTCACTTCTCGATTTTGGGATAGCTTTCAGAAAGCCTTGGGTACCAAACTTCTGTTCAGCACAGCTTACCATCCGCAGACAAGTGGACATGTTGAAAGAGTGAACCAAATTCTGGAGGATATGCTCAGAGCTTGTGTTATCTCCTTTGGCATGAAATGGGAGGATTGCCTTCCGTATGCTGAGTTCTCCTACAACAACAGCTTCCAAGCAAGTCTAGGCATGGCTCCCTTTGAAGCTCTCTATGGCCACAAATGCAGAACTCCTCTCAATTGGTCTCAAGCTGGTGAACGTCAATTCTTTGGCCCTGATATTATCCAGGAGGCTGAGGAAAAGGTTCACATCATTCGTGACAATCTGAAGATTGCCCAGTCTTGGTAGAAAAGCTATTATGATAGCAAGCACAGTGACATGGTCTATGCACCTGGTGATCAAGCTTACCTTCGTGTCACTCCTCTGAGAGGCACGCAACGCTTTGGCATCAAAGGCAAGCTCGCTCCGCGTTATGTTGACCTTTCAACGTTCTTTCAAGGCGTGGTGAATTGGCTTACCGTCTGGAACTTCCTCCAAACCTCTCCAAAGTGCACGATGTCTTCCAGGTGTCACAACTCAAGAAGTGCTTCCAAGATCCAGGACGTGCAGTTGATCATGGATCAATTGAACTTCGAGAAGATCTCTCTTTTGTCGAACAACCGATTCGCATTCTTGACGAAGCTGAACGTTGCACCCGTAACAACAGTGTCAAGTTCTACAAGGTTCAGGTCTCATCATTCTGACAAGGAAGCTACATGGGAACGTGAAGACCACCTTAGTGCCGAGTATCCCGACCTCTTCGTTGCTCCATGAAGAATCTCGGGGCGTGATTCCTTTGAGGGGGGGGGGGGTGTTGTAACAGCCCGTTTGTAACTTTCCAAAATTATATGTTTGGTTGTGCAATAAAATGTTGCATCATGTCATCATACCATGCGTGCTTGCATTTAATTAAATATATTGCTTCCAATTCTTTTTCCACATTTAATTTTTCATATTTAAATTCAAATGCCTCTTCAAAGAAATTCAAATAAAGTTTCAAATTTTTATAGATAATGAAACTAGATATTGATATGACTATTTTGAAATTATTAAAAAGGGTGTAAAAGTTTTTGTCATATTTCTTTTCTGTTTGTGTTAAATTATAAAAATCAGAAAGGTTTAAAAAGAAAAAATAAACAAAAGAAGAAAAAGAAAGCAGTACAAAAAAAAGGAGCCAGGCCGAGATGGACCGAATCTGGCCCATCTCCGCCCAACTGCCATCCGACCGACCCACCTCCGTCGTCGTCCTCGTACGGACGAGGAGAGCGAACACCTTTTCCAGGTGGACATGGCGCTCTCCCCTTCTGCAGCTCACCCCCACGCCCTGCCCCACTGCTCGCCCCACTCTCCTCTCCTCTATTTAATCGGGCCGCACCACGGAGGAAAACCCTAACCCTAGTCTCTCTCGCCCGTAGCGCCGCCGCCCCTCTCCTTCCATGTCACCACCAAAAATCCCACCGGAGTAGCCGCCGCCGTTCTTCTTCCTTCGACCTCCCCGTGCCGTCCCACCTCGCCACGAGCTTCCCCCGGTGAGCCCTCACCGGTCCCCTCTCTCTCCCTCTCCGTTCCCCTTCTCTGGCGGATCCGTTTCGCCGGAGCCGGAGGCGGCCACCACGGGCACACGAGTGTAGACCACGGGCTCGAGCCCTCCGCGCTTTCCCCTTCACAGTCGAGCACGGGAACGAAACTGACACCCCTTCCCGAACCCACGCGGCACACCCACGCACGAGGCGCCGCCCTGAAAAGGTCACCGGCGTCCGGTTACCGCCGCCGGCGTCCTCTGTCGACAGTTTCGTCAGAACACTAGACGTTTTCAGTTCGTCAGTAAAAATAGAAACGTGGTTCGGTTTAAAACGAAACCTATTCTAATCCTATCACTAACCCGCACCTAACCTACTGGCTAAACGAGCCGCACTAAGCACTGCGCGCGCCCGAGTTCGAAACTCGCCCGGGGCAGGAGAAATCCCCAAATTTTTTGCCCCCGCGCACTGACAGCCCGGGCCCGCTCGTCAGCGACAGCCCGGGCCAGCGCAGCGACACACGCCCCGTCAGCGGCAGGCTGGCGCTCGGGCCCGCATGTCAGCCGCTGTGGCTAGGTCTCGCCCGGTGAGAAAAGCCGAGGCGCCTGTAACTTTTACACCAGAGCCCCCTGGTTCCCAGTTTTGCACAGAAGTCCTTCCAGATGTTTTTCCCATCACGGATAAGTCCCTGGTTTTTGCAGAAACAACACTACACTTCAATATGCAATAACTTTTAATTTATAAATCCAAATTAAATAAACTTATATGTTTTTATATTAGAAAAATGCAATAAACATTAATATAACATTCTCATGTCATTTTTCATTATTTATTTTAAAGGCTTAGTTTAATTTAACAATTGCAACCAAACAATTAAATATGGAATGTGTGGGGTAATAAATATATAATGCCCTAATTCCATTTAATATGCTCATATCTTTTATACCATGTCTTGCCATGCTAATAAATATTTAATTTGAGTTGAAGTTAAATAATCTGCGATTAAATACTAAATATGGAATGTGTTGGGCAAGTAATTAATTAATGCCTATTCCATTTAAATTAATTAGATCACCACATCTGCTATATAATAAGTAACATTTAAATTGTTGGCTACACAAATAACTTGCACCCTAATCTTTTGCCGGGATTTCATCCCCGCTTTAAAATGACCTAATCACCTCATACCATATTGCACCATCATTGGATTGCGCATTTCTCTGTATTGATTATTGTTTCCTATTGTCTGTGTTTGGCTTTCTTTGGGTAGACGACGACGTGTCTGCCGCGAGTACCTACGATACTGAGGTTCCAGCTTTTGTGCCAGGCCACGAGCTGCCAGGCAAGCTTCTGCTAACCGGTTACACGACTGTTTGGTTTTCATTCTTGCCTTTTGATCTATGCTATCCTAGGTATCGATTCTTGAACTGCGATCCCATCACATGTTTATCCTGCAGCCTATACAGCTATATCCCCACAACCTATAACCCCTTGCATGTTTATCTATTGGCCTTTGCGAGTCGTAGTGCAGGCTTAGAACTGGTTGTGCGAGTCGTTTCTTTGTCCTTTATCTCATATGCTTAGTATGATAGATTATTCTACTTTAATAAACTGCTGTCTTATTTTGGGGTATTATAATTAAAAGATAAGGCACCAGGCGGAAGGCCTTGCGAGGTGCTTTGTTCTGCTCAGTGTTGTCCTAGGAACTGAGATTTTGTCCTCGGATCCAATTTTGAGCGCACTAACCACTTGTGGGTGGCCCAATGGAGCCCCCCTCGACTTTGAACGGATCCTCAGCTCGTCCATGTGCCGCAAGTAGTTTGGGTTTTCCATTCGCTCATATGCATGTGCATGATGATGTTGTTCGATGAGAGGTTACTTGATATGTGGGGTCATATAGGGGTGGTGCGCGCGAAGCGGACAATTCCTACTGTGGTTTGAGACGCATGCGCGTGGACACAAACTAATGAGTCTGCAAATTGAGATTCGGCCGGACTCCCGACGCGGGTAACAACTCATATGGGTGGCACTTGGAGTTGCTGTAGTGAAGGAATGAGTCGTGTTGAGAGGCCCTAATGTTTTTGACTGGGTTGATCATGCGAGTATGGGTACTGTAGTGCACCCCTGCAGGGTATAATCTTATCCGCCGTGTCCACGATTATGGACGACTTTGGTGATGATGCTGGCTAACAAGATCTAGACAACTTACACCTAATCATTGTTAATTAATTTGACTAGTAATACAGGATTACTTACACCATAAATATTAACTAAACTTGTTAACGTGTGAGTATTCCGGGATTGCTTCCTCATACTTGGTTGAGGGGGTTAGTTCGAGAATGGGTTATGGCTGGTGTTAGTTATAGATGGCTACTTAAACGCTCTCTTGTCCCTCTCTAATTAGACGTAAGTTTTAGCGCGTCTCTTTAGGTTGCTAGTGCTGCCGCCGCTAAGTACACCTACCCCTATACTTTGGGAATCTTACTGTTTTGTAACATGTTAGCTTAAGCTTGTTGATACGCTTCGGTGTATTGACCCGTTCGCGGGCTGTGGTTTGCAGTTGAGGATTCTCCGTACGACCAGGTGGGTGGATACTACGTGGAGTTCGACGACGAGATCTACGACGAGTAGTCAGAGTTCCCCTGGGCTACTTCCTGGTGGACTGCATGGATGGGCCTTCTTTTCCGTTTCGGATTTGAGCCCTTTGCTTCTTGTCTGTACTCAGACCGGTTTGTTTCCGCTGCATGATGTAATGTTGGGACATGTGTCCTCTGATTGGTGCCATTCGCTATATTTTGCTCAGTGAGAGCTTTTGGATATTATTTCCTTTCTTTATGTCTTAGGTTTATTATGTGGTTTCAACTTGTTAAAAATCCGACTCGTATACCATGTGTGTATGGTTGAAGTATACGAGTTGGAAGACTTTTTGGGTTCTTGCGTGCACAATCTGGAAACGTATGTGACGTTGGGATCGCCAAGAGCTGTCGGCCGATGATCCATTCCGAACCAGCCCTGCATGTTCCTGGGATTGGTATTCCCCAGTATGCTCTTGGTTGTGTGGCCCAACCGATACGCTTTGTTTGTGTAGTCTGAATTCAGGGTCTGACAGTAGTCCAGTGATAAAATCAATGCCGATCTCATCCCATTTCCATTCGGGCAACTTGAGGGGTTGGAGTAATCCAACGGGTCGCTGATGTTCTGCTCTGATCCTTTGGTAGATGTCACAATTCTGGACGAAGAGTGCAATCTCACGCTTCATGCCATGCCACCAGAAATACTGTTTTAAATCCTGGTACATCTTGGTTCCACCGGGGTGGATAGAGTACAAAGTCTCGTGGGCCTCGTTCATAATCAACTGCTTCAAATCATGATCTGATGTTTCGCAGATACGTCCTTCGTACCAGAGAATACCCTCATAATCAGTGGTGAATCCGGGGACTTCCTCTTCGTCCATCCTTCGTTTGATGCCCTCAATACTTTCGTGGCCCTTCTGTGCTTTCTTGCTCTGATTCCATAAAGTGGGCTGCAATAAGAGTTGATCGACCGCTCCATAACTGACTACTTCTATACCCATCTTGTCTACCTCTTCCTAGAGTTCTGGCTGTCGAGTCTTGATCATGGAGTTGAACGAACACGGCTGTCAGCTAAGGGCGTCAGCTACGACGTTAGCCTTTCCAGGGTGATAGTGGATGTCCAAGTCATAATCCTTGATGAGCTCTATCCATCTCCGTTGCCTCATATTCAGATCCCTCTGAGTGAAGATATGCTTCAAACTCTTGTGGTCGGGGTAGATTTCGCAACGGTTTCCCATCAAAAAGTGGCGCCAAGTCTTGAGTGCATGAACCACGGCAGCAAGCTCAAGATCACGAGTTGGGTAATTCTGCTCGTGCTTGCGGAGTTGTCGCGATGAGTAGGAAATCACCTTGCCCTGTTGCATAAGGACACACCCAAGCCCAAGTTTGGAGGCATCACAATACACAACAAAATCTTTCGTCACATCAGGCATGGTCAAAATGGGTGCAGTGGTAAGGCGCTTTTTCAATTTCGGAAACTTGCTTCACACTTGTCGGACAAAACAAACTTCTGATCTTTCTTTAGCAATTGAGTCAGAGGCTTTGCGATACTTGAGAATCCCTCCACAAACTTGCGATAATAACCGGCCAGTCCGAGGATAGACCTTACCCCGGTTTGGTTAGTGGGGTTTGGGAATTGAAGAATGGACTTGATATGGGTTGGGTCAACAGATATTCCTCGAGCTGAAATAACATGGCCATGAAAGGCTACCTCTTTTAACCAAAACTGGCACTTGCTAAACTTAACATACAACTGATGCTCTCGAAGGGTACCGAGAACCAATCTCAGATGCTCTTCATGCACTTCTTCCAACTTGGAATAAATCAGGATGTCATTGATGAAGACTACCACAAATTTATCCAAGTACTCCATGAACACCTTGTTCATGAGGTTCATGAAACAGGCAGGGGCATTGGTCAGGCCAAAAGACATCACGGTATATTCAAACAATCCATAACGAGTGATGAAGGCTGTTTTAGGGATGTCCGATTCTCTCACTTTGAGCTGATGATAACCAGTGCGGAGATCTATCTTGGAGAAGACTCGAGTTCCGTTGAGTTGATCAAACAGGTCTTCAATTTTGGGTAGAGGGTACTTATTCTTGATAGTCACATCATTTAACTTTCGGTAATCCACACATAAGCGAGTGGTACCGTCTCTCTTATCCACAAAAATAATTGGTGATCCCCAGGGTGACGCACTTGGGCGAATCATCCCTTTCCTAAGCATGTCATCCAACTGTTTCTTTAATTCCTCCAACTCTTCGGGGTTCAGCCGGTAAGGTTTTTGAGCTATAGGTCCAGTACCGGGTACCAACTCAATGATGAACTCGATATCCCGATCAGGTGGCATACCGGGTAACTCTCCGGGAAATACATCCGGGTATTCACATACTACCGGTACCTTTTCCAAAATGGTTTCAGCTACACTCTTATGGCAATGAACCGAGGTAGAATGATGGGTCGAGAAGTGTGTAATCTCTTCTCCTTCCGGGGTGGTTAGAGTGATAGACTTGTTGGTGCAATCTATTTTTCCTCGGTTTACCGCCATCCAGTCCATGCCTAAAACCACCTCGATCCCTCGTTTTCCTAATACCACCAAGTCTGCATGGAATCGGGCTCCCTGAATTTCCACGGGAGTCTCCTCGCAAGACAAGTTGGCTCTAGTAGTGGTTCCCGGTATTTGCACAAGCATAGGGAGGCGCATCAAAGTTGGCACCATGCCACTCCTCTTAACAAACGGCTCAGTAACAAACGAATGAGATGCTCTAGAATCAAACAAAACTGATGCAGGTACAGAGTTGATAGGGAACGTACCCATGACCAGGCCTGGTGCTTCCTGAACTTCCTCTGCGCTGATGTGGTTCAGGTGTCCACGTGCCATGTGCCCTGTCTTCTTGGGGTAAGGAGCCTTGCTTCCCGTCGGACGAGACGGCCCCTGATTCATCTTGGTAGCATTGGGGCGACTACCAGCGGGCTGTCTAGTGGGGCACTCCCTAGAGAAGTGACCAGGCTGCCCACATGTAAAACATCCCCCTGATGGCTTCGGAGCAGACGGCCTATTAAAGTTGAGGCCGGGATTGAAACCACCTCCAGGACGAGGTGCAGGTGGGCGATTGGGGTAGTTGAGTCTTGGTGCAAAAGATGACGGCTTTGATGTCGGATAAGAAGGCCTTGGTGGCTGATATGCAGGCCTTGATGGAGGTGAAGGGCACGGGCGGGGGTAACTCCCAGCTGGGCTGCTGCTACTGCCTTGCTGCATCTGCTGGCGGCGTTTGCGGTAATCAAACGAAGCCTTGCGCTTGTGCTCCATCATAATGGCTGCATTTGCCAAGGACTCCAGGTAGGTGAAAGGCATCACCACCAGGATGCACTGCATCTCATCATGAAGTCCATTCATGAACTTCTCTTTCTTCTTGTCCTCAGTATCGGTATCGGCAGGCGCATACCTTGCCAGAGTAGTGAACTTGTCCAAGTACTCACTGACGGACATACCACCTTGTTTAAGCTGCAGGAACTTCTCCCGCATGATACTGACGAGTCCGGAGGGCATGTAACGCTTCAAGAACTTGGTTTTGAACGCCTCCCAAGCCACAACTTCATCTTGAGGCAGTATAGCACGAACGGCCTCCCACCATGCTCGGGCAGGCCCCGAGAGGTAGTGGGTGGCGTAGACCACCTTCTCATTGTCACCAACTTGGGCGACCCTCAGGTTGTTCTCGATGGTACGAATCCAGTCATCAGCATCCAGCGGCACTTCACTCTTGGAGAAAACTGGTGGGTTGGTGTTCTGGAAGTCACGAAGCTTGGAGCGGGGCTCCTCATTTCCTTGGCCGCCATTCTGGTTGATGGCGATCTAAGCGAGGTGCTGCAGGGTGGCGAGATTGGCACTCCTCTCGGTGCGAGCTGCTTCGCGATCCTCCATGAGAAGATGCAACACTTGAGCCAAAGATGGCTCGGGTGGAGAGGGTGGTGGTGGGTCTCTCGCCATACTGGAGTTCAGAATAAAACACACATTAACTTTCCTATCAGAAACATTTTATTTTAAAACATGCTTTGGAATAGAACGCGTCATTCATAACTTGGTAGCATAAAATAAAAAAAATTCAGCAAGGAAGTACTCATAATAAAACATGATCCACTCCATAGCAAGGTTCCATAAGCATCATCACATAGTTCTCAATCACATGACACCGGACTGACATAGTCTTACAATCATTCAAACACACACTCATGCTATCTAGACCACACAATCGCATCAACTATCGTGATGGTTCAGTCCTAGCCCAAAAGAGACTACACAAATAACTACTCCACGTCCACGGCAGCGTCACTATCAAAGGGTGGCTCGTCGGGGTCCTCGTCGTCGGACATCACAGCCCCCGAGTCCTCACCGCCCTCGCCTCGAAGGTCGTCGTCGTGCTCGCTCTCGGGCTCCAGTTCCATATCCTCCATAGGGTCCTCATCATCCGGAAAAAGGTCGTCGTTCTCCTTGCTCAACGCCTCCACCTCGCTCTCCAACTCGTTGATCCGCTCGTCACGGGCGTCGATGGTCGCCCTGAGCATATCGACCATACCGTCCAGCTGGAACTTGTAGAAGCGGGTAGTCTGGAAACGCGGGGAGTTGGAGCGGCGCTCCTTGCGCTCCTTCTTGATCTCTGTCTGGGACTCAACCAGACACTCTTCTGAGGTCTTAAGCTTCAGCTCCACGGTCTTCAGCTTGTCCTGAGATGCCTTGAGCTGAGCCTCCAAGTCCTCGATCCTCAGCTCAGCTGCCCAAATCCGTACCTCTACACCGTCGTGGTTCAGACGGTGAAGATCACTCTCGAAACGAACGGTGACCAGCTGGGACTGGGTGTACTCGACGAGGAGTCCCAGCTCGGCCAAGTGGTTCCCGAATATTGGGTGGGGACGTGGCGGCACAAGGTTACTCTGCTCGTCCAGGTCGGAGTAGAACTCGAAGCGGGTGCCGACCAGATCGGCGCTGTGGGCACACACCAACGGGCGAATGCTCTCTGCAGTACTGTCACCATCGCCCCCATCTGCGTCGATGCAAGGGCATCCTCAATCAGCTCCTCAGCGAAGTGTGGCACCAACGGCCCTCGAAGGATGCACCTCACGGTCCAGGACATCTCGTCTCCAACCATAGGTAAGCAGCGTCCTACCAGCAGCTCAGGTAGCGGGCGCCCCAAGTGCCGAGTCAACTGGAGCAAATCCGCCTTGAACAGACGCGAAACTCCCAAGTCGGGCACAGCTCCCAACTGGATCGACGACGAGAACTCTCCGCTCATCTACACAAAATTTTAGATAGAGGTTGAATTAGTAAACAGTGTGCAAAATTTTAAACAAGTAAAAACATAAGGTTTAATGCAAGTATAGTATTAGTCAGTAATTAATAACAGAGGGGAGGGAATAGCAGTATATTCTCCACATTTTAAGTATCTCTCCTAAATTCTTAGGAAAACATTTTTGCGTGACGTCGACGCCCAACCTAGCTAAAGTCTCCTAAGGTCAACGATGGCTCTGATACCAAGTCTGTATGGACCCCTCGAAACAAGTCCGAGATGTCCACGTTATGTAAAAGATCACGATCCCAATGATCAGTGCATCGCATTCACATAACCAACATTGGTATCAAAGAGTTACATCATTCAAGTCGTACGAATAAAAGTCTTAGAACACATAGACGATCATACGACCAAGTCAGCAAACCTCGTCACGCAGGACGGAATTAAACTAAGATAGCAGAAGCTCGTGGCTAGCGACGACTCTTGACATCTTCGAGCGATGATCCCACAAGTGCAGTTGACCGGTGATACCTAAGTGGCGAAGTCATCGTCATACACCTCCTCCTCGACGAAAGCCTCATCATTGTAATCTGGACATTTGAATATCCAGGGACAAAGCCATATGAGTACAATTACGTACTCGCAAGACCACCTCTAGGTTTAAAGTTTTTAATGGATATGCAGGTAAAGCATTTTTGAAAACTAGGATGGCTCCTATATACAACTATTGGGCTCATTTTCGAATACCATGATTTTAGACATGGAGAATACGACATCTCTGTATCTTTGTTGAAGAAAAAATTTAGAGATAGAATTCTCTTCTCTTAGATATAGCAAGGACATATCCAAGTTCAAAACTCTCTTTGTAAAATTTTATCAACACACTAGGATAGGGGTAACCCTTTTTCCAGACTCGAGATCGGACTGGTTGTCTCCCCGAGATCAACCATCCTCACTCATACTCCGTACCTCCCAGGCACCTCCTTGTTTCACCGAAAACACATTTTCCTGAAAACAACTTCTTTCTCCGAGGCGTCCAGTGTGGCCTTTCCAACCGTCCATAACCGCGGACACGGATATTCGAATTGATTTACACTCTGCAGAGGTTGTACACTTTACCCACACCTATCGGTCATTCCGCCGTGTTTGCATGCGACAACATGTGGCGGTCCGGATAACACGATCAAAGCTTTCCACGATGACCACCCTAGTATCGGGGCCACCCGGTAGGTTTGTTCTCCTCGACACCGTGTGCTCCACTAGACCTTTGGGTCTTTCCTCGGGACGCCACACCGCCACGTCAGCAGACCCGCCGTAATCATCCGGCGCGATCAACACATGTGTATTGCCTCATCTAGACGGCAACCCGGCTTCGAGGGCCCAGCCCTCATAGAAAGTATGAGAGCCCCAACACTAAAACAGACAAGCTTCCGGCTAAGCCCTACCCATATACGGTAGTGTGGTTGCACGGGTTAATTATTCGGGCGACAACTGTCACTTCAAAATTAAACCTCCATCTCCGACTGCTCCCAGCAACTCGGGTTTTTGAAACATCTCCGAATGCTCTCAGCATCTTGGGTTTTCATAAAGCATTTCTTTCGCGCTGATTGCTCTCAGCAACTCAGGTTTTCCTCCGTAAAACAGTTTTATCAAATTGGTTCCCATCCTATAGTTTTGAGGTAAAGAAATAAGAATCTAATACTAGATAACTTAATCTTCTTGATGGAGCCTTAAAAAACAAGGCTCACCAAGTGAAAACTCATTGGTAACACCTATGATATTCTAGTAGATATCTTTGGCCAAACAATATTTTGTAAAATAGTTTTCGGGTGGCAAGGTGCCACAAAAGAAGTAAAACATGCATTATTTTATTTTAAAACAAAACATGCTTTGTAAATAGTAGGATTTGCACAATGGTTGTGAGGTGGCTTGCCTTGCTCAAAGTATTGTCCCTGGTCTTGCTCTTCTTTGAAGGTGTGCTCAGCTACCACACTCAGCTCCTCCTCTGCTTGCGGATCTACCGTTACATGAAAATAAACGAGGCTAGGGTGAATCCTAAAATGAGAGTTGATAAAAATCTAAAGTATAATAACAAAAAACAAGCATCATATAACAGAACCACCTATTGGAGGGATTCACCCAATCGTAAACACCAACACAACAAAGCACACCAGACATATAGGGTCACGGTATGGCACAAAAAGGGGTTATGCTAACCACACACAAGGATAATAACCACAACACTATTGATGTTTTAAAGGAAAATTTAAGGGTTTCTTATAGGTTCTGGATTACCAAGTTGATAAGTTTTAAACACAAGCTTGCTCTTATCCAAAAACAGAAAATATAACTAATGCATTTAAATAGTTATTATGGGACCGTTTAGATGGAAAAGGCATAACTCCTACAGTATTTTTCATAAAAATGAACCCTTCTACCAAAATACTACTAATTAATATTGGAAGCTCTGAAAATTAGCTGTGCATGAAAATCTATTTCCACACAAAAACTAAAAATCAGCTAAGAGCTATTGATGTCAAACCTAAAAAGAATGTAGTTTCTGTCTTATAGATCTCCTATATGCAAAGTTAATTTTCTTGGAAAGATATGAATCGTATCTTTCAGTAGAAATTTGATTTACCTAATTTGGACAATCCTAACTCAAGTTATCCTTGTTTTAAAATAAATTAAACTTCTGACCATTATTTGAGTACAGAGAATAATATAGATGATTTTGGTGCCAACCAGTATGGTAAGTTAGATAAAACTTGTGACTACTCCATAAAAATACACCCAATAAAATTTCATGGACAGAGGTGGCTCATACAACCAAAATTAGACAAACCTCATTCTCTGAAATTCTAGATATTCATTTCATGAGGAATATCCTCCTGTTTAAAGGAATTGATTTATCAAGCATAAAATATCTAATGGAAAAATCTACCCTCATAGTATATGACACCTTCCACTTATATTTGCCACCTCTAAGTGGATTTACCCCAAAAAGTGTTTTAATTTAAGAATTAAAAATACACCAAATAGCTATTGGTGTTTTACTTAAACTTAAACGATCTTTTGCTAGAATAATCTCCTGCATGCAAGACTTATAGATCTAAGTATCCATTTTGATAGGCTTTCCAGGGAATCTTGGTTTGCATGATTTGGACTTATAAATCTCAAGTTATTAAACAATTGGTGAAAGTGATACTTTTTACTAGATCTATTATAACACACAACAGAGAATCGATTTTGGACTAAATCCAAAACCACATGATTAAGAAAACGTGAAGCTATGCTACCAAATTAACCTAACTATTTTGGCTTACAGAGATTAACCACAAATGAATAAAATCTAGACCCCTAATTCTCTGGAATTAAAGCATGGATAAGATTCTAAAAAGAAAACTAATAGGAGGGCCGAAGCGGGCGATGGGCCGTCTGTGCGAGCCAGGCTGGCCCATATCACGCGCCTGCGCCGGCGAGCGGGTAAGAAACCGCCGGATGAGGATCTGACGGCCAGGAATAGATCTGGGCGCGTTCAAAGGGGACCGTCGATCTGAAGATCGACGGCTCCTGTCCTTCTTCTTCCTCACGACCAGGTTTCAGAGAGCAACGAAGGGAAGAAACGCGGGCGCCACGGCGTGGCTCACCTCGGGCTCTAGGACTCACGTGCGGGGCAAGGTTCGGCGGAGAAGAAGGAGAGAGATGGTCTCCTACGCGCGTCGACGTCAGGGGAGCTCCCTGCATGCGGCCATGGCGCCCCCCTTCGAGCTTCGGTCGAGGACGAGTACGACGCCTACGGAGCTCCTCTGCGCAAAAGAGAGGGTGGAGGAGTTAGGCCTCGCAGAGGGGAGCTCGGCAAGCCAAGAATGGCGAAGAAAAGAGGAGTAAAACGCCGACAATGGAGCTCGACAACTTTCGGTGTCCGTGGCGAAAACCTTCTCTCACGGGCAGCAGAGGGGAAAAGCTTGAGCGATCTTCCGAGGTAGGGAAGTGGGGGGTGCGTGGATGCCTAGTGAGGGAGAGCAATGAGACAGGGGAGGGCTCGGGATGGAGTTATAGCCACCACCCGATCTATAGTTTTCGGTTAGGACAAGAGAGAGAGGGGGGGTTGCTCTCGGTTTCTACTGGCCGGGGAGGGCGGTGGAGAGGGGAAAAGAGTGGGTGTGGTCGGGATGACCAGCCTTGTCCAGTGAGAGGGAGGGGAGTGAGCTCCGGTTGGGGGGGAGAGAAAAGGGAAATGAGGTGAGTGGTGAAAAAATGCCCCTGGTCCATGACATGTGGGGCCAGAGGGGTGGGGTGCAGCTCTCCTCTTCCGGCAGCAAGGGTAGAGAGAGGTGAGAGAGATGAGTGGAAGTTTTGATAGGTTTTCAAATAAATTCAAATCCCATGTTTGAAAATTCAAAACAACATGCTCACAAATGAAATCAAACAACTTGCCCAAACTAACTAGTGGGTGATGAAGCTACTGATTTATTCAGTGTACAAACCAATCACATCATTAAGAATGCAAAAGAAAAGAAGGGTTTTAGGGAAAAGAAGAAGAATGACTCAAATGGTCATGTTATTCTGATGTCCACAAAAGCTAGTGATATTTATGTCCCAACAAGTCCCTTTATGATTATTTGAAAGAGGGCTTGAAACTATATATGACATAGACCATATTGGTTCAAATGCATGTCAAAAACCATTTGAGGTTTGCTTAATATTAGGCCCTAGTTTTGCTAAGTTTTAACAGTCATGAAGATCATAAGAGTTGAAATTTTTGGATATCTCTATTTTTTTGGTGCTTCCTCACAACTTAGATGACTAGGGAAGCATTCAAACAAGACTAGTAAGAACAATCATAGATAAAAATATGACACATCTATTCTTCACTCACCAAAAGTTTTTAACCAAGGTTTAACATTCAAGCATAACACTACAATTCCAAGCTAAGAACATTGGGTGTTACAATAACGCTCGTTTTTTATTCGTCTGGAATGATGTCATGCGTGAAGTCCTTGGCGTGCGAATAGCACTCTGATGGAACGTCGCACAGTGGGCCCCTCTCTTTGACCGTTGTGGACGCCGGTTCAGTTCTGATTAGACTTGACGTGGCAAGGCTTCCGCAAGCGTGATGATGGTCTCCTCGTTTTGCGCGCGTAGTGGGCGGCGTGGTCTGTGACGGTTCCCCTCCGATTGTGCCACGAGTTGCCGTGTTTTTGTTTGGACGGCCGTGATGAGCCTCTGGTTTTTATCATAAGTGCGGGTTTCTCCGTTATTAAATTTTACCCTGCCATTTGCCTCTTGCCTTCCTCTGTTTCATCTTCCTCCTCGTGCCCGCCGTCGCACTGCTTTTGCGATTTCCTCCGTTTTCGCGCCCTCCTCGCTCCTGCATTCCCATTGCATACCATGGCCCCAAAGAAGAGCTCGGCGTCCTCTGCTGCCGCCAGCAAGAAGAGGAAGGAAGCGACTACCACCACCGTCCCTGCCGCTCTGAAGAAGGAGTCGGGCGGCTAGACTTCGTTCGTCGTGACGGAAAAATGGCTAATGGTTTTCCGCAAGGATGGTCTTCTGCCTCCGCCATCGGAGCTCACCGTTCGGGCTCCTGGCAAGGAAAACTTCCCCGCGCCTCTTCTCGGAGAACGGGTATGTTTTGCCGAGTTCCTCCCTCGCGGTTTTGGCTTTTCGTTCGTGCGCGGCCTCCTTTTTTCTTACGGGATACAGATCCATGATCTGGTCCCCAATGGAGTTTTGCACATTGCCTGTTTTATGGTAATGTGTGAATGCTTCTTGGGGATATCCCCTAGCTGGCCATTATGGAAGTCGATCTTCCTAGTGCGCCCCATGGCTCTCCACGACCGTGTCAACCCAGTCGGAGGCGTCGGGTTCCAAGTCAAGGCCGGCTGCAAGTACTTCACCTTGAAGGTAGTCGAGTCCGATCAGGGATGGAGGACCAAATGGTTCTACGTCCAACTGGGCCAAGACGTCCGCCCTGCCTTCTCGACCAACGTTGCTGAGAAGACGAAGGTCTGGAAGCATTCCCTCTCTCCAGCCGAAGAACTTGAGGCTGCCCCACTACTGGAGAGAGTCGCTGGATTGCTGAACACCGGCGTTTCCGGTGTTCAGTTGATCTATACATTTCTGAAGGCTCGGGTGTGTCCCCTTCAGCAGCGCGCGCACCCGATGTGGGCGTATGTGGGTGTACTCGACCACACCAGGATCATTGCTATGGAGCTGTCGGCGAATGAGCTTGACACACATGTAAAATCGGTGACTAGCTACAAAGCTGAGGACACCATCATCTATGACTTCAAGATAGCTCCTTTCAGCTCGGAGAATCCCCTTCCCAAAGTAAGTTACTTGCTCCATTGCTGTCGATTGAACTTTTGCCATCGTCTTCTCCCTTCATCTTGATTATGCTTTTTGGTTTGCTCTATGTAGGGGCATTCAACAAAGTCTTCGCTCCCTCCCCTTCCCGAAGCTGGTCCTGTTGAGGAGACAACTGTGCTGAAGGAGCGAGAGAAATCGATAGACTCTCTGCCTGGTGCCGAATCTTCTTCTTCGGAGAAGTCCGAAGTCGATGGAAAAGGTGTAGAGCTAACCGACACCGAGGCGACTGACGAGCCCACCCCTAAGCGTCTCCGCCAGGTGCACTCAGGTGAAGGCGAGGAGGCCGTGGACTCTGGTGCTTTCTTCACATGTGCGGGACGTGCCACCCTTGGCTCAGCGCTCGCCTCCGCCTTCTTCCGGCCATTCTAGCTTTGGCGGACCTCGTTCGACCTCGATCTCACTTCCGAAGAAGATGAGCGAAGGTAACTCTTTTGTTGTGTGAATGTGTGCACCCTCTTTTGGTTTTTTGCTATGCTTTTAATTTTCGGACTTCCTTTTCTTTGCATTTTTAGCGATGATCGGTGCACTAGTCCTTTAGCTGCCCACGCCACGACTGCCACCTCCCCTCCAGCTGTGGAGGCGGTAGTTGCTCCTTCGCCTCCTGCTGCTCTTACGTCGACGGTCGCAACGCCTATCATGGTTGCTTCAACTGTTCTACCTTCGACTTCTTCGCTACCCTCCTGGCTAAATCATGTAAGCCTTCTTTATTCTGTCGACATGATGTCTTTTTCTTTGGCATGAGTGTTCGATGCATGCGTTATGGTTGTAGCCGGCCGCAAGTGGCCTTGTTTCTTTTGGCAAGGCTCTTGCGCACTCGGAGGATGAGCGAGTTGCTCTTCGCTCCCAGCTGGATCAGCTCAGCCGTAAGCTTCATCCTTTGCTCTGCATATGCTGCCTTTCTTTCTTTATGTGACTGGACTGCTTTCTCTCTTTTATTTCAGAGGAGAAAGAAATTTTGAAATCTCGACTGGCTGATATGGAGAAGACCCTCTCCCAGCAATCGACTGCCTAGAAAGAGTTAGACGCTCTTCGAGCTTCTGAGGGAGAGCGGGCTAGGCGATTGCTCGGCTATGCTCACACTCTTGCTAGTGAGAAATAACGATTTTGGTGTATGGATTTGCTGTTGTGCCTATTTTCCGGATTTTTGTTATATATTTTATCTTTCTATGTAGGCCCTTCTTCCAGCTTCGTTGGCGCGGCGAGTGATGTTTTGTCACTTGACCAAGCCATTGACCAGGTGGGTACGACTGTGTAGCATGCCAAGAAGTCTCTGGAGACGTCCCTTCAGACTCTTGGTGCTGTCTTTAAAGAAGTGATGCCCGTCGCCGAGGTCCCGTCCACCATTGCGGGATTTGTTGCTCGACTGGGCCCCAAGTCGAAGACCCTGAAGTCTTATGCTCGTGAGCTGATGGTGCGTGGCTCAGACTCCACCTTCAAGCTTCTTCTTAGTCGGGGCGCGGATGCTGAGTATTTGTCTCTCCTGTCTGACTTCCCAAAGAAGTCAGATGGGAGGCCTTTCTCTCTTGCGAAGTTCAGTGCCCGCGCTTCCAGCCTTGCTAAGTCTAGCATTGTGACTATGGAGCGCCGCACGACAGCTGTTGATGCTGCCGGCAAGGCTGGGTCTGAGTCTGCTGCCCACTCTTAGGCAGCTTTAGTTTTAGTTCTTTTGCTTTGTGCTGTAATATGTGATATACATTATGCCATCTTAATGTTGATACTTTGGAATATATATCTTTTGTTGATCCTTGCATGCTTGCCTTGTGTCTTCTTTTCCTTTCTTTTTTCTTCTCGCCTGAAGTGTTTATGATTGTGTCTCAGTCGAACTGCTCTACCACTCCGGGAGACGCCCGAGTGGGAGGGGAGTGGCGCTCGACTGCACAGCTGACAAATGATGTCCGCGTGCTTGAGTATGCCAAGAATAGGGTTGTCAAGTTGGAGCAGCAGTTCAAGACGGCCCAAACTGACATGGAAATTCTTCGAGGGAGGCCTTCTCTTTCCACTCAGAGGGAAAAATACGTTCTCTATGAAATGGAAGACTCGAATAGGCAACTTGAAGGTATTTGCTTTGGCTTTACTTCTTGTGCGTGTGTGAGCTGCACTCGATGTCTCACCTCCTTTCTCTATCTATAGTTTTTGTAGATGACTCTCATGATGAGGCCGAGCGTCTGGCAGCCGCTACCCAGGTGGCTGTTACCGGTACTCAACATTTCTGGCTCGATTCATATCATGCCCAAATTCTTGCCACTCTGAAGATCGAGCGTGGCGTGGCGTTATTTTGCTGCAGCGCTGCCGGACGGCACTTGCGCGGGCGAATCACTTTTTCTTTCCTGAAGGGACACAGCCTCGAGGCATACACGCTCTAGTCGACTTGATCCTCTCTCAGGAGCCTATTCGAGAGGCTCTGATCCGACGGGTTGTGCTTGGAGCCAATGCTGCATTCGCCTATATGAAGCGCCAAGATTATTTGCATCCTTCTTCTTCGTCATCCCGGTCAGAGATTTGACTGTCGAGCGAAGATATGGAGCGAATTATTTCTCCCGCTGAGAAGTTGATAAGCCGAGCGCGGAAGCAACTGATCGACTCCAATCTGCCACTGAAGGATGAAGATACTTAGCTTATGTGTTTGTAGGCTTATACTGTAAATGAAATACAGAGATCCATCCCCCGAGTATAGCAAGTGGGGTTTTGTTGTTATGCTTTTAAGGATCCTTTGCCCGCGTGCGCTGGATGTTCTGAAGTGTATTTGAGTATATTTGTGTTTTTGTCTTTTGATGCAGACGCAGCCCTCGAGCACGTCGAGTGGTTGCTTTATGCGCGGCTCCTGAGCATGTCGATTGGTTGTCTTTATGCGCAACTCCTGAAGACGTCAAGTGTTTGCTTTGTGTGCATCCCCCGATCGTCTCGAGTGGTTGCTTTATGCGTAGCCCCCGAGCACGTCGAGTGGCTGCTCTATGCGCAGCCCCCGAGGACGTCGAGTGGCTGCTTTATGTGTGGCGCCCGAACACGTCGAGTGTTTGCTTTGTGCGCAGCCCCCGAGCATGTCGAGTGGCTACTTTGTACGCAGCCCCCGAGCTCGTCAAGTGGCTGCTTTATGCGTTGCTAGGAGCACACCGAGTGTTTTATTTATGCGCAGCCCCCGAGCACGTCGAGTGGTTGCTTTATGCGCAGCCCCCGAGGACGTCGAGTGGCTGCTTTATGCGTGGCTCCCAAGGGTCTCTTAGAGAGTAATCCTGGGCCCAGTTCCTCAAAATGTCTTAGGGTTGCTCCCGAAGACATCTTCTTGAAACTATTTCTCAGGAGAACTCCCTGTACTTGCTTTTGTCCTTCCTGTAAATCTGATGTACATCTAGAGAGTAGCCCTAGGCCCAGCCGCTCGAAGATGTCTTAGCTTATGCCACCGAAGACATATTCGAGAAGCTGGTGCTTAGGAGAACTCCCTGCTGCTGCCTGAGTGAGAGTGAAGGTCTGGGGGTCTATTTATAGTGCATATCCCTTCCTCTTGCTTTCTCCAAAGGGTAATTCCAATGGCATCCCAAAGGCCACCTTTTGCTCTGCCCCAAGGGCCAACTTATTGTGACTCGAAGGGTCGAGTGTCTCTTGACGCTAGCCAAAGGGTTAATCTGACAGCCATTGGGGCCGACTTACCCGGGCCTTTACCCTACCCGGGGGTGGTCCCTGACATATGTACAGCCCCCGAGCACATCGAGTGGTTGCTTTTTGCTTTGTGATTTATGTGCAGCCCTCGTGCATATCGAGTGGCTGCTTTTTGCTTTTTGATGAAAAAATTATGCAGAAAAGATATGGATAATCTCTTTTCTGTATAAATGTTGACCAGCAAGCCGCCTCCTTAAAAACCTTCCAGTCCCCTTAGGTACCCTGGTAAGGAAAAGAGCGCGTCTGGAACCTGCTGGCCTTTTGATACATAAGTCTTTTGCTACACTGACTGGATGTTTTTGCTATGTGAAGATGACCCTAATTGGCCTTATTCTCCGAGCTGTGTGCTCCCTCCTAATGATGTGGCATCTGTAGCTTGTACCTCATTTCATATGACCTCTCTGGTTTTTGCAGTCGCAACACTAGGTGTTCCCCACGGGATGTGTCTTTCCCTAGTGGTGTGATGTGCATAGAAGGAAGAGCTTCGAGTGGCATCGCCTCCGCCGCGTCTTGCTTTCTCATTTTGCAACTGTCACCTATGATGACACAGTTTGGCACTCCTTGGCTGAAGATTGTAGTGATGTGGCTTGAGTTTGTCAATCTGCTTGTGCTTGACCGCGACTGATCAGTCGTAACCTGTCTTTTTTTGCTTGGGAGATCCTCTTGGTCTATTTTTTGCCTGAAGATTTTTATTTCTCGAGTGGCCTGTGGATGCCACTTTCTGATTGACTTGTGGTTTATGTGCTTGAAGAAGACGCCTGGCGGTACCTGCGCCTTTGCCGCTCCAATGTTGGCTAGCCTGTTGGCTTGTTTTGCGCGCGGGTGTTATATGCTGTAGCTCGCAGCTGTGAAATCTTCTTTTCCACATAGACGAAGTAATCTTGATATCTAGCCAGCTTGTCCACGCTCATTCGGATGATGACGTTTTGTGCTCATGAAATCTTGTCAGTCGCATGCCTTGGAACAAGCCTTCGTAGTCGATTTCGACTTTTGATGGTGCCGGGAAGTTTATCTGCAATACATACCGTACTCGCTCCTTTTTGGGGTTTATGAGTATCATACATACACACGTGCCTCTACCGTTTTTGGTCCCGCCGAAGTATATTGTCCATCGTTTGGCTTGTGCGCTATCTTCTTCTCTTGTGGGTTCGACCGTCCATATGGCGTTTACTTCATGTACCGCAGCTACGGTTGCTCTTTTCTTGCGTTCTGGCTCTGTTGGTACTTCCCTTCTGTCTTATGCCTTGTATGAGGTTTCTTCGACTCCGTATGTCCCTGAGATCATGCAAAAGTCTCTGTCGCAGTCGTCTAACTTTTGGAAATTTCCATTGACTAAGATGACTCCTTTTGGACCTGGCATTTTGAGATCGAGATATGCGTAGTGGGGTACTGCCATGAATCTTGCAAATGCTGGTCGTCCCAATATGGCGTGGTATTGTGATATCCATTCAACGACGTCGAAGTCGATGAGCTCGCTTCTGAAGTGGGTTGCATCCCCGAACGTGACGTCGAGTTGGATTTTCCCTTCTAGACGCACAGCTTTGCCCGGCACAATTCCGTGGAAGGTGTTTGTAGATTTCGGGAGGTTCTCGACTGACCTGTTCATCCTCCGGAGTGTGTCTGTGAATATTATGTTGATGCCACTGCCTCCATCCATGAATATTTTGGTCATAGTGTATCCTCCAATCTGTCCTTCGAGTACTAGGGCAGCGTGTCCTGGTCGATAGATGGCCGGCGGGTGATCCTCCTGATCAAAAGCGATTGTTATGTTTGATCCTTGCAAAAATTCTGTTACTGGGGGTGGAGCTAATACTGCCATATCGACGTTTCTGGTGTGGCGCTTTTGTCTCCTGTTAAAGGTGCATCCCTTCTGTATCATGTACATTTGCCCTTTTGGCTGCGGATATTGGACGTCCATGTTGTGCGGGACGTGATGTATGGCGCCTGCCATCTGGCTATTTGCATCGTGCTGTGGTGGAGGTGATAATGCGGCCACGATTTGCGGAGGTGCTACGTATGCGGCCGGTATAGCTTGTGGTTGCTCTCTCTTCATCTGATTTATATAATCCATCGCCATTTGCCCGAATTCGCGGCAGCTTCACATTGTGTGATGTGACATTAACCGTCCAGTCGCCGGGTCTTTGAACATATGGAGTCTGCACTCATCATCCATCTTTTCTTGAAATGATTTCTCGACTCTTGACTCTGAGCGCTTCTGCCAATCATGTCTTCTATAGCTTCCGCGCTGGTCCTGACTTTGGTCATCGCGTCTGTCGACTGGCCTATCTTGTCTGTAGTTATCACTTGCGTGCCCCGGCGATCGTCTTGCCGGCTACTTTACCGGTCACTTTGCTTTCGATCATCATGATTCCGGTCATCATGCGAGAATCCAGCTGCGACAAATTTGACCTTGTCCTTGCCGCGGTGATCGTAGTCGCGCCTTCTTTGTTTGTCATCTCTATCCCGTAGATCTCGGCTGTCGCGGTAGTCGCGACTGTCTCTTCTGTCGTGATGTCGTCGGGGTGAGTGTGCGGTTTCGGTCTGGACTGCATCTTCGCCATCTACCCACTCAGTTGCTAGCTTCATGAGCTTCGCCATGTTTTTTGGTTTTTGCCGTCCGAGTGCCTCTCTAAAGTCTTTTCTGTAGACCCCATTTGTGAAGGCGTCCATCGCTCTGTCTTCTGATATTGCACCCACAGAGTTCCTGATGGAGGCCCATCGTCTGATGTAAGACCTAAGTTTCTCGTCTGTCTTTTGCCGGCATGCTCTTAATTCTTCGAATGTTTTCGACCTTTCGCAGAGAGGGTCGAAATATTTTATGAAGTCATCTTTGAAGTGATCCCAATAATCATAGGCTCATTCGGGTAAAGATTTGAGCCAGTCGCGGGCTGTGCCTTCAAGCATCAACTGTATGTATTGCAATGCCGTTGTCATTGTTCCTCGTTGGCATATGACTGCCAGTTTGTAATCTTCTAACCATCCCGAGGTTCCTGCTTTGAATTGAATTTTGGCATGGTTGGTAGGCCAAACTTCTTTGGGAGTTTTGTTTCTTGAATCCGTCGAGTGAAGCACTGTGCTCCGCATGGTCCTGCATTGCGATTGTCAGGCGATTCGCGACCGCCGGATCCTCTGGACCTGCTTCTTGATCGGCTTCTTGATCTGCGACGGCTTGAACTTTTCCTGCCGCTACTTCGCTGAGGACTGCGACTGGAGCGCTCTCTCGAGCGCTCTCTCGAGCGGCTTCTGCTACGTCTTCTCCTTCCTCCATCGACCAGTTCTTTTGCTGCGATTTCAAGTGCCTTCATTTGTTGCAGGTATCTTGCCTCAGACCCGGTCACCTGCCGGTGGCTTTCCTGCTTGGAGGTATGCTCCTATGGATATGAGAGCTCCCTCCGCTGTTTTAGATTGGATTATACCGTCAGAGTCGACGGTTAGCAACGAGTTGCTCAAATTTCGAGTAACGACTGCTCTTTCGTGTTCAGGGATTCTGTCGTATCTGGATCTGCGTCGTGCCAAAGTTGCCCCTGTAGAACTCATGGATAGTTGTCGTCTATGTGCACTTGATATGCTTGCTTGCCTTCTTCGTTTTTCAAGTGTTGCTCTGTATTATTTTAAGCGCTGCGACTCTTGCCAGTTGAAGTAATTGTATGTTGCTAACTCATCTGGAGTTGCGTCTGCTGGCATCATTATGCCTTCTTCAATGACCTTCGTTACCTTTGCGGCCGTCTCCGCCGTGATGTCCAAATTGGTGGTACCATCTGGTAGAGTGAATGTCCGTGGATACTCGACTGGTTGTTGAGTGGCTGCGTTTTCCGATGTTTCTGTGGCTGTTGCCATGTAGACCTGCTGGGGTATGTGGTAAGGATATGTCTAGTCTGATTGCTCTTCATATGTTGCTTCGACATTGCTATCCCGTTCTATGCTTTTGCTGTTTTCACCATCTTCTACTTGCTGCGCATGTGCATCGTAGTCGATGGTAACATGATGTGGAGATTGGATCTCTGCGCCAGTGAAGTCGGCCAGACGTATGCTGTCTTCTATAGGCTCATCATACTCTGGTAGGTGAAAGATTTCTTCTGGAGCGTCGATCTGCATATGGTCTTCAGTTGGGTTGATATGGAAGGTCGACTGCACTTCTTCTTCCATCTCGTTTTGCTTTATGGATTTGTTGAATTCTTTTGTGGACATGGACCCTGCTATGGACGAGACCGGATCGATCTGTGATGTTGGCGCTCTAGTGCTTCCAGCCGAAGCCGTCGATATGATCATGTCGTCGACTGAGGTAGTCGACAGCTCTTCCTCTTCAGGGAACTCATCCGCCATGAATTTGTTGAATTCTGCGGATGTCATTGAATCTGTTGGAGATAGTAGCGGTGGGATCAAATCGATCCGCGCCAGGGTATCTTCCTTGTCTGCTGCAGATGTTGTCTCAGTCGATCTGTTCTCGATCTCGACTAAATCCTGCACACCAAGCTGATCAACAAAGAAGTTATGTTCCCCAATAGTTAGATCAAAACCTGAGTTGAGACTGGAGTAGATCTCCTGAGCTTCGGGTGAGTATGGCCTGATTCTTGCTGGCGATGCTACTTTTGGCGAGTGGTCGCATGTGATCTGGATACGATCTGATGTTGCTGATGTGCATCTCTTTGAAGGAGTCGGCGGATCGCCGTTTGAAATTTGGACAAAAAAATCCGTAGATCCAACACCACCTATTCCACAGACGTCGCCAATTGACGAGGGATGTCCCCATCAATACCCATAGTTACTAGCCTTGGGTAAGAGTTTATGAGGTAGAGAACATGTGGTGTTGGTAGATTCGTCGGCTGACAAGCGGGAATTACCCAGGTTTGGGGCCCTCGAGTGAGGTAAAACCCTTACTCCTGCTTGTCTGTTATTGATTGTGTATATGCAGCGAGTACAGGGTTTGGTGATTCTGATTGGGCGTGCCCCTGGTCGGTCTCCCTCCTGTCCTTTATATAGGGGTACAGGTCTAGGGTCCTAACCGACTAGGACTACATATATGGAAAGTACTTCCGACTATGCTATCTATGGTATATGTCTTCGACTTGGGCTTCACTTGTTGGGCTTCTTCAGCCTATTGATAATTCGGCTTTAGTCATTACGTGCACTAGGTACCCACACGAAGGGCTACCCGTTTGGTATAACCTTGTCGAGGGTACCCCTTCGTGTGGGTACCTGGTGCACGTAATGACTAAAGCCCAATTGTCAATAGGCTGAAGAAGCATCTATGACTAATAATCCACCTTCTGGTTAGCATCCGCACCCCTTTCAGTATTAAGTTGCATGCAACAGATTATCGCCTAAAGCATTGTGTGTAAATTAAGTAAGTAACATCATCCTTAGACAAAGTACTACTGTTTTATCCCTAGTAGCAACAGTACATCTACAACTTTAGAGCTAGCGGTCACCACCCCAGATAAAATAGAGACATGAACCTACTATTGAGCATAAATACCCCCTCTTGGAGTCACGAGCATCTACTATGCCAGAGGATCTACTAGTAACGGAGAGCATGCAATATCATTAAATAGCACACACATGATATATTATGAAGCAATAACTTTAGTACTGAATATTTATCGGATCCCAGCAAACACAACCTGAAGTATTACATAACGGTGATCTTGATCATGATAGGCAGATCACAAGATCTAAATATGATAGCACTAGAGGAGAGGACAACCATCTAGCTACTGCTATGGACCCGTAGTCCAAGGGTGAACTACTCACACATCAGTCCGGAGGCGGGCATGGTGACGTAGAGCCCTCCGGAGTCGATTCCCCCTCCCGGCAGGGTGCCGGGGAGATGTTCTGATCTCTCCCGAATTGGTGTTGACGACGGCGGCGGCTCGGGACCCGTGGAGGAAATATTGAACACCGTGCTAGGGTTTTTGGTTCGGAAGGTATTTGTAGGCGAAAGGGCGAGGTTGGTGGAGCCCCGAGAACCTGTAGCTCGCGTGGCTAGAAGTGGGGCCGCGCGAGCACGTGGTGGCGGCTCCTCGGTCGCCCACTTCGTCTCGTGTTCTGTCTTCTGGAACATTCCCGATTAAAAGCAAACCTCAGAAAATAAATCATCCAATTCCGAGAATATTTTCTTAAGTACTTTTCTGAAACCAAAAACGACAGAAAACAGGGAACTGGCACTGTGACATCTTGTTAATTGGTTAGTCCCAGAAAATGCATAAAACTATATAAAATGCATATAAAACATGTAATAACTTGATATAATATAGCATGGAACATAAGAAATTATAGATACGTTGGAGATGTATCAGGCCTCGCCAACGAGGACCTTGACCTATGAATGCATAAATGGATCTCGTCGGCGACGTGCAACACCGTAGATTTGTGAAATGTCGCCGTACTTTTTCTTTTCCCTCTATTTTATTGTGAGGGGAGAAAGTCATACTGTGAAAATAGATTAGTTTGTATGTGCTCTAAAAAGATCACTTTTTTATTGCTGTTGAAACACTTGTTTGCAAAACCTTTGTACCAAACAACTTGATCTAGTGGGGGTTTTGGTGGAAAAGGGGATTGGGAGGGGTAGGAATGTTTTGGGTGTGAGGAGTGTTTTCACCCAAAACACTAGGTAATACTAGATCATGTAGGCGCGCTTTGCGGCGCCCGTCTATTGGTATAATAAATTTGTTAGTAGTTGATAGAAATATGTGTAGAGTTAAAATTTAGACAACAACTTCACTCATGTCAGGTTAATTAATGTAAACATAAGTACTGCACTGAACCAGCATAAGAAATATAAGCCTTTCTACAATTTAAAAATAGAATGTCTAGCTATGAGCTCTTGTCATTACCATTAGGATCGTAGATTTCGAGAACTGATGAAAAATAGAAATAATCGAACATGAAAGGTTTTTCTCAGGTCCTTCTGAATATATTGGTATGGAGATGTCGTGACAAAATAGCAACGCGGGATTCTAACCAAGCTTCACTTGAGAGAAGAAGCAGTATGTGCCTCAAGGAGAGGCGCTCTGGCGACTGGGAGGGCGACGCGGCGCTCCCACCAGCACGGTTGGCTAGGGATGGCCAGCCGGGGCTATGCTCGCGTCGGAGCAAGGGGCGCAAGAGGCGCCGCCTCCGGCAACTCTCGCCGGGGAAGGGTCTGCCCTGGAGTGAAGGCGGGGAGCCTCTCGGTAGCTCGGATGAAGAGGGCTCACTGGGCAACGACATCTCAGATCTGCGCAGGGGAAGGATCTTCGGCGAGGAGAAGGAAGACGGCGAGGTCGCGATGCGTGTGCCTAGGGTGGTGACCCTCGACGACTTCTTCGCCCTGGGCCAGGGGGCCGTGCCGGGAACGTCATGGTTTGTGGCGGTGAGGGGCAGTTGAACCCACGAGGGGACGCGGCGATGGACGTTGCAGACTTCCCTCCATTACCTGCGCGCATGGGGTGCATCGGGACGGCGAGCCCAGCGGCGACAATGGGTATGCTGGTATCGCAGAGGTCCACATTGACCTGGCGGTGGGTCCGCGGTCGGTGTCCGACTCAAGGTCGGGGGCGGCGCTGGCGGTGCTAGGGTTTGCGCGTGCAGAGTGGGGGGCACTGCCTCTGGCTAGGGGGGCCAGTGGTTCGAGTTGGGCTGGGCCGGCCCAACAAGGGCCTAAGGGAACGAGTTTGGCCCAGGAAAAGGGCGCGGACTCAGAACTGATGGATGTGAAACACGTGGCCGATCTGACGGCTGTGGAGCCGCAGCGGCTATGGTTTGGTCCCCTTAGAATTGAGGATTGCCCCTTCTTAACTGGCGGTGGCTGAGGGTGGGAACCCTAGATCGAGCATTAGGTTTTCCAGCCACCATCCGTGGACTGAAACGCAACAGAGCTAGGGCGAAGGTTCTAATCGTCCCACTGTCTGGCGAGGGCAACCTGCTCCCAACGCTGGTGGCGATGGATAGGGAGTGGCGTGGTCAGGACGGGCGAGGCCGGAGGGACTTCAGTGCGGGGTGTAGAGACGGAGGCGGCAGGGAGCGTGGTCACTCGTGAGGTGTGGCGGATCTGAGAGGCCGCCTGGTCAGAGAGCGTGAGGACCTTGAGGAGAGGGAGATGGTGGAGCAGGAGAAGGAGGAGGACTACCGGCAGCAGCTCTTCCGGCGCAGGGAGTCGGAGCGTCAAGGTGGCAGGCAGGAGGAGCGTTACCGCTCGCCGCCGCGATTCCCACCAAGGGGGAGGGATCCGGTGCGCGAGGGAGGCCTCAAGCGCCCACGTTCGGTGGCGTCTGGCTCGGGCACATCGTCGGTGGCGCCTGCGGGTGGTGCTGCCGCGGCAAGGGACCTGTCGCAAGTGACGTGCTACAATTGCGGAGAGCAAGGGCACCTACAGTCGGGCTGCAAGGGGCAGCCATACTATATCAACTTCAAGACCAAAGGGCACCTAACCGCGATGTGCACTGCTAGGCTCCGTCCCCAATTTGGGCAGGGCTCGGAGTTGAAAACAGACGCTTTTTCTCAATTCAGGCGGAGGTTGAAGCACCGGAACATAATCCTACCAATGCTGCAGTGGTGGTGTTAGACTCGGGGAACCTCCCGTGTGACCTGGTGGATTTTGAATTCAAGGACTTGTTGGAGGAAAATCGGGACTGGAAAGTGAAGCAGCTTGGGGAAAACTGCTACTCTCTGGTCGTCCCGACCAAAGAGAGTTTGAGGCTGGCCATCCGGGGGGGGGGGGTGGGATATGTATCCATTCTTATGGTTGGAAGGTGGTTGTGACTGAGCTCTCCACAGAACCGGAGGCCGAAGAACCGCGGGAGGAGGTGACAGTTCTAGTGCACGGGGTGCCTAAGCCATTAAGGGAGGCGTGGCTGCTGCTCCACTGCACGAGAGAGTTGGAAATCCCTCTCAGCGTCGAGACAAAGCACCTGGATTCCAAGGAGGCCCCAATCCGCATGAAGTTTGGCTGTCGCAAACCAGTGGTGATACTGGAGTCTGTGGTGGTGTTTGTCAATCTGAAGGGCTATAGGCTCCGTCTGGAGAGGGTTGCTGGTTCGGGGTTGGAAGAGAAGCTCTCCTCCGATGGGGAGGAGAAAGAGGACATAAGCTGGAAGAAGAACAAATCTGGCATTAGTAATAACTCAGTAGGGGGCAAGGGCAAGGCAGCGGATTGCTCCGCTCAGCAAGACGCTGATCAAGGGGTCGTGTTGTCAGAGCAGGAGCTGGTAGGAGGGGAGGGGTCGGGTCCTGTTTTGGCGGAGAAAGTGCTGCAAGTTTCTGAGCCTCGGCAGGGCGTTGAACTCACCGCCAAGCCCACTTTGACGGAGCTATCCTTTCAGCCTGGCAGTCGTACTTCTCTGGCAGGGAGGATAGCCCACTCTGCGGGTCAGTCCGCGCCATGTCGTCACCAGTTCTGCGTGCTCCCCGCATTGCGGCTATTGCGGCAGGCACGCTCGAACCCAAGAAGAAGAGTGCGCGTGGGAAAGGTGTGACTGAAGGGCCGGTCCTTGAGAGGTCCATCAAGCGGGCGGAGGACAAGAACAACCCAGGTAATTCCATCTCTAATTTTGCTATTCTTCAGGATATTGTTGTGGACAGTCTAGTAGAGGTGGCATGTGATTGTGCGGTGCTGTTTGACCCGACGGGCGGATCGGCAGCGGAAATGATTTTGGTGCTTCAAGCTAGGGAGCTTGTGCAAGCGGACATGGCATGTACAAAAGCTAGGCTAACGGCGGAGGAGGCGGCTAAGGACAAAGAGGCGAAGGATAAGAAGGAGGCAGAGGCGGCCGCGGCATGCCTTCACGGGGATGGGGTGTCAGTTGGCAAAGCGGGAGTCGGCTCTCCACTTGGCAAGGACTTCCGGACCCCCAGTAAGGGGGGGGGGTGGTCGGGTAGCTAAGAAGATAGCAAAGCGTAAACCTCGGACGGCGGCATTGCCGTCAGGTTCACGTCCTCTGACCCGCCAAGCACGGGCTAAGGGCGTTATGTCTTAATGCGGGTCATGTTCTGGAATATTCGAGGATTCGGCGTAAAGGGGCATCGGACTCTCCTTAAAGAGTACCTCAGAGAACATAACATCGACGTAGTTTTTCTTCAGGAAACAATCAAGCAAGAGTTCACAGATGTAGAACTGCAAAGTTTAGAAACAGGGGAAAAATTCTTCTGGAGCTGGGTTCCTGCGAATGGGCATTAGGGTGGAATTCTCATGGGCATTAGGGACAACATGTTCGAGGTTGGCCAAATCCACTTAGGCACCTTATGTGCGTGTGCGTCGGTACTGCACCGGCCTTCGGGCCAGCTGCTTGAGTGTATTGGAGTCTACGGACCGGCGTATCACTCCCGTTCCACTGAAATCCTAGGGGAAATCTCGGCCAGAATTGCGGCTACACCACACCCGATCATCTTGGGGGATGACTTCAATCTGCTAATATCGCAGGAGGACAAGAACAATGATAGGGTTAATTGGGCGCGAATCGATCTTTTCAATGAGAATATTGCAAGGTGGGCCCTACAAGAGCTGCCACGTACAGGGGCGAGGTACACCTGGACCAATAGGAGGTTAAACCCGGTGCGCTGTGTCATAGATAGAGTTTTTCTTTCCCCCGCCCTGGAACAGCTCTTCCCGCTTTGCTCCCTGGCGGCGGAGACGAGCCTGGGCTCGGATCACACCCCGCTGATTTTCTATTGCAGGGAGGGAGCCCTCGTGCGTAGCAACAAATTATTTTTTGAATCGGGATGGTTCGAAATATAGGGTTTTTCCCAGATTTTGCAGTCCAAGTGGGGTGGCTTATTGGCTAGGGTGGGTGGCAGGGACATAGTGGATTGGTGGTCTTTCATGAGTGCAAGCTTGCGCCAATTTCGCAAAGGGTGGGGCCGCATTCTTGGTAGGGATGCCAAGGTGCAAAAGGCATTGTTGTTGTCTCAAATTAAAGACCTAGACTCGCAGGCGGACCTGGATGGGTTGTGTGAGGATGACTGGGCGCTCCGATACCATCTTGAGGAGCAACTCCTGCAACTCATTAAGCTGGAAGAGGAGTACTGGCGGTAGAGAGGGCGGTTAGGTGGGCTTTGCAGGGGGATGCAAACACGGCGTACTTTCATGCAATTGCTAATGGCAAACGCATGCGCACCCACATTGCGTCCCTGATGTCTCTGACGGGCCTGATCACCGGGAAGGTGGAAATTCAAGAACACATATATGACTTCTATCGTGCTCTGATGGGGTTATCGGAATCCAGGCTCTATGGCTTGGCTCAGGATACGTGGGTAGGTTCTCGTCGTGTTTTAGCGGTGGAAAACCTCTCTCTGGCTCTCACTTACTCGGAGGAGGAGTTGGAAGCCTTAGTGATGGATATGAAGTTAGACTCAGCATCGGGGCCCGATGGTTTTCCAGTTCTCTTCTTCAACCGCTGCTGGCAGCTTGTTAAACACGGGGTGCTGCATATTGTCAATGACTTCATCTTGGGTAGGATGGACCTGGCAAGATTGAATTTTTGGGTGCTGTCGCTGATTCCTAAGATCCAAGGGGCGGATCTTATCTCCCAATTTTGGCCTATCACTCTGATTAAGGTCATCTTTAATATTGTGTTGAAAGTTTTTGCCGTGAGACTAGACCCAATCGCTAAACGGGTGATCAGCCCAAACCAGTCTGCCTTCATTAAGGGAGGATTTATTTTAGATGGGGCTTTGGCTCTGCACGAGATTGTGCACGAGCTCAAACATAAGAAGATTTATTTTAGATGGATTCTTCTGAAACTCGACTTTGAAAAAGCGTACGATCGAGTCAGCTGGGACTTCCTGTCGCAAGTCATACACAAGAAGGGGTTTGATGCGTGTTTTGTTCACAAGGTGGCGCATCTGGTCCGGGGCGGGGGGGGGGGGGGGGTGGGGGGGGGGAGAACGGCTTTCCCCATCAATGGTGCAGTTGGCCCTTATTTTGCTAACAAGCGTGGGGTGAGGCAAGGGGATACCCTCTCACCATTGTTGTACAATTTCGTGGCCGAGGGGCTCTCGGCCATGCTTTCAGCGGCGGCCGTTGCGGGACACATTCAAGGGGTGGTGCCGCTTCTGATTCCTTGGGGGATTACACACCTCCAGTATGCTGATGACACCTTGGTTATGATCCAAGATGATGATAGGGCGATCACTAACCTGAAATTCTTACTTCTGTGCTTCGAAGACATGTCAGGCTTAAAAATAAATTATCACAAGAGCGCGGTGATCGTCATGGGCAAACCGAGGGATCATCAGGAGAGAGTTGCAAACATGCTAAATTGCAAGCTAGGGGCCTTCCCGTTCATCTACCTCGGGCTCCCTGTCTCCGATAGACAACTTACGATTGAGCAGTGGAATTTCTTGGTTTTGCGCCTGGCGGCTCAGGTGGAACATTGGGTTGGCAGATTCCTATCCTCGGGTGGACGGCTGATTTTTTCCAACTCGTGCCTGGCCAATTTGCCAATGTTTGCGATGGGTTTGTTCCTCCTTCAGGGAGGGGTACATAGGAAGTTTGATGCGCATAGAGTTAGGTTCTACTGGGAAGGAGCCGGTCCTAAGTGCAGATACCACCTGGTGAGCTGGCCGGCGGTGTGCCGCCCTAAGGACTTTAGTGGTCTGGGTCTCACCAACTCGACACATATGAACACGACCCTTATGCTTAAATGAGTTTGGAAGTTGTACCAAGTTGACAACTCGATTTGGGCCCAGCTGATTCGGGCTAACTATCTCCGCTCCGGTGACATCTTTGCGACGCCTACAGGGGGAGCATCGCCGTTTTGGAGAAGCATCAGTAAAATTAAACATTTGTTCAAAGCTGGCGCTAAACATGCTATTAAGAACGGCCAACGGACTCTCTTCTGGCTCGACAATTGGGCAGGGGTGCCCTTGAGGGAGCGTTTCCCTCTTATTTACGCTGTGTGCGGGAATCTGCAAGCCTCGGTGGCGGAGGTGGTCACTTCTCACTTATCTCTTCGACGATCACTGGATCAACTAGCACGCGCGGAGTGGGAGGAACTGACTCAGTTAATCAACCAGGTGATGCTTACTGAGGGGTTGGACGTCGTGTCCTGGTCTCTGGAGGAGTCCGGGGTGTACTCGGTGGCCTCGATGTATCGCAAGCTTGTGCAAGGGGTCTCGGTCACGCATTTTGAGGATGTTTGGAGGACCAAACTTCCTCTGAAAATAAAAATCTTTTCCTGGCAGCAGGTTCTTGACCGACTACCGCCGGGTGCGCAGCTGGCCATTCGCCATGGCCCATCAGATGGTTCCTGTGCGTTTTGTGGGGCAGTCGAGGACGCCACACATATGTTCTTCTCTTGCTCCATGGCTAAGTTAGCTTGGAGCGTTCTTCGTTCTATACTGGGATGCTTGTGGTGCGCGGCCAATTTCGCGCAATTTTTTGTAATCCTTTCGTCTCTCTCAGGTCAACACCGTAGGGTGGCGTGGGCACTGTTTTTGGCACAAAGTTTGGTGATGTGGGGCATTCGTAATAAACTAGCTATTGAGGGGACTCTCATTAAGCATCTTGCTGTTCTTATTTTTAAATGCTCCATGTTCTTGCAGTTTTGGCCCCTAAATATAACAGAGGGCGACAAAGAAAGCCTAAGATGTCTGGCGAACAAGTTGAAGGGGTTGTATACACAATGTTGACCTCCCCCTGATTGAGCTGGTGCTGGTGCGAGCACTGCGGGAGCGCTTAGTGGAAGTCATTAGCTCGCTGCTGCTTTGTTCAGGTCTTTACCGTGGTTGCTGTACTGTCCTGGTGTCTTGGCGTTCTGTGGTGGCCGTGTTGCCCCGTTAGTCTGTCCCTTGAACCTTAAGGTTTTCCTTCTAATTCTTGTTGGCTAAAGTTTTTTTTTTTGGAGAACTCCTGTTGGGTAAAGCTGATTGCCGCAGCATGTAATATCGTTGGATTGTGGCTTTAGCCTTATTAAGTTAAGGCTGGGCACTGGTGCCTTTTATCTAAAAAAACACTTGAGAGAAAATGGACAACAATGAACAGGAAGACAGACCGAGCAATTAGCATATGTGTCGGGGGGCTGCCCCCCGGGTAGGGCAGATCCCGGCGCAATTCAACAGTGTAGCAACAGTGACTGACCTTTGGCGAGAGCAAGGGCCACCCCCTAGTGTGCTGAAGGGGCAACTTGACCCTTGAGTGCTGGTAGAGTGCAAGGTGCCTCCTGGCAGGCGCAAAGGTCATCTATGTCGGCTATAAATCGAAGCCCCGAGCCCTCATAACAACGCAAGCATCAGCGGGTGGTTCCTCTAAGAACTAGCTTCTCGAAGATGTCTTTGCTGGTATGCTAAGATATCTTCGGGAGGCTAGGCCTAGAGATACTCATCCTGAGACGAACTCGGGTGCATCCGGAAAGGATCTCGGATCTTGGGCACCGAGGAGGCTCCCAGAAGGAGAAATGCTCGGTCGTACCGGATAGGCAATCCGGGTAAGTGCTAACCGAAACATTTATCTCGGTCCTAGGCTTGTGCAGGAAGGACTCATAAGGTCGAGCAAGAAGGTGACCGGCATGAGGGATCCCGGTAGGCCGTCAACGGTCTGCAGCAGGCTTTCCCGCCTGATGCGGGGAGAAGTACCGTTCCGTCTGACACGGAAGCATGGTCACCTCCCGCCTGACACGGGAGCGCGTCAGCCGGTATGACAACGGTACGACAAGACACGACGTGCCTAGCCCGGCAATCCGGAAAAGGCTATCCGGGATGGGCAAAGACATGTCCTGTCTCTGACAAGGGGACAATGATGTTCCAGGACGGCGTCTGCTGTCCTTGCCGGGATGATGACGAAGGGGCTATGCCGGATAGCACGGCGACTAGGTCGCACTAGCCGGTGACGACATATCGGTTAGGCCTGTCCGGTGGGGCCAAGCCGAATTAGGGTTTCCGGCCCTCCTGGCCGGAACTCTATAAAAGGCGCCATAACTGCTCCTGGGAGGCAGAGACCAACTTGGGAGCCAAAGCTATAGTCGCATTTACTCCTAGAGCATTTACTTCTTCTCCCTTTGAGTTCATCTAGTTCTACTGGTTCTTCACCTCAAGAGCTCTAAGAGCAAGTTGTAGCCTTTGTACCACACTTATATAGAGAGGAAAGGCAGGAGTAGGGGTGTTACCTCCTCACGAGGGCCCTGAACCTGGGTATATCGTGTGTGTGTTGTGTGCCTTCGTGCATTTGTTCTTGTTTACTAGATCTTCCCCCTCACGCGTTGATCTTGTTTTTCTTTCTTAGGAGATCTCAGTTACACCGGGATCCTCCCCGTGTGAGCTCTTCAGGTCGCTATCCCTCCCCGGATCCACCAACGTCCATCGGCCCTACACATTAGCCATCCTATGGCATCTGCCGTGACACCACCACGACAGTTGGCGCCCACCGTGGGCAGACAGAGGCGTTGGCTGGTGTACACATCCGGACGGGCTCCCCCGTTCACTTCGACATCCGGGTTCTCTCTGGCCTTGTCGTAAGGCTGGGCGAGATGGACTTCGTCAGCGACAACGCAGGGTGCTTCCGGAACAGACCCTTCCCGGTGAACGGATGCCTCATTGACTTCGGTGGCTTCACCACCTACGTCGCCACCGAAGTTATCTGCAGCTACCCGGACATGGTCCTGGAAGCTGAAGATCCTCCCATACTCTACGCTACTCGGGGTCTGTGTGCCAGTCGCTCCCCGAGTTCCGTCGCAGTAATGATGGTCGGGGCAACCGAGGAGGAGTACCAGGACGCCGACGGCGATGCCGGAAGCAGCCACATTCGTTTGGCCAAACCTCCTCAGGAAAGAGGTGCGGCCCGAGACGGAGATCTGCAGCCGTCCCAGCCACGTCGCCGCCCAGATCCCCTCTCGGGTCTGGTGGCCAAGTTGGCTGTCCCTGTGACTGCTGAAGCAGACACCCAGGCCACTTCGGCTGACTTGGAGGAGCAGCGTAGGTTGCTACTCGCCGAAGCGCATGAGATCGCCGAGATCCGGCGTGAGCTCAATGCTAGCCTCCGGGAGTACAATGCAGCTCACAGATTCCTTAAGATAGACTCCCGAGACAAGCGCATAGCGGACTTGCGCAAGAAAGGAAGAATGGTGAATGATGAGTTGGCGGGTGGAGCCGCAACCAGTCACACGGGTAGCCTGATGTCGGCTGGGAGACCGGTGTACAGCTCGCCGGCGAAAACTCTCAGGGCTGCCGAAGCCGCCATGGCAAAGCTAGCAGGGCTATCCGGTGAGGCTCTGCGCAAGCAGCAGGAGCCGGTGAATGAGCTGGTCGTCGAGGCCAACCGAATGAACCAGGCCTTCAAGAAGAAGAACCCCGGAGCGGGATCCCAAGTGCATTCAGCAAGGGCCGATAGCCAAAGTTCGGGCGGAGAGGCCTCCTCCCCGCATCCGAGCAGAAGCAAGAGCAAGAGCAAAAGTCGGAGCAGAAGCCGGGGTTCCGGGAAGAACAAGCAGTTGCAGGCTTATGACCCGGCTTTGCCGGCATCCAGCAAGCCGGACAGCATAACTCGGGGCATGCAGGAAGTACCCATGATGGTGGCAACCTGGGTGTAGGAAACAATAACCTGGCTAGCCGTGGTAATCCACCCCGGACCCCCCCCCCCATGTTCAGGGAAACCCGTGAAGGTAGGCCGCCTCTGTCCCGCAGCAGGCTGTGATCCCGGTACAAGACAGGCTCAACGATGGTAACTCAAGATTGCAGCAGCTCGGGTATCAGCCCAATGAGAATCCTTTGGGATCTCGGATAGGAACCAGACAGCTGGATCCAGCCGATGCCAGATTATGGCTCGACCGAATCCACCAGTCCGAACAGGTGGAAGAACAAGGACCTCCAGGACCTGCCTGCTTTGGACCCCGGATCATGCGGGAGCCGCCTGTCCGGAATTTTCAGCTCAACCGAGGTGCTAAGACCTATGACGGCAACAAGAAGCCGGAGGACTGGTTAACCGACTATGTAACTGCAGTAAGCATAGCCAGTGGAAACAGACGTTGGGCAGTACGTTACGTACCGCAGATGTTGGAAGGACCTGCCAGAATTTGGTTGAACAACTTGAGAACTGGCAGCATAGACTGTTGGTTGGATTTCAAGGAGGCATTTATCAGCAACTTCACCAGCACGTACAAAAGGCCAAACAGGCCTCAACAGCTCGCCATCTGTAGGCAGAGGAGCAACGAGACTGACCGGGAGTACCTTACCCGGTGGAGCAATATTCAGAATTCTTGCGAAGGGGTGGTAGAGGCACAGGCCATCTCCTGGTTTGCACAAGGATGTCGGCATGGCTCAATGCTTTGGCAGAAGTTGCAAAGGAAGATGCCGGCGACCTTGGCAGAGACCATGCGCATCGCCGATACCTATACGCTTGGAGATCCCATGCAACACCTGGTGGATGTCGGTGACTCCAACAGGAGGAATGCGGGACCTCAGCGTTCGGGATCAAGCAGAAGCCATGATCGCCAGGATTTTGGCCAGAAGAGAAATCAGCCCGAGTACCACCATGCCGTGCAGCATGTCTCAGCAGTGACCCGAGATCAAGAAGATGCCGGCAACAGTCAGCGTCAGAAGACAAGTGGCCCGACTTGGGGTCAGAGCCAGGAAGTGCAAAAAACTTGGGTGGAACTGAAGAAGCCCCTGACGTATGAAGAGATGCTGAACAAGCCATGCTGCTACCACACCCTGGAGGCCAACAAGCCGGCGAACCACTCTACTCGGCAGTGCAGCTGGTATCAGCGCACATTGCAGGAGGGCAGCTCGGGGGCTATTCGTCCGAGTGCTCCGGCATCTCGTCCCAACATTCCGAGACCTCCTCCTCCGACGTCGGGAGCCAACGCGATCCGAACGA